>JAOZGT010000002.1:0-298537 GCA_035578325.1 Coelinius sp. EB29 | reverse complement strand
AAACGATGACGAGAAATATTTTTCCTTTTAATGTAAAATCATATATACCTAATAAATTGCACGACAACTGCAAATACAACTTCCTGGCGCTACATTTATTCAACTAATGGCGAATCATTTGGTATTTCATTACTCACTTATTAATTAACTGAACACAGAAATTTGTGATTCAAAATAACCGTAGATTGCTTTGAAAATGGTGGTAGGCAAGGATGATGATAGTAGTAGTGGTATGAATGTCGAATTCATAAAGTCGACACGCTCATAATCCACCAAGATAACCAAATGAATAAATTTCATGGATATAATATGTTGGAACCTGCGTGAAACGCATATATCCGTTTGAAGTTTGAGTATTGCAATATAAGTCCCACTGGAATAGAAGTTAGAACCAGTTTATCAATCGTTACCTGTAAAATCCTCAGGTTCTGTAGGCTATATGCCGACGGTATTATAAATCGTTGGATTCGTTGTAAATCCGGCTAATTATTATACGATATTCGTATAACCAGTTTTACAAAACGTTATCGGTGAGGCTTTACTACAGGGGGACTCCGTACCAGGAAATAAATAGATAAACATAGTCATCGATGAATCGTTAATTCCCAGACTTTTCATCATTCTGCATAAACTGATGAGATGAGCTTATTTTTTTCTCGTACACGTATAGATATTGAATTTTCAATGGTCAGGAGTGTACTGTGTACTTTGTTGACACGGAAATCAAGATGAGCATGGATATATAATGTTAAAATTGGTCCGGTTAGACGCAACAGGGTGCGTACAGACTCGTACATTACATTACTAAAAAAAAAAAAATCACTCAGGCGAAACTGCGCTACCTCCTTGGGTGGTAAGCACTCGAAGATGTGTGCACCCAATACGTTTGATTTAATAAATTTATGGCACTCTCACTGAGGTCATTAATTTTCACAGTAAGCTACTCACTTTGGTGCGATTAATTAAAAAATTAATTGATGTACAAATAAATAAATGCACAAGATGAATTATTCCAGATTCAATTTTTTGAGGCTGATATATTTCAAGGTGGAGTTCCTCAGCAGGAAATCGCTGGGTAATGATTGCATTTGGAGATGGATGACAACAATGGGGATGCTGATTTCCGTCCAAAATTTTGGGTTGAAGAGAACTTTGAATAGTGGCATTATGTTTTTTTTTCAGGTTTTTTCAGAATAAGAGCCGGATGCATTTTGCTTGTATAATCCAGTTTTGGATGAGAGGGTGTATGCACTTTGGAAGATCAAAAAAAGTGGACAGGAAGTGTGACCTGGACTAAATGAAATTGGATTCAAGAATTGAATGAGTATATACAGAGGGCTCTCTCCAGGTCATCGCTCTCATCTTTCTTGACTCTGAATTGAATTCATGTACTCTCAAAAAATTTTCGATATTTCCTTGACAAATGTTTAATTCAAATCTTCAATTGGCATTTGTGAGTAGAAAAAGAAATGTTCAATGATAATTTCAGAATGAAAAAGTTGATGTACATTGGAACAAGTGAGGATCAGAGAGCGTAATTTACATGACGCCATAACTACAGGTTTCTCATCTAACATTTCATGAGAAATATCCTCCCCACGACACCCACGTGAATATATTAAAAGGGAAAAGGCTGTGGCATGGAGATTGAGTATGACAAAAAGATGAGGCAGGTGAAGGTGAAAAATAAAAGTATTTAGGGAGAAAAATGAACGCATTGCGCCGACTGTTGGCTTGTGAATGAGTAAAAGAACAAACTGAAGAAGAGCGAACTGCTAATTAGGGGCCGCTCTCTCGCGCGCCAACCAAACCGTAGACCACTTGTGGTATACCGTATCGGGATATCGTGATTATGGTTAAAAGGGGGGTAGGGTTAAAGAGTATATGCCATACATATGTGTATGTGTGCTATGTGTAGATGCAGTAATATTAGTATACGGAGCTTCATTACCGGGCCGTGTTAATTAGCCGACGATAACCGATCAAACCAAACGGAATCGTCCAAGCGTCGAATTATACGAGTTGGGGCCTGAAATTTAAAACTTTTGGTATCATTTGTTCCCTACGTATTGCGCATATACAGTGTAGAAAAAAAAAATTGTCGATAAATGTGTGAAGTAATTAATATTAATTAACTGACATCTTGATTTGGATGAGTTTGCTTAACTCATGGTTATTCAAACATTTTGAAAGGTGAAATCTGAATATTGTTCAGACTCTTGAGCTGATGAAATTTTCCAACGAAAAATGATTTCTCTCGACACAATTGAATTTTACCTTGAACGACTGACGAGTTATTCACTTAAATTCATTAATGCAGGGCAGAGTTTGAGATTACTATGTAAAGCAGGCAAAAATAATTCAGAGTCCTACATACGAGATGGTTAAAGAACTGGGTGCGAGACACAGTTGGAAGTATATAAAACTACGGCATTAACAGCACGTGGGAGACACGCCTACCTGACCAACCTGACTCTCTCTCTTTTTCTCTCATTCACCCCTGCTTTTCAACTACACTGTTTTATACCACATTGAGGTTGACCAACCCTCGAGTTGTTGGCAATTAACATTGGCAAACGCGCAAGAGAGCCGAGTTCAGCGTTAATTAACGAAACGTTAACTCCACTGGGTCTCCTCAATGCCAATGTGGAGAAGTGCCGCGTGTGCAACTGAGAGAGGGCAATCGACATCAACTATGGGTAGAGAAGCTTCAACAGCTGTGAGAGACGTGGAGGAAAAATTCAAGGAGGAATCGGGACCACGGCGGCGCCTTTCGTCTTCTAAGTACAAACTACCTCGCTTGTCGATTCAATGTCTCTTTATCCTCTTTTTCACATCTCAAGTTGATTTTTTCAACTTGCCTTATATCAGCATTACCAGGATTCACTAACATTTCACGATAAGGTTCTACCTAAGCTAATTTGCTCCTCATTTTTTCAAACTCAATTTCCTCGATTCGATTCATAGAAATTACAATGTTATTGGAGTCAAACGGGAGTTGAAGTAGGTTGGCAGAAGATTATGAGAAATGCCGGAAGTCAAGAGTCACTGGAGGAGTTGGAGATATAATATTGGACTCCCGTTGGCTTTAAATGCGCACACAAGAGAACAAACGTCGAGAACCGTTGGAGTTGAGTCATGTCATGTTACCAACCTGTACGAGTTATCCTTTCATTGTCGTATCATAGACTTGTCCTGGTTGTACTGAGCCATGGACAAAATGTCTTGGTTTTCTTCAAGACGATCACAATGGGCAGGTTCCAACGGCCACCTGAATGCACGCAAATGATCCACCATTCACTGAATTGCTTCGCCCACCAGTCTCACCCTGTGTGTAACCATTCACGAGTGAAGATGTGGATGAGTTAACCCGGGTGGCCAACACCTTCTTTACTTTAGATACTACTGGTATACAATGCATTTGTTACTCTGAGAGGCATTCAAATGCCTTTTACTTTTTCATTTTTAACTTTTTGAGAGTCACTCGACGTGAATGATACATTTTTTTTCGCCTGGCAATTTTTATAAAGAATCAAAACCCATAAATTCTTTCAATAGCCCTCAAAGTCCTGGTAAGCTTAGAAGAGTTTCACATATTATGTCGACTCCCATCACTCAAAAATCCTGCAGCAACAGCCAGAGCTTGTTTCATGGACAAATTGATTATCCCCATGAACTTCAATTGATGAAAAATAAACTTCACGAACGATTGTTCAATGTGCCAACCTTGGATTTATCATCAAAATACAATGAACCTGGCGATATGACTATGTAATATATCGGATTACAAATTTTTCCATTCTCACAACATCTGTCTCATTCCCTGTATATATCATTATGAGAACGGAAATTAGGTTGACATGTGGAGGGCACGTGTCTACGTGATCATAAGAATTGACACCTTCATATATTTCTTTATTGATGGAATAGTGATGAAAGAAAATAGCTGCTTCATGCTCTCTACCTTTGTTCAGAAAATGCATAACTCAGCTCGAAGCTTCATCATCCAGGGGTGATAACCAATTCTCGACAAATATTCTCCTATTAATTCATTTCCTCAAGCGAGGGTGGTCTAACGTCTCAATTTATGCTCTCGACATTCCGACAGATTTTCAAAACCTTAGCATTAAATGACTATTAGGGATGAACCTAGTAATTGAAGCAAATTATGGATAAACAACACCCAGAAAACTCGGGAACTCTCCAGAGGGTGACAGGTGGGCACTGGCACTGGACCAAGTGGCCTTTTTTATTTCACCCAAGAGGGATTACCCCGTGAGGGGGCAAACGACAAGCCCTCAGGTCGATAAATTTTTTCACAAGGTGGTGGATATAGACAAGCTTTTTCCATTTGGGTCTTTTGGAGATACCCAATGGCACACGCCATGTGCTATTCGACACCCCCAATGATGAATTGCACGTCTAAACTATCTCACCCCTCCTCCCACACACAGACCGGGCTAACACCCCTCCTAGGAGATGATCAAGTATTTACCGTGAAAATTCAACTGAAAATATATACCTGCTTGGGTTGGGATCGATTTTTCAAATTTAATCGAGGGGTGGTAATTAAAAATTTCGGAAACATGCTGGAGGAATAGTTATGACGTTAAATTCATGAAATAATTCCTTTGAATTATCTATTAGATGAGAATCTACGTGACAATCCCTCATAGGCGCTCATTTCCGTATATTATGACGAGGGTCTGCCAACAGTTGTGGCTTGAAATTGAGTTACAGTGGTGCCTGATACCGTGCCCTGGGAGGGTGCGGGTGTGTTAGGTGCAGGTCGCCACATGGTGTAATTAAAAGAAGGGAAGAAGAGCTGTCGGTGCCCTTTGTTCGACGTGTCTAGTCCTGGACCGCCACCATATGTCAAGAGGATGATGGTCGGTTTCTTTCTACGTGTTTTTCTCCGATTTCAGAATTTTCGAGAGGCACGTGAACATGGAGATAAAGTTTGGTCTAATCTTGAGGGGCAACTGACAGTCTCATGATAAGAATTTTCATTTTTCAATGGCTCGTTTTTTTTTTTTCGAGTTTCCAACACACTGAAGTGATATTTTCCCATGCAATATCAGTCAATTTCTACCTAAGCATGGGTTCGAGAAGAGTAAAAAAGACGAAAAAAAAATAGTCAATGAATGAAGAAAATGGGAGCGGGTGAGGTAGAAAAGAAGGTTCTTCCCGGATTTCGGTAAAACTCTGTGGGAAAAAAGTGAATGAGTGACGGTGTCCTGTGGTGCTCCAGTATTATGCCCATTTGACAAAGAACGAGTCCTCTTGAGAACTCAACGGCGATGAGAAAAAATACACAAATCAAAAGTAGATGAACTGAGGACGAAAAAAAAATATTCCCACCCCTTTATAAGCTCTTAGCTGTATATAACACTGTTACCACAGAATAGAGACAAGTGACGTGTTGAACGTCACCTTGACATGATATTCTCATTCTCACAGATTTTGGTGGATTGAATAAAAAATATTTATGAAAGTTGGTTCTTTGCGTTAAACTTTTGTTTCCAATTCTTTGATTTCTCACCAATGCCGCAATTGATTCTTTTTCCAATTGTTCAGGCAGAGATCAAATACTCCCTTTAAAGTACTGGCAAGTGAAAGTCAGGTGTGTCGAAATTTTGTCTCTTCTCTTTACGTTTTTTTATACATTTTTTCATCTTGTTTTTTCTCACTCAATTTTTTCAATGGAACAAAAGACCCGAATCCGCGTAAAAGCGAGACTTGTCGCGCGGCCGATAGACAAGGTGTGTTCGAGGGCGGCCAACTTTCACAAGAAAGGAGAAACGACATTGAACACGAAAAGAATGTGGAGGAATAAAGAAAAATGGAAAATGTTTAAAAAAAAAATATCATAAAAAAATATCTGATTGAAGCTTGTCGACAAGTACTTTGGAAACAGGTCGGAAGGGAGCTATATAAAAGATGAACATAATAAGTGAATGAAACGTGAGAAAATAGATTGAATGATAAAATATTTAGTGATGTAAAGCGAGCGAGAAATGAAGGAGAAATAAATTTGAGCCGTGGTCGAGATATGATAAAGAAACGAAAAACTTTTCAATACTATCATTTTTTTTTTATTCATATAATGCACTTGCCAAATACTCAAATTCTTCCCTCTTTGTATATCTGCAGGTTACACCAGCCCCAAAAATCTATAAATCACGCTGAGATTCCCCAAATTCCTGGTCACTTTGTCCCTGCTTTAACACTTGTTCACCCGGATATATCCCATTCTCAGCGTCTTCATTCACTAAGAAGAACCGACAATGCCACCTTACGTTTTTTTCCCTATACCCAATACCAGTTTTGCCGATCCATTGATCGATTCATGGGATCGTTTCGGAATTTGAGTCAGGGAACACCCCCATGAATTCTTCCAAAATGGTCACGTCGTCACGGGTACAGGACAGAAATTATTCAGTTTCCTCTCCATTATTCCTCATTCTTCTCTCCTTTTTCGCTTCAATACTTGTTGATTTCATCTGGTTTAGATTCCATGGAAATATTGTCACCTATTACATTATAAGACTCGTCCAAGTGTCTCTCACTCAAACTAATACTCTTAACACGAGTGAAGAAGAAAAAAATTGTGAAAACCTAAATCAATATCTCTAAATCCCTATACACATTCTTAATGTAACAGATTAGTGGAGAATCTTCAAAATCCCTTGATAGGACAAAGTGAATAAAAATAATAATAATGGGAAAACAAGGTTACAAAGTGGGTGGCAAGATATTTTTCACTCAAATACTGATGGTCCAGCTTCTAAACACGACAAAACAGGATCAAAAATAGTGTATCGTGATAATGGATATAGGAGCTGAATATGAAGTGGGTGTGGACCGAACAACACCATATAATACATAATGGAAATTCATCTTTTCTCTTTTTATTCATAAAACTTGGACAAAGAGATGAGACTAGCCACGTGCTTTTATACTCTCGTGTTTCGTCTCGATATATATACGTATTTATAAACTCTCCTGCCTCTGTATTTCATACCAATAAATCTCCACGAGTTCCTCGTCCCTGTTTTCGTTGGCTGTTCGTCCAACCGTACATGTCTAAATCTCCCGTGTCGTACAATTGAATTGTCATATAAAAGTGGGTGGAAAAGTTATCGAGTGTCCTTTTATGACAAACGTGTCTATAACCTGGCTTATATTTTTTTATGCTCCTCATTCCGACCTATCTTTTTTTCCACATTTCTTCCCTTTTTTTTTTTTTTCGTGTGTCAAAAATGTTCTTTGTTAAAACGTTCAAACGAGGTCATATCGTTCCAGTCCAGAGATTCCACAAGTGGACTTGTATTTTTTCTTGTCCATAAATCTAAAAATGCGCCCACTTTCCTCGGGAAGTTTATTAATTTTTTCTCACGTTCAAGTGACAATGTTGCAACAAAATTTCATTTTGAATGAAAGGTGTCATATCATATATCACACAAAACATCCTTAATATTGAGAATATTACTCAATTTTTAACCTACCCAATCCCGAGCTCAATATAATTCATTTGATTTGATACTTCATGGTGTAATAGAGATCTCAAGAAATAAATATATGATACGGAGGAGATGAAAAAATTGGAGACAATGGTTAATAGCCCGGGGCACTAATCACGAAGGCACAATCGATCGAATCGTATAATCCCCGAGGGTTAACTTTGAGATCGAGCCGGTCATACTCGTCTATAAGAGGTCACTCAGACTGATCTTGGATGTGTCATTGGCGAGTTTTAGACTCTAGTAATCCGTTATAAAACTTTATGATTATTTTCTTGAATCATGATCGCACGATTCAGATCTTCACCTGCGCCGAGATCTTTTTGTCTCATTTTATTGTGCTCTCTATTCTCACGATACTATGGCCCCCCTGAGTGTCATTTTTAAATGGGGAAAACCAATGAACCTTGCAGAGTCATTGATATGGAGAGAGGAGAAATGATTGGGACCTGTATTCCTACTACAATCAATGATTGCGTAAACGATGAAAGGAAATGGAGAAATCATACTCATAATTTCATAAATGTAATAGAGTAGACCATGAAAAAAAATTTTGATACTCTTGCGGAGAGAATCCAGAGTGCAATTACTCGAATTTTTTCACTGAAAAATTCCACAAATGCTTGATGCCAAGATAAAGTCACCAGTAGACAACTACTTTGTGCGTTATTCACCAAGTTGGCGCTGCTACAGAGGCAGAGGTAATGACACCTGATACTCGGAGCAAACGCGTGACCCGGAAACCGAGACGTCGAGAATTTTTCGCCGTACACACCGCGGGAGGAGCTGTTGAAGATCTAGATTTCACAGAGTCTCTCTCATTTCGTCTCCTCTACTCTTTCATTTTCATTTACTTATTTTTCTCTTGCAGCTCTCTACTGTCTTCCTCACGTCTCACCACATCTCCCAGTCCCTACATTCAGCATTTTATTTGTTCAAGTGGATGAACCTTGATGTGCACTGTCCACGTATTGGTTGAAAACCAGCTGTGGATGTACATTATCCACACAAGAAGAGAGTCAAGCCAGAGATTAGAGGTACGCGATGGCGTCGTCTCTCGTTCCTCTCGTCGTTCTGTACTTGGACTCTCGCGAGGTCAACTCGCTTTGGGGCATCGTGTTCATCGTGCCAACTGCAGACTCTCAGTGGATATAGTCTCCACTTCTTCTGGATTTTTTTTTCACCCGGAAATAAGGTGGTGGTCACTGGTTCTCTTCTCCACTGCTATTTCATTCCATCTCTCTCTCTGATTCACCTTAATTCCCTATAGAAATAACAAATTGAAGCGAAAAACCACACCTTTTATTGCCTCAAGATTCTACTCTAGACATCAAAGTTAGTCACAATGATCCCATGGAAATTTCCCTCAATTAATGACAAGGATGTCCACACCCTCGACTTGTCTCGGATATTCGCTTCACCGATCGAACAACATACACCGCCGTAGAGTCTAAAGAATAGCATCGAAAAACTTTTTGTGAATCCACACGTCGTGCCCTCCACGCGTGACCAAACCACCTTCCTTCTTTATTTCTCAAGTTGCCCTCTTGAAACAGTGTGTAACCTCATTAGTCCCCTGATGTCTTTCTTAATTGCCATTACCTACACTTCTCCCCCACTCCCTCCACCTCTTGCTCACTCTCTCTCTCTCTCTCATCCAAATCTTCAATAGTCGATACTCAACAACTTCTTGTCGATCGTTTCGGCGCCCACGGATCTGCTTGTGATGCCGATTTTTCAAACCTATCTTGTGCAATTATCTAATTCCCTGCCTTATAATATTACAAAGACACATAAGTACTTCAATTGTCAATTGGAGAAAAAATTTTCACTCACATTGACTCGATTTTTCATAATAATATTCCCAATTGATTATCATCATTTCTAGTTAACAGGTTTACTTCATTAGGTAACAAATTGCTCAATGATCATCTCAAAGTCTGATTAATTAAATTCATTCCCACGATTTCCTGTAACTGAGTAATTTAAGGTCAACAAACACACATCGATCAACGATTTCATTTCTCACGGTGTGGTATAACTCTTTGCAAAGAAATCAAATGAATTATTTTACTACAAGCTAAATTCACCAATTCATTTAGCAAATAACCGGAAGCTTTGGGTAATTAATCCCAATCATTATAGAAAGAGAGAGAGAGAGAGAGAGAGGGCGAGAGAGAAAGAGGCGAACCACCTCGGCCCACGTCTTCCGGTTACGGGCAATATATCGATCGATTGATCGATACCCTCTCAACTCGGGTGGTGGAGAGGGGACAGAGAGAGAGAGAGAGAGAGACAGATATGAAGGGAGGGGCAGTTATAGGATCACCTTCGTACGCCGATCGTCAACAACTCTTCCGATATTTATATACACTTGGACCATTGTTACTATAGCCCACAGGATGATTTAAACTCTTTGCCCATGAACATGAGACTCCCGCTGTCAGGCGAAACAACGACGTTCCCACTTTGACCGATACACAATCGTCCTCATTGTTAAATATTTTCCTTGTTCTCCCTCTCCCTATCTCTCTCTCTCTCTCTCTCATTATTTTATTTTTCTTTGTTCCATTAAGAAAAAAAAATGCAAACACAAGATTTCCAATTGTCTTGGACAATTCGTATGACATGAAGAGAGACTTGTAAAAATGAAAAGAAAAAATGAGGAGGAATGAATAAAGATGTGGCTGTATTACATATTTTATCACACTGAGCCAATGGTTATACAAACAACTTGTTGAATATCTTCTTTCGTATACTGCATATCCATAAATAAATTTATATCAAAAGAATCGATCGAGAGTCTCATCCCCAGGGGTGCACATCGGCCAGTTTGTAAAGGTTTTATACTCATATACACGAGCGGCAGTTTTCAACCACCAGGTACCGCCTCCACACGCGTGTCGTTCACAATATTCCAATAATATTGTTCTACAAATACGTAAGCACACGTCGATCTTGTAACCCCCTCCCTCAACTTCTGCACTACATTCCTCTTATCCTTATTCCCTGGACGTTTCTTCTTTTTTTTTTCTCCCCCTTTTTCTCGGATTTTATTACTCCAGTGTTTTCATTCTGGTTTAAGGACACACGTGTGGATAGAATATGGTGTGGCGTCGATACAAGAGTAAAAATAAGACAAAAGCGGTGAGGGTGAAAAAGAAGGAGGAGAAGGATGAGAAGAGGGGAAAGGAAGATATGTGTGCCCGCACTCCACTGAGTTATGGACACATTCGGGATTTCTTCGGGTTGTTGCCGCTGTCGCCGAAGCACCGTGGAAAAGGGCGCCCCGTTTGCTTTATTGAATTGGGTTACATGATTTACGATACCGCCTACTGTACTCGGTGCTCTCGCACAGGCGATTCGTGATGCGACGCAGGTTTTTACATGACGTTGATTGACGCCATCTTCGATAAATATTGCTTTATGATAAGTGGATCCTATTCTAAAAGGGACAGCACGTCCTCAAGTTTTTTTTACTATCGAACAATCGCAAAACTTTTCACACCAATTCTTCATTGAGCCAGAGATACACGCTCTACATCCTAATTACATTTCATCGCATTTATCCTACATTCTTCAGTCAAAATGGCCGATTTTGACATTTTCTCTACTTCAACACTTTTCCACTTTTTTCCGCAAGTTCTGAGTAGCCGGGCAGCTATTTTGAAGATATCACACGAGAAAGAATCGAAAAGACAAAATTTTGGATGGGCCGGTTTCAGGGGTGAGCCATTCTTCAGTCAAAATGGTCAATTTTGACATTTTCTCTAATTTAACGATTTTCCTTTTTTTTCCGCGAGTTCTGAGTAGCCGGGCAGCTATTATAGAGATATCAAACGAGAAAGAATTGGAAAGACAAAATTTTGGATGGGCCGGTTTCAGGGGTGAGCCATTCTGCAGTCAAAATGGCCGATTTTGACATTTTCTCTAATTCAACACTTTTCCACTTTTTTCCGCGAGTTCTGAGTAGCCGGGCAGCTATTTTGAAGATATCACACGAGAAAGAATCGAAAAGACAAAATTTTGGATGGGCCGGTTTCAGGGGTGAGCCATTCTGCAGTCAAAATGGCCGATTTTGACATTTTCTCTAATTCAACACTTTTCCACTTTTTTCCGCGAGTTCTGAGTAGCCGGGCAGCTATTTTGAAGATATCACACGAGAAAGAATCGAAGAGACAAAATTTTGGATGGGCCGGTTTCAGGGGTGAGCCATTCTTCAGTCAAAATGGCCGATTTTGACATTTTCTCTACTTCAACACTTTTCCACTTTTTTCCGCGAGTTCTGAGTAGCCGGGCAGCTATTTTGAAGATATCACACGAGAAAGAATCGAAAAGACAAAATTTTGGATGGGCCGGTTTCAGGGGTGAGCCATTCTTCAGTCAAAATAGCCAATTTTGACATTTTCTCTAATTTAACGATTTTCCATTTTTTTCCGCGAGTTCTGAGTAGCCGGGCAGCTATTATAGAGATATCAAACGAGAAAGAATTGGAAAGACAAAATTTTGGATGGGCCGGTTTCAGGGGTGAGCCATTCTGCAGTCAAAATGGCCGATTTTGACATTTTCTCTAATTCAACACTTTTCCACTTTTTTCCGCGAGTTCTGAGTAGCCGGGCAGCTATTTTGAAGATATCACACGAGAAAGAATCGAAAAGACAAAATTTTGGATGGGCCGGTTTCAGGGGTGAGCCATTCTCCAGTCAAAATGGCCGATTTTGACATTTTCTCTAATTCAACACTTCTCCATTTTTTTCCGCGAGTTCTGAGTAGCCGGGCAGCTATTTTGAAGATATCACACGAGAAAGAATCGAAAAGACAAAATTTTGGATGGGCCGGTTTCAGGGGTGAGCCATTCTTCAGTCAAAATGGTCAATTTTGACATTTTCTCTAATTTAACGATTTTCCTTTTTTTTCCGCGAGTTCTGAGTAGCCGGGCAGCTATTATAGAGATATCAAACGAGAAAGAATTGGAAAGACAAAATTTTGGATGGGCCGGTTTCAGGGGTGAGCCATTCTGCAGTCAAAATGGCCGATTTTGACATTTTCTCTAATTCAACACTTTTCCACTTTTTTCCGCGAGTTCTGAGTAGCCGGGCAGCTATTTTGAAGATATCACACAAGAAAGAATCGAAAAGACAAAATTTTGGATGGGCCGGTTTCAGGGGTGAGCCATTCTTCAGTCAAAATGGCCGATTTTGACATTTTCTCTAATTCAACACTTTTCCATTTTTTTCCGCGAGTTCTGAGTAGCCGGGCAGCTATTTTGAAGATATCACACGAGAAAGAATCGAAAAGACAAAATTTTGGATGGGCCGGTTTCAGGGGTGAGCCATTCTGCAGTCAAAATGGCCGATTTTGACATTTTCTCTAATTCAACACTTTTCCACTTTTTTCCGCGAGTTCTGAGTAGCCGGGCAGCTATTTTGAAGATATCACACGAGAAAGAATCGAAAAGACAAAATTTTGGATGGGCCGGTTTCAGGGGTGAGCCATTCTTCAGTCAAAATGGTCAATTTTGACATTTTCTCTAATTTAACGATTTTCCTTTTTTTTCCGCGAGTTCTGAGTAGCCGGGCAGCTATTATAGAGATATCAAACGAGAAAGAATTGGAAAGACAAAATTTTGGATGGGCCGGTTTCAGGGGTGAGCCATTCTGCAGTCAAAATGGCCGATTTTGACATTTTCTCTAATTCAACACTTTTCCACTTTTTTCCGCGAGTTCTGAGTAGCCGGGCAGCTATTTTGAAGATATCACACGAGAAAGAATCGAAAAGACAAAATTTTGGATGGGCCGGTTTCAGGGGTGAGCCATTCTGCAGTCAAAATGGCCGATTTTGACATTTTCTCTAATTCAACACTTTTCCACTTTTTTCCGCGAGTTCTGAGTAGCCGGGCAGCTATTTTGAAGATATCACACGAGAAAGAATCGAAAAGACAAAATTTTGGATGGGCCGGTTTCAGGGGTGAGCCATTCTTCAGTCAAAATGGTCAATTTTGACATTTTCTCTAATTTAACGATTTTCCTTTTTTTTCCGCGAGTTCTGAGTAGCCGGGCAGCTATTATAGAGATATCAAACGAGAAAGAATTGGAAAGACAAAATTTTGGATGGGCCGGTTTCAGGGGTGAGCCATTCTGCAGTCAAAATGGCCGATTTTGACATTTTCTCTAATTCAACACTTTTCCATTTTTTTCCGCGAG
Source organism: Coelinius sp. EB29 (assembly GCA_035578325.1). Taxonomy (NCBI): domain Eukaryota; kingdom Metazoa; phylum Arthropoda; class Insecta; order Hymenoptera; family Braconidae; genus Coelinius; species Coelinius sp. EB29. Next base: position 284,811 of record JAOZGT010000002.1, on the reverse strand, counting down.
TTCTGAGTAGCCGGGCAGCTATTTTGAAGATATCACACGAGAAAGAATCGAAAAGACAAAATTTTGGATGGGCCGGTTTCAGGGGTGAGCCATTCTGCAGTCAAAATGGCCGATTTTGACATTTTCTCTAATTCAACACTTTTCCACTTTTTTCCGCGAGTTCTGAGTAGCCGGGCAGCTATTTTGAAGATATCACACGAGAAAGAATCGAAAAGACAAAATTTTGGATGGGCCGGTTTCAGGGGTGAGCCATTCTTCAGTCAAAATGGTCAATTTTGACATTTTCTCTAATTTAACGATTTTCCTTTTTTTTCCGCGAGTTCTGAGTAGCCGGGCAGCTATTATAGAGATATCAAACGAGAAAGAATTGGAAAGACAAAATTTTGGATGGGCCGGTTTCAGGGGTGAGCCATTCTGCAGTCAAAATGGCCGATTTTGACATTTTCTCTAATTCAACACTTTTCCACTTTTTTCCGCGAGTTCTGAGTAGCCGGGCAGCTATTTTGAAGATATCACACGAGAAAGAATCGAAAAGACAAAATTTTGGATGGGCCGGTTTCAGGGGTGAGCCATTCTTCAGTCAAAATGGTCAATTTTGACATTTTCTCTAATTTAACGATTTTCCTTTTTTTTCCGCGAGTTCTGAGTAGCCGGGCAGCTATTATAGAGATATCAAACGAGAAAGAATTGGAAAGACAAAATTTTGGATGGGCCGGTTTCAGGGGTGAGCCATTCTGCAGTCAAAATGGCCGATTTTGACATTTTCTCTAATTCAACACTTTTCCACTTTTTTCCGCGAGTTCTGAGTAGCCGGGCAGCTATTTTGAAGATATCACACGAGAAAGAATCGAAAAGACAAAATTTTGGATGGGCCGGTTTCAGGGGTGAGCCATTCTGCAGTCAAAATGGCCGATTTTGACATTTTCTCTAATTCAACACTTTTCCACTTTTTTCCGCGAGTTCTGAGTAGCCGGGCAGCTATTTTGAAGATATCACACGAGAAAGAATCGAAGAGACAAAATTTTGGATGGGCCGGTTTCAGGGGTGAGCCATTCTTCAGTCAAAATGGCCGATTTTGACATTTTCTCTACTTCAACACTTTTCCACTTTTTTCCGCGAGTTCTGAGTAGCCGGGCAGCTATTTTGAAGATATCACACGAGAAAGAATCGAAAAGACAAAATTTTGGATGGGCCGGTTTCAGGGGTGAGCCATTCTTCAGTCAAAATAGCCAATTTTGACATTTTCTCTAATTTAACGATTTTCCATTTTTTTCCGCGAGTTCTGAGTAGCCGGGCAGCTATTATAGAGATATCAAACGAGAAAGAATTGGAAAGACAAAATTTTGGATGGGCCGGTTTCAGGGGTGAGCCATTCTGCAGTCAAAATGGCCGATTTTGACATTTTCTCTAATTCAACACTTTTCCACTTTTTTCCGCGAGTTCTGAGTAGCCGGGCAGCTATTTTGAAGATATCACACGAGAAAGAATCGAAAAGACAAAATTTTGGATGGGCCGGTTTCAGGGGTGAGCCATTCTCCAGTCAAAATGGCCGATTTTGACATTTTCTCTAATTCAACACTTTTCCATTTTTTTCCGCGAGTTCTGAGTAGCCGGGCAGCTATTTTGAAGATATCACACGAGAAAGAATCGAAAAGACAAAATTTTGGATGGGCCGGTTTCAGGGGTGAGCCATTCTTCAGTCAAAATGGTCAATTTTGACATTTTCTCTAATTTAACGATTTTCCTTTTTTTTCCGCGAGTTCTGAGTAGCCGGGCAGCTATTATAGAGATATCAAACGAGAAAGAATTGGAAAGACAAAATTTTGGATGGGCCGGTTTCAGGGGTGAGCCATTCTGCAGTCAAAATGGCCGATTTTGACATTTCCTCTAATTCAACACTTTTCCACTTTTTTCCGCGAGTTCTGAGTAGCCGGGCAGCTATTTTGAAGATATCACACAAGAAAGAATCGAAAAGACAAAATTTTGGATGGGCCGGTTTCAGGGGTGAGCCATTCTTCAGTCAAAATGGCCGATTTTGACATTTTCTCTAATTCAACACTTTTCCATTTTTTTCCGCGAGTTCTGAGTAGCCGGGCAGCTATTTTGAAGATATCACACGAGAAAGAATCGAAAAGACAAAATTTTGGATGGGCCGGTTTCAGGGGTGAGCCATTCTGCAGTCAAAATGGCCGATTTTGACATTTTCTCTAATTCAACACTTTTCCACTTTTTTCCGCGAGTTCTGAGTAGCCGGGCAGCTATTTTGAAGATATCACACGAGAAAGAATCGAAAAGACAAAATTTTGGATGGGCCGGTTTCAGGGGTGAGCCATTCTTCAGTCAAAATGGTCAATTTTGACATTTTCTTTAATTCAACACTTTTCCATTTTTTTCCGCGAGTTCTGAGTAGCCGGGCAGCTATTTTGAAGATATCACACGAGAAAGAATCGAAAAGACAAAATTTTGGATGGGCCGGTTTCAGGGGTGAGCCATTCTCCAGTCAAAATGGCCGATTTTGACATTTTCTCTAATTCAACACTTTTCCATTTTTTTCCGCGAGTTCTGAGTAGCCGGGCAGCTATTTTGAAGATATCACACGAGAAAGAATCGAAAAGACAAAATTTTGGATGGGCCGGTTTCAGGGGTGAGCCATTCTTCAGTCAAAATGGCCGATTTTGACATTTTCTCTAATTCAACACTTTTCCATTTTTTTCCGCGAGTTCTGAGTAGCCGGGCAGCTATTTTGAAGATATCACACGAGAAAGAATCGAAAAGACAAAATTTTGGATGGGCCGGTTTCAGGGGTGAGCCATTCTTCAGTCAAAATAGCCAATTTTGACATTTTCTCTAATTTATTGATTTTCCATTTTTTTCCGCGAGTTCTGAGTAGCCGGGCAGCTATTTTGAAGATATCACACGAGAAAGAATCGAAAAGACAAAATTTTGGATGGGCCGGTTTCAGGGGTGAGCCATTCTTCAGTCAAAATAGCCAATTTTGACATTTTCTCTAATTTAACGATTTTCCATTTTTTTCCGCGAGTTCTGAGTAGCCGGGCAGCTATTATAGAGATATCAAACGAGAAAGAATTGGAAAGACAAAATTTTGGATGGGCCGGTTTCAGGGGTGAGCCATTCTGCAGTCAAAATGGCCGATTTTGACATTTTCTCTAATTCAACACTTTTCCATTTTTTTCCGCGAGTTCTGAGTAGCCGGGCAGCTATTTTGAAGATATCACACGAGAAAGAATCGAAAAGACAAAATTTTGGATGGGCCGGTTTCAGGGGTGAGCCATTCTTCAGTCAAAATAGCCAATTTTGACATTTTCTCTAATTTAACGATTTTCCATTTTTTTCCGCGAGTTCTGAGTAGCCGGGCAGCTATTTTGAAGATATCACACGAGAAAGAATCGAAAAGACAAAATTTTGGATGGGCCGGTTTCAGAGGTGAGCCATTCTTCAGTCAAAATGGCCGATTTTGACATTTTCTTTAATTCAACACTTTTCCATTTTTTTCCGCGAGTTCTGAGTAGCCGGGCAGCTATTTTGAAGATATCACACGAGAAAGAATCGAAAAGACAAAATTTTGGATGGGCCGGTTTCAGGGGTGAGCCATTCTCCAGTCAAAATGGCCGATTTTGACATTTTCTCTAATTCAACACTTTTCCATTTTTTTCCGCGAGTTCTGAGTAGCCGGGCAGCTATTTTGAAGATATCACACGAGAAAGAATCGAAAAGACAAAATTTTGGATGGGCCGGTTTCAGGGGTGAGCCATTCTTCAGTCAAAATGGTTAATTTTGACATTTTCTCTAATTTAACGATTTTCCATTTTTTTCCGCGAGTTCTGAGTAGCCGGGCAGCTATTATAGAGATATCAAACGAGAAAGAATTGGAAAGACAAAATTTTGGATGGGCCGGTTTCAGGGGTGAGCCATTCTGCAGTCAAAATGGCCGATTTTGACATTTTCTCTAATTCAACACTTTTCCACTTTTTTCCGCAAGTTCTGAGTAGCCGGGCAGCTATTTTGAAGATATCACACGAGAAAGAATCGAAAAGACAAAATTTTGGATGGGCCGGTTTCAGGGGTGAGCCATTCTTCAGTCAAAATAGCCAATTTTGACATTTTCTCTAATTTAACGATTTTCCATTTTTTTCCGCGAGTTCTGAGTAGCCGGGCAGCTATTTTGAAGATATCACACGAGAAAGAATCGAAAAGACAAAATTTTGGATGGGCCGGTTTCAGAGGTGAGCCATTCTTCAGTCAAAATGGTCAATTTTGACATTTTCTCTAATTTAACGATTTTCCATTTTTTTCCGCGAGTTCTGAGTAGCCGGGCAGCTATTATAGAGATATCAAACGAGAAAGAATTGGAAAGACAAAATTTTGGATGGGCCGGTTTCAGGGGTGAGCCATTCTGCAGTCAAAATGGCCGATTTTGACATTTTCTCTAATTCAACACTTTTCCACTTTTTTCCGCGAGTTCTGAGTAGCTGGGCAGCTATTTTGAAGATATCACACAAAAAAGAATCGAAAAGACAAAATTTTGGATGGGCCGGTTTCAGGGGTGAGCCATTCTTCAGTCAAAATGGTCAATTTTGACATTTTCTCTAATTTAACGATTTTCCTTTTTTTTCCGCGAGTTCTGAGTAGCCGGGCAGCTATTATAGAGATATCAAACGAGAAAGAATTGGAAAGACAAAATTTTGGATGGGCCGGTTTCAGGGGTGAGCCATTCTGCAGTCAAAATGGCCGATTTTGACATTTTCTCTAATTCAACACTTTTCCACTTTTTTCCGCGAGTTCTGAGTAGCCGGGCAGCTATTTTGAAGATATCACACGAGAAAGAATCGAAAAGACAAAATTTTGGATGGGCCGGTTTCAGGGGTGAGCCATTCTTCAGTCAAAATGGTCAATTTTGACATTTTCTCTAATTTAACGATTTTCCTTTTTTTTCCGCGAGTTCTGAGTAGCCGGGCAGCTATTATAGAGATATCAAACGAGAAAGAATTGGAAAGACAAAATTTTGGATGGGCCGGTTTCAGGGGTGAGCCATTCTGCAGTCAAAATGGCCGATTTTGACATTTTCTCTAATTCAACACTTTTCCACTTTTTTCCGCGAGTTCTGAGTAGCCGGGCAGCTATTTTGAAGATATCACACGAGAAAGAATCGAAAAGACAAAATTTTGGATGGGCCGGTTTCAGGGGTGAGCCATTCTGCAGTCAAAATGGCCGATTTTGACATTTTCTCTAATTCAACACTTTTCCACTTTTTTCCGCGAGTTCTGAGTAGCCGGGCAGCTATTTTGAAGATATCACACGAGAAAGAATCGAAGAGACAAAATTTTGGATGGGCCGGTTTCAGGGGTGAGCCATTCTTCAGTCAAAATGGCCGATTTTGACATTTTCTCTACTTCAACACTTTTCCACTTTTTTCCGCGAGTTCTGAGTAGCCGGGCAGCTATTTTGAAGATATCACACGAGAAAGAATCGAAAAGACAAAATTTTGGATGGGCCGGTTTCAGGGGTGAGCCATTCTTCAGTCAAAATAGCCAATTTTGACATTTTCTCTAATTTAACGATTTTCCATTTTTTTCCGCGAGTTCTGAGTAGCCGGGCAGCTATTATAGAGATATCAAACGAGAAAGAATTGGAAAGACAAAATTTTGGATGGGCCGGTTTCAGGGGTGAGCCATTCTGCAGTCAAAATGGCCGATTTTGACATTTTCTCTAATTCAACACTTTTCCACTTTTTTCCGCGAGTTCTGAGTAGCCGGGCAGCTATTTTGAAGATATCACACGAGAAAGAATCGAAAAGACAAAATTTTGGATGGGCCGGTTTCAGGGGTGAGCCATTCTCCAGTCAAAATGGCCGATTTTGACATTTTCTCTAATTCAACACTTTTCCATTTTTTTCCGCGAGTTCTGAGTAGCCGGGCAGCTATTTTGAAGATATCACACGAGAAAGAATCGAAAAGACAAAATTTTGGATGGGCCGGTTTCAGGGGTGAGCCATTCTTCAGTCAAAATGGTCAATTTTGACATTTTCTCTAATTTAACGATTTTCCTTTTTTTTCCGCGAGTTCTGAGTAGCCGGGCAGCTATTATAGAGATATCAAACGAGAAAGAATTGGAAAGACAAAATTTTGGATGGGCCGGTTTCAGGGGTGAGCCATTCTGCAGTCAAAATGGCCGATTTTGACATTTTCTCTAATTCAACACTTTTCCACTTTTTTCCGCGAGTTCTGAGTAGCCGGGCAGCTATTTTGAAGATATCACACAAGAAAGAATCGAAAAGACAAAATTTTGGATGGGCCGGTTTCAGGGGTGAGCCATTCTTCAGTCAAAATGGCCGATTTTGACATTTTCTCTAATTCAACACTTTTCCATTTTTTTCCGCGAGTTCTGAGTAGCCGGGCAGCTATTTTGAAGATATCACACGAGAAAGAATCGAAAAGACAAAATTTTGGATGGGCCGGTTTCAGGGGTGAGCCATTCTGCAGTCAAAATGGCCGATTTTGACATTTTCTCTAATTCAACACTTTTCCACTTTTTTCCGCGAGTTCTGAGTAGCCGGGCAGCTATTTTGAAGATATCACACGAGAAAGAATCGAAAAGACAAAATTTTGGATGGGCCGGTTTCAGGGGTGAGCCATTCTTCAGTCAAAATGGTCAATTTTGACATTTTCTCTAATTTAACGATTTTCCTTTTTTTTCCGCGAGTTCTGAGTAGCCGGGCAGCTATTATAGAGATATCAAACGAGAAAGAATTGGAAAGACAAAATTTTGGATGGGCCGGTTTCAGGGGTGAGCCATTCTGCAGTCAAAATGGCCGATTTTGACATTTTCTCTAATTCAACACTTTTCCACTTTTTTCCGCGAGTTCTGAGTAGCCGGGCAGCTATTTTGAAGATATCACACGAGAAAGAATCAAAAAGACAAAATTTTGGATGGGCCGGTTTCAGGGGTGAGCCATTCTGCAGTCAAAATGGCCGATTTTGACATTTTCTCTAATTCAACACTTTTCCACTTTTTTCCGCGAGTTCTGAGTAGCCGGGCAGCTATTTTGAAGATATCACACGAGAAAGAATCGAAAAGACAAAATTTTGGATGGGCCGGTTTCAGGGGTGAGCCATTCTTCAGTCAAAATGGTCAATTTTGACATTTTCTCTAATTTAACGATTTTCCTTTTTTTTCCGCGAGTTCTGAGTAGCCGGGCAGCTATTATAGAGATATCAAACGAGAAAGAATTGGAAAGACAAAATTTTGGATGGGCCGGTTTCAGGGGTGAGCCATTCTGCAGTCAAAATGGCCGATTTTGACATTTTCTCTAATTCAACACTTTTCCACTTTTTTCCGCGAGTTCTGAGTAGCCGGGCAGCTATTTTGAAGATATCACACAAGAAAGAATCGAAAAGACAAAATTTTGGATGGGCCGGTTTCAGGGGTGAGCCATTCTTCAGTCAAAATGGCCGATTTTGACATTTTCTCTAATTCAACACTTTTCCATTTTTTTCCGCGAGTTCTGAGTAGCCGGGCAGCTATTTTGAAGATATCACACGAGAAAGAATCGAAAAGACAAAATTTTGGATGGGCCGGTTTCAGGGGTGAGCCATTCTGCAGTCAAAATGGCCGATTTTGACATTTTCTCTAATTCAACACTTTTCCACTTTTTTCCGCGAGTTCTGAGTAGCCGGGCAGCTATTTTGAAGATATCACACGAGAAAGAATCGAAAAGACAAAATTTTGGATGGGCCGGTTTCAGGGGTGAGCCATTCTTCAGTCAAAATGGTCAATTTTGACATTTTCTCTAATTTAACGATTTTCCTTTTTTTTCCGCGAGTTCTGAGTAGCCGGGCAGCTATTATAGAGATATCAAACGAGAAAGAATTGGAAAGACAAAATTTTGGATGGGCCGGTTCCAGGGGTGAGCCATTCTGCAGTCAAAATGGCCGATTTTGACATTTTCTCTAATTCAACACTTTTCCATTTTTTTCCGCGAGTTCTGAGTAGCCGGGCAGCTATTTTGAAGATATCACACGAGAAAGAATCGAAAAGACAAAATTTTGGATGGGCCGGTTTCAGGGGTGAGCCATTCTTCAGTCAAAATAGCCAATTTTGACATTTTCTCTAATTTATTGATTTTCCATTTTTTTCCGCGAGTTCTGAGTAGCCGGGCAGCTATTTTGAAGATATCACACGAGAAAGAATCGAAAAGACAAAATTTTGGATGGGCCGGTTTCAGGGGTGAGCCATTCTTCAGTCAAAATAGCCAATTTTGACATTTTCTCTAATTTAACGATTTTCCATTTTTTTCCGCGAGTTCTGAGTAGCCGGGCAGCTATTTTGAAGATATCACACGAGAAAGAATCGAAAAGACAAAATTTTGGATGGGCCGGTTTCAGGGGTGAGCCATTCTTCAGTCAAAATAGCCAATTTTGACATTTTGTCTAATTTAACGATTTTCCATTTTTTTCCGCGAGTTCTGAGTAGCCGGGCAGCTATTTTGAAGATATCACACGAGAAAGAATCGAAAAGACAAAATTTTGGATGGGCCGGTTTCAGAGGTGAGCCATTCTTCAGTCAAAATGGTCAATTTTGACATTTTCTCTAATTTAACGATTTTCCATTTTTTTCCGCGAGTTCTGAGTAGCCGGGCAGCTATTTTGAAGATATCACACGAGAAAGAATTGGAAAGACAAAATTTTGGATGGGCCGGTTCCAGGGGTGAGCCATTCTGCAGTCAAAATGGCCGATTTTGACATTTTCTCTAATTCAACACTTTTCCATTTTTTTCCGCGAGTTCTGAGTAGCCGGGCAGCTATTTTGAAGATATCACACGAGAAAGAATCGAAAAGACAAAATTTTGGATGGGCCGGTTTCAGGGGTGAGCCATTCTTCAGTCAAAATAGCCAATTTTGACATTTTCTCTAATTTAACGATTTTCCATTTTTTTCCGCGAGTTCTGAGTAGCCGGGCAGCTATTTTGAAGATATCACACGAGAAAGAATCGAAAAGACAAAATTTTGGATGGGCCGGTTTCAGGGGTGAGCCATTCTTCAGTCAAAATGGCCGATTTTGACATTTTCTTTAATTCAACACTTTTCCATTTTTTTCCGCGAGTTCTGAGTAGCCGGGCAGCTATTTTGAAGATATCACACGAGAAAGAATCGAAAAGACAAAATTTTGGATGGGCCGGTTTCAGGGGTGAGCCATTCTCCAGTCAAAATGGCCGATTTTGACATTTTCTCTAATTCAACACTTTTCCATTTTTTTCCGCGAGTTCTGAGTAGCCGGGCAGCTATTTTGAAGATATCACACGAGAAGGAATCGAAAAGACAAAATTTTGGATGGGCCGGTTTCAGGGGTGAGCCATTCTTCAGTCAAAATGGCCGATTTTGACATTTTCTCTAATTCAACACTTTTCCATTTTTTTCCGCGAGTTCTGAGTAGCCGGGCAGCTATTTTGAAGATATCACACGAGAAAGAATCGAAAAGACAAAATTTTGGATGGGCCGGTTTCAGGGGTGAGCCATTCTTCAGTCAAAATAGCCAATTTTGACATTTTCTCTAATTTATTGATTTTCCATTTTTTTCCGCGAGTTCTGAGTAGCCGGGCAGCTATTTTGAAGATATCACACGAGAAAGAATCGAAAAGACAAAATTTTGGATGGGCCGGTTTCAGGGGTGAGCCATTCTTCAGTCAAAATAGCCAATTTTGACATTTTCTCTAATTTAACGATTTTCCATTTTTTTCCGCGAGTTCTGAGTAGCCGGGCAGCTATTATAGAGATATCAAACGAGAAAGAATTGGAAAGACAAAATTTTGGATGGGCCGGTTTCAGGGGTGAGCCATTCTGCAGTCAAAATGGCCGATTTTGACATTTTCTCTAATTCAACACTTTTCCATTTTTTTCCGCGAGTTCTGAGTAGCCGGGCAGCTATTTTGAAGATATCACACGAGAAAGAATCGAAAAGACAAAATTTTGGATGGGCCGGTTTCAGGGGTGAGCCATTCTTCAGTCAAAATAGCCAATTTTGACATTTTCTCTAATTTATTGATTTTCCATTTTTTTCCGCGAGTTCTGAGTAGCCGGGCAGCTATTTTGAAGATATCACACGAGAAAGAATCGAAAAGACAAAATTTTGGATGGGCCGGTTTCAGGGGTGAGCCATTCTTCAGTCAAAATAGCCAATTTTGACATTTTCTCTAATTTAACGATTTTCCATTTTTTTCCGCGAGTTCTGAGTAGCCGGGCAGCTATTATAGAGATATCAAACGAGAAAGAATTGGAAAGACAAAATTTTGGATGGGCCGGTTTCAGGGGTGAGCCATTCTGCAGTCAAAATGGCCGATTTTGACATTTTCTCTAATTCAACACTTTTCCACTTTTTTCCGCGAGTTCTGAGTAGCCGGGTAGCTATTTTGAAGATATCACACGAGAAAGAATCGAAAAGACAAAATTTTGGATGGGCCGGTTTCAGGGGTGAGCCATTCTGCAGTCAAAATGGCCGATTTTGACATTTTCTCTAATTCAACACTTTTCCACTTTTTTCCGCGAGTTCTGAGTAGCCGGGCAGCTATTTTGAAGATATCACACGAGAAAGAATCGAAAAGACAAAATTTTGGATGGGCCGGTTTCAGGGGTGAGCCATTCTGCAGTCAAAATGGCCGATTTTGACATTTTCTCTAATTCAACACTTTTCCACTTTTTTCCGCGAGTTCTGAGTAGCCGGGCAGCTATTTTGAAGATATCACACGAGAAAGAATCGAAAAGACAAAATTTTGGATGGGCCGGTTTCAGGGGTGAGCCATTCTTCAGTCAAAATGGCCGATTTTGACATTTTCTCTACTTCAACACTTTTCCACTTTTTTCCGCGAGTTCTGAGTAGCCGGGTAGCTATTTTGAAGATATCACACGAGAAAGAATCGAAAAGACAAAATTTTGGATGGGCCGGTTTCAGGGGTGAGCCATTCTTCAGTCAAAATAGCCAATTTTGACATTTTCTCTAATTTATTGATTTTCCATTTTTTTCCGCGAGTTCTGAGTAGCCGGGCAGCTATTTTGAAGATATCACACGAGAAAGAATCGAAAAGACAAAATTTTGGATGGGCCGGTTTCAGGGGTGAGCCATTCTTCAGTCAAAATAGCCAATTTTGACATTTTCTCTAATTTAACGATTTTCCATTTTTTTCCGCGAGTTCTGAGTAGCCGGGCAGCTATTTTGAAGATATCACACGAGAAAGAATCGAAAAGACAAAATTTTGGATGGGCCGGTTTCAGGGGTGAGCCATTCTTCAGTCAAAATAGCCAATTTTGACATTTTGTCTAATTTAACGATTTTCCATTTTTTTCCGCGAGTTCTGAGTAGCCGGGCAGCTATTTTGAAGATATCACACGAGAAAGAATCGAAAAGACAAAATTTTGGATGGGCCGGTTTCAGAGGTGAGCCATTCTTCAGTCAAAATGGTCAATTTTGACATTTTCTCTAATTTAACGATTTTCCATTTTTTTCCGCGAGTTCTGAGTAGCCGGGCAGCTATTTTGAAGATATCACACGAGAAAGAATTGGAAAGACAAAATTTTGGATGGGCCGGTTCCAGGGGTGAGCCATTCTGCAGTCAAAATGGCCGATTTTGACATTTTCTCTAATTCAACACTTTTCCATTTTTTTCCGCGAGTTCTGAGTAGCCGGGCAGCTATTTTGAAGATATCACACGAGAAAGAATCGAAAAGACAAAATTTTGGATGGGCCGGTTTCAGGGGTGAGCCATTCTTCAGTCAAAATAGCCAATTTTGACATTTTCTCTAATTTATTGATTTTCCATTTTTTTCCGCGAGTTCTGAGTAGCCGGGCAGCTATTTTGAAGATATCACACGAGAAAGAATCGAAAAGACAAAATTTTGGATGGGCCGGTTTCAGGGGTGAGCCATTCTTCAGTCAAAATAGCCAATTTTGACATTTTCTCTAATTTAACGATTTTCCATTTTTTTCCGCGAGTTCTGAGTAGCCGGGCAGCTATTTTGAAGATATCACACGAGAAAGAATCGAAAAGACAAAATTTTGGATGGGCCGGTTTCAGGGGTGAGCCATTCTTCAGTCAAAATAGCCAATTTTGACATTTTGTCTAATTTAACGATTTTCCATTTTTTTCCGCGAGTTCTGAGTAGCCGGGCAGCTATTTTGAAGATATCACACGAGAAAGAATCGAAAAGACAAAATTTTGGATGGGCCGGTTTCAGAGGTGAGCCATTCTTCAGTCAAAATGGTCAATTTTGACATTTTCTCTAATTTAACGATTTTCCATTTTTTTCCGCGAGTTCTGAGTAGCCGGGCAGCTATTTTGAAGATATCACACGAGAAAGAATCGAAAAGACAAAATTTTGGATGGGCCGGTTTCAGGGGTGAGCCATTCTTCAGTCAAAATGGCCGATTTTGACATTTTCTTTAATTCAACACTTTTCCATTTTTTTCCGCGAGTTCTGAGTAGCCGGGCAGCTATTTTGAAGATATCACACGAGAAAGAATCGAAAAGACAAAATTTTGGATGGGCCGGTTTCAGGGGTGAGCCATTCTCCAGTCAAAATGGCCGATTTTGACATTTTCTCTAATTCAACACTTTTCCATTTTTTTCCGCGAGTTCTGAGTAGCCGGGCAGCTATTTTGAAGATATCACACGAGAAAGAATCGAAAAGACAAAATTTTGGATGGGCCGGTTTCAGGGGTGAGCCATTCTTCAGTCAAAATGGCCGATTTTGACATTTTCTCTAATTCAACACTTTTCCATTTTTTTCCGCGAGTTCTGAGTAGCCGGGCAGCTATTTTGAAGATATCACACGAGAAAGAATCGAAAAGACAAAATTTTGGATGGGTCGGTTTCAGGGGTGAGCCATTCTTCAGTCAAAATAGCCAATTTTGACATTTTCTCTACTTCAACACTTTTCCATTTTTTTCCGCGAGTTCTGAGTAGCCGGGCAGCTATTTTGAAGATATCAAACGAGAAAGAATCGAAAGGACAAAATTTTGGATGGGCCGGTTTCAGGGGTGAGCCATTCTTCAGTCAAAATGGCCGATTTTGACATTTTCTCTACTTCAACACTTTTCCACTTTTTTCCGCGAGTTCTGAGTAGCTGGGCAGCTATTTTGAAGATATCACACGAGAAAGAATCGAAAAGACAAAATTTTGGATGGGCCGGTTTCAGGGGTGAGCCATTCTTCAGTCAAAATAGCCAATTTTGACATTTTCTCTACTTCAACACTTTTCCATTTTTTTCCGCGAGTTCTGAGTAGCCGGGCAGCTATTTTGAAGATATCAAACGAGAAAGAATCGAAAGGACAAAATTTTGGATGGGCCGGTTTCAGGGGTGAGCCATTCTTCAGTCAAAATGGCCGATTTTGACATTTTCTCTACTTCAACACTTTTCCACTTTTTTCCGCGAGTTCTGAGTAGCTGGGCAGCTATTTTGAAGATATCACACGAGAAAGAATCGAAAAGACAAAATTTTGAATGGGCCGGTTTCGGGGGTGAGCCATTCTCCAGTCAAAATGGCCAATTTTGACATTTTCTCTAGTTTAACGATTTTTCAATTTTCCTCGCGAGTTTTGAGTAGTCGGGCAACAATTATGAAGATATCAAACAAGAAAGAACAAAATTCTTGCTTCTCAACCCTAACACATTTCATTAATTTTTATGAAAAAGGAGGAAAATTGAAATTTGGGTTACATGAGCATATCACTCCAACAATTTCTTATTTGCCCCAGAAATTTCCGGAAGGGATCGAGAAAAGTAATTCAATAGGAAAAGAAAAATCTTTCCAAATGAAAATTATCTAATTGTAAATCTGATTTGTATAACACTAAATATATCTCGATCTTTAGCACAAGAACACAGAGAAAAAAATACAGTAAAAATTCGGGTGCTAGCACGGTAAAATGGGTGCAATCGCCAAGCACCTGGAATTTTCCTGTAACTACAGTAATTTTTCATATATTTGTAGGAATTTTTCTCGTATTTATATGAATTTCTTTCTCGTGATTATAGGAATTTTTTTGGTGCTGCATAGGAAAATTGCAGGTGCTTGGCGATTGCACCCATTTTACCATGCTAGCACCCGAATTTTTACCGTATTTTTTTCTCCGTGAATAAACGGTACTATATCAATCCACTTATATTGGCTTGTTACAATACGTATTGCCATCGTGAAGCAATAAGTATCTTTCGTGGTATATGTGAGTCGCCCCGAGGGACTGTTTTTGTAAATTCACAACTTGACCGCGACCACACGTGCGGGTCGAAGAGGAGAGGCCATGAGTTGTGAATTTCGCCATCTCTGGGGGTATTCAAACACATACATATATCCGACATGGTGGATCGAATCGAATTGTCAGTTGATATTCGTGCGGTAGATCTATTTGATTGGATGATTTTAGGATTATCGATTATTCAAACAAGTATTGATAAATTCACTCACCCAATCGTCACTGAGATTTCCTTGACTTGCCCCATGAAATCATCGTCAATCACCTCATCCTCTGTAACAGAAATCAATTGAAATGCTTGAGTACAAATTCATATCATAATGGAATTATCATTTAAAATATATTCCAGTACCCCAGCTCGCCCAGAATATTATTTAAATAGTCAATTTGTAAAAATATTACGTATGTGAGTGAAAATATGACATGTTACACATTGATGGTAATTATAGATTATGTCTGTGCAATGGTGAGGCCCCTTTGGCACTCTGGCATCGTACTCCGCGCTTATCCGATTTTATTTATTAATAAATAATAAAAAAAATGAGTGTGATCGTAATTATTGTAACGTCTATAACGGATTATAACCGACAACTTGGCGTCCGCCCCTGGCACGATCGATTCTAAACTTCGATCGATGAATGTTTTCCCTCTGTATATATACAACATTTGTGCGGCTGGAACGAGACTCCTTGAGTGCCAAAGGATAGAAAGAATACCACGACGAATCGACGACCGCAAAAGATGCTAAAGAAATCGATGAAGATAGGGGAATGATCGAGGAGCCAGTAGATTATATACTTGTATATACATATATACTGATTCCCAAAGGTAAGGAGTTTCTGATACCGAATTAAATCGAGCATAACGCGCGAGTTATACAGACGAAACCGCAGGGCTCTGATACATCCCCGTTTATCACGATCTATTTCAATTTTTCCTATTATTTTACTTATGGCTAAGAGACGAGACGAGATTCGGGAGAAACTCACGTCGAGACTTTCGCTGAGACTCTCGTGTTTGCAGATGAATATCGTCTCGGTCTCATCGTGCGCCAAAATAATTTAAATGATAGAGTGTATTTATATTTTCATCAAGTTAGAATCAAGTTAGAGCACCATCGGGGTGGTCTGAAGTTTTCAAAACCTCGACAAACTGGCAACACGACAGCTCTGCCATAACCAATTTGACTCTCGGTGAACGGGTTCGATTGCACTCGACAGTGGACAAATTCATGTTTGGACTGGTATTGGCAAGACACGTATCTGGATCGTGTTTATCATCACCTCTCTCACACCCCTGTCAACCACTCTCAACTCGCATTGTCTTGAGAATATCAATAATCTATTTACTTTAATGTAAACAAACACAAAAATTGCCATTAAATTTCACGAGGAAATGCGATTTTTATTCAACCCCTCTCTAACTCTGTTTTATCATTGATAATAAAACAAATTTTTGATAAAACTGAAGAGTACTTAAACCACTCGAGTGCGTAAAATTCATTTCTAAGTAGCATACCACGAGTGGTAGATAATATAAAACACGTAAGCCGTTTTCATATGCTGATAAGCAGCACGCGCGTGCGACCAATGGTCGTTTTAACGATTTCATAAATGAGATAGGCCTGATGGCAACGAGAGGCTAATTAAGAGATAATCCTGAGAACGTTACACTTGAAACAGAAATCCAAAGAGTGACATCAAGAGTTTGTCCAAGTGGTGGATGGAACACTTAAGATACCATATACCAAAGATGATGCACACTAATTAATAATTATTTCTATTAACATGGTAGAAATGTTGGAACAGGAATTGCTGGAATAATCAGTGATTTTAGTAACAAGTCTATCCTGATTATTTGACCAACGATGGAGTAAAACAACATCGTCATGCGTGTACCTGAGGCTGGTTAACCAGCCCTCGAGGTCTGGAGTTATAGTGATCGTTCGAGTTAGAGTATAAAAATGGAGTGGAACAGGCGCAGTGGTGAGGACGATGACTAGGTATACAGTGCGTGCTTGTGAACTGGATGGTACGTTAGTTGATGGTGTATATGCCAAAAAAGAGGAAAGAAGAAGTTGAAGATATAGAAGCCACATTGGTGCACCACAAGGTTGGTTAAAACCTGGGCGACCAGCCGGGGCAGGTAGTCCACTGGTATATCTGTACCAGACTGGTTGTATTTGCGGACAGGGTCGTAGCCAGAAGTTGATCCACGGTTATGGCCGCACCGCGCTCTTGTTCGTCCGATTCACCAACGATAACGCCCGCACTCTCTTACAATTCCACTACTCCTCCGTCTTGCTCCTCTGTATGCAACATTGAATCGTTTTCGATGTCTTGAATATACCCCTTTTGATACTTACTCTTACCTCGGTAGGGTTTGAAAATAAACTTTCTAGTGAAAAAAAGAGATGGAAAAAAGTTTTTTGTTTTTTTCCTCACATTTCCGTGTTGTGCACTCTGGAATGACCCGCTGTGAGCCCAAAATTTTTTGGCTCCGGGTCAAGCGGATAATAGTTCATTACCCCTTTGCGGTGTACCTAGGCACTTGAAATATTGGAGAGTGGGGGGAGGTTTCAGAAACTCAATGAAAGTAGGTTTTCACTGACGGTGAAATTAATTTCAACTAAAACATTTATCAGTTTGGGAATGACACTTGTTCCACTTTCAAAATGCCAAAATTCATCTTTCAAATGAGATTAAATTTACAGTCACACTATAAAGATTAAAATATTATTGTTGAAATCTTGTATGAGAATCAGCATGGCGCCTGAGGGGGTTAGAAGAGAGAACATTATCTACCACCAATCATATTCAAAAGGCGACTACGTTGCCAGTTGGGAGTGAGAGTGAAGCGTTGGCGTATGATCGCGTTGCAGGTTGCTGACTAGGAAGGTACTGGCTCGATGGAATCCTCATGTTTGTTCTATCACCACTTGAGAAATGGTGTTATATTCACTATCATGAAAACGCCCACATCCGACACAATACAGGTGTGTCCTTCTGTTCATAATTCTTGTTTTTTCTCTATCATTCGTGTACGTGTGATTTTTTTATTTTTATTTTTCACTTCAATTCTATATCTTGAACACTGGAGAGACTGTGTTTGTTGTCCGATAGGTATACCTATGCCACTTTCTTCAGTTGTTTATGGAAAATACTGGGGAACTGTTGTTGTTGGAATGAAAATACATAAAGCCAGCGGGTTCACGAGCCGATCGCACCTGCAAGATTCAAACCACGCGCTACAAACTCTACTTGATACTGATTTTGCACAATTATATCGGTGTGTCACTGAACCCAACGCACCTGATCGTATCCTATATTCCACATAGAGCGAGAGAGAGAGAGCAAATTGCTCTCCCATTGAATAAATTTTTTCTAATTCAGACCAAAATGGCTTTGCTTGTTAGAGATTCAGTTCTGGAATTTTAACTTCAGGGAATCACATTCAATGGAGAAAAAAAAAATGTCCTTGAAATTTCACACTCGAGGAAAATTCTATTGACATATTGATACTTGAACAATTCATGGGACGGGGATATCGTTAAGGCCAGCCACAGTAAAGCCAATCGAACATTGGAGTCATCGTGTCTCCCCTGATCGTGTCGCTGGT
This sequence comes from Coelinius sp. EB29, assembly GCA_035578325.1. Classification (NCBI taxonomy): domain Eukaryota; kingdom Metazoa; phylum Arthropoda; class Insecta; order Hymenoptera; family Braconidae; genus Coelinius; species Coelinius sp. EB29. Next base: position 266,934 of record JAOZGT010000002.1, on the reverse strand, counting down.
GGGCGTCATGAAACGAGCATAAATACTGTGAGGTCCGGCATATGGGTTATAGTTGAAAATCATGTTTTCCCTCTCCTCGAATGAACGATTGGAAAACGACTAGTGCTCGCGACACCATGTTCATAGCTTTACGAGCCTGTCTAATAGATTATTGAGATGTTGAATGTCTCCGAACTAATTTCACTACATTTTTCAAGTTGAAGCCACAAGATAATTCTCGTAATATATCACAGAAAAATCGTTACCACTACTAAAATTAACGATTAGATTATTGAAACCAATTAGAATTACTGCTGCTGAGGTAATCAAAGTATGTAAACATATAAAATGAAGAAAAAGAAGTGAATGATATTTCGAGTGTGAAACCACTGAGTTTCACGATTTGACCTGGTGCACGACCTCGTTGATCGTAAATTTACCGACATTGCGGTTGTCACCGTTGTTGAGGCTCTTTACGAGCAAACGAGAGTGGGCTCGTATACTCCCTTGTCCAATGAATATCACCAGCAACCAATATATACATATATATACAGAACAAGATGCCACGTATTCGATCGAGCATCACGGGCATACTTTGCCCCCAGGTGTCCTGAATGACTTGACATCGTTCGATCTTCATTTTAACGCACACTCGACAAATATTCCCCCATCTTATCTTGAAAATGAACTGCTTCATTCCACTGACTTTAATTCACCAATAAATATAAAACATTGATCATTGATTTGAAAAAAAAAAAATTATCGTGAAATATTATGTAAATGCCGAATTTATAATACACCGATGATGTTAAGAAGTAGGTAATGCCAGATTTATGATGGCAATCGCAATTGGCACAATCATAACTTGATCCACGTGTTTTCAAGTGGTGCTATTTTATCAACCTACAGTTGTCCATATAACCCCAAGTAGAAATATAAAGAGAGAGAGATAGAGGGGCGAGGGGAGAATTTTTATTTATGCTGTTATAACCCGGGTCACATTGTCACTGGTTGATTTTGAGCGCGTAGGCAGTGGTCGCTTGCAAGTTGACAGTGGCGCCACATTGTCGCGACAATTGCTCGTTGTTACACGCTACTCAAATGTTATATACCCACAACTCTTCTCGTTGGTATCAAACTGGGTAAATTGTTACGAAAGATTGACACAATGTATGAGATGATTATTCTAAATTGTTTCTCCATTACACCATTTTTTTACTCGTAATTTCATCGGATGTTGTGCTTTTTTGCACCCCCTCGTGTAACAATGTATTGGGCATCATTCCCAACATCGAGTTTGATTCAACATTTTGGCCCTGTTGTTCTTTTAATTTGAAGGTGCAAAATAACTCTTCTTTCATTGCCTTTGAAGAGTACCGTTTACTCTATCGTATAGCTAAGTCGCGGGTTTCGTGGGTAAAACGAGGGTGATGCGATCGTGATCGATGTAGATTGTTCCACCGATCTATCGAACGATTTCAACTCTGGTATATATACCGGTGTGTTTGTTACCAACCGTTACTTTTCTCTCTTTCGTTCGTATTTCCGGGTCACGCCATGGCAGGTTGACGCCAACGGTGCTATATGAACTCCTCGTATCGATCCATTGTCTCGATTGTCGATCTCTTACCCCAGCACTGAATCGATTAACATTGATTTGTGATAGATCGTGATTCACCGAGATGTTCCGATGCCGATCATAATATTATTCTTTGGCTCTGTCTCGAGTAGATTTAGAGAATCATGAATAAATATATAAATTCACAGGAAATGCAGAGGGATTGAGGAATGAGGAGCAAATGATACATGATATACACTTGATCTTTTCTCCGATGAATCCGGCTTTGGCCTTCAAGCCTGAATTAAAATACAAGGTGGGGTCCATCAGTCCTTGTGTACTTGTTATGCAGTCCCTTCATGAGAATGAAAATATGACGGAAGTTGTCATTCGATATTGACACATGGCGATAATCTCTTCGATACAACGACCATCACTGCATCATGATCAATGTCAGATTCAAAATTATCTCTAATTGATTGATTAAAATAAAAGGACAATTTAATCCAGGAATACACTCGATTTCCTCTTATTTTAAAATGAGTAATGAAGGTGATGTCTGTTCGAAAAGATTGAATAACCAACAGTAGTCTCAAACGAATTGGGCTATTGACCAACATATGATCATCTATCATTGATTGGATAAAATTTGACCACACTAAACCACCAGATAAGTTACCGACAATTGATAATAGAAAGCCAGAATTTTTGAAACTCCTTGCGTCACCACGTGGCTCAGCCTAACAGATTCCTTTGAGACGTCAGGAGCAAAAAAACTTGATACAGCTGATCGAATCACACTTATATAGAGAGTGCAAGTGGAGTGATCAGCGGGGAGTGAAAATTCTCAGATGGTGGTAAAACAAGTTCAAGCCTCTCCTGTCTTCCAAGTTGGGATAATCACCTGCATCACATCTCGTAGTACTCCAATTAAATGAGTAAGTATGTGATACCTAATTACGCTCAATTATGGATTTAATGACATGACGAAGTACTGGATTGTTGTCTGTGAGAATCATTAATTATGCATTAGATAGAATAATAATATAGACACCCCCACAATTCAATTCCTCCAATATCAAACCCATGTATATCTCAAGGCTAGCCGCTGAATTCCGTTAACCAACTCACGTCCAACTACTTTCCTCCTTTTTCTCATTATTCCTCCAGCCTTCTCTCCCCCCCAACATTGATCACGATAGGTAAACTTTAAACCGAGTGAAAGACATAGTATTCACCCAGCGCTACTGCTAACTGAGGTCATACACCCACCTGTGCCTCTAGGTGATTTTTCACCGCTCACCCGTTCAGTCACTTGATTCCTTCGCACCGAGCAAGTTTAACGAACCAAGTATAATATCAGTTCTTCCGGTCTGAGATTTATATTATTATTCCAGTGATTGAATACCCCAACATGAGGGAAGTCAGGGATTACTTGAGGAGAATTGTCGTTTTATTTGGTATTTTTTCTACCGTGAATGGGGTTTATAACTATTCGGAGATTCATTTACCACCGCAACACCTTAAATATTATTTCAACTCATTTCCAAACATCGCACGGCAATGTCGAGAGGATCCCACCTGTCCTTATAAGGTATATGATGATATTTCAAAATATATTTTATTTTCATTTCGAGAGTGATAACCCTGAATTCGATTTTTTAATGAAAAATATTGGATATCTAGGATCAATTAGATGGAAAAAATTGTTGGGGCTACGAAGATGACTGCAAGCCAACAAATGCTTTCTCCATTCCCCATTGTCCAGGAGATCACAAGGGCTGGGTAGCAACGAAAGAGGCACAAATCGACACATTCTACGCCCAGGGTGATTTTGGATACGTGAGAGATCAGCGCAGAGAAATGAAACTACTCTGTGAACCGTTGTTCTTGGTGAGTTCAGCCCGCAATTAATATGAATAAAATTTTTTTTCCATCTCTGTTGAATAACATCACACTTTTAATTGAAAGGATGATTCATCGCTCGAGTGCTCAGAGCACCTGAGATTCTGCCGCGGGAGGAACATCATGATTAACTTTACCAATTTGGTGCACAGAACCGAGCCAATTAGATACAAAATGGACGTGTTGAAGGAAGGAGAAATTGGTGGCTATTGCACGTAAGTATATTTGTACTGAATATGATAATTGAAATAAAGAAAGTTAAGGGTCGAACTGATTTTCATTTAAGGCTTAATAAAAATAAGTTAGACGACAACGCCGATCACATAAGTGCACTTCAGTCTTGGGGCCCTGAACTCAGGAACTTTCGAAAGTTAAAAAGACGTCCAATAATTGATGGTGACTGTGACATTGTAATAGAAAAGCCAACTTTCATCATGAAAATAGACGCGAGTAAGTGAATTTCTACTGGAGAAAATTTCTATATTATTAATAATTTCTGGTTAATTTACATAAGTTTTTTCAAACTTGACAGCAACACCTATGTTGCAGCAGTAAACTTGTACCACCACTACTGTGACTTTTTCAATCTCTACGCTTCACTACACATTAATCTGTCTCACCCAACGGCATTCAGTACGGACAATCATATAATGATTTGGGAAAGTTATAGGTAAATATCGCAGTCAATGATGGCTGAACTGATTATTTTCAATTTCGTGTCGAGAGAATAGTGATATTGATATTCAACTTCTTTTAGCTATCAATCAGCATTTCAAGACACTTTTGATGCATTCACGAAGAATCCTCTCTGGGATCTCAAGACGTTTCGTGGAAAGACTGTTTGTTTCAAAAATATCGTATTTCCGTTGTTGCCGAGAATGATATTTGGGCTTTATTATAATACTCCACTGGTAACTTGAAATTTATCTTTCTATCTCTCAGGATTCAGTAGAGAAGTGGTGGAAGTGACTCATTTTTGAGATAATTATGGAATTAACAAAAATTTTATTTTTAACTTGTCCTCTTCCCTCATTTCTTTACCGAACTGTTCCTTCAATCACTTTGTAATCGCATTTTTGTTTGTCAAAATACTTTATCAGATTTATGGCTGTGAAAAAAGTGGCCTCTTCAAGGCTTTCAGTGAGCACATACTTTATAGACTCAATATTCCCCTTCATGAGAGAAAAAATGATAAAATTCGAATGACACTACTCAGTAGAGATACTAAATATCGAAGAATCCTCAATGAAGATGAACTGGTGGAAGCCTTGAAGCAGAACCCTGACTACAGTGTCAGAAAGGTACGACAAGTTAATTAAAACCTTTTCAATAACGTGGATTTTTTACAATCCATTTATTCATCGTTTGTTTCAGGTGATGTATAACAGAGATTTGCCTTTCAAAAAACAACTAGAAATAACCCGAAACACTGATGTTTTCATTGGAATTCATGGTGCTGGGTTGACCCATGCCATGTTCCTACCCGATTGGGCTGCTGTATTTGAATTGTACGATTTACTCTAATTCTTAATTGATTAATTAATGAAGTGGTTGAACCTGATGATTCATTACATTTTTTTTTCTTTACATTTAGGTACAATTGTGAAGACGCTGGTTGTTACAAAGATCTCGCTAGATTGAGAGGTGTAAAATATTTTACTTGGGAAGACGATGAAAAATTAGTACAACAAGACCCTGTAAGTGCCTTCAAAACTCCCAATTATCGTCTGGTTTCCACTCCTCATCTTTCTCGCAGCAAAACTCTGTAAAATGATTCACTTTTTTTTTCTATAAGGGAACTCATCCGGATGGTGGTGCACACGCAAAATTCACAAACTACAGTTTTGACGCAAACGAGTTCGTGAGGATTGTATCGCTCGCGGCTAAACACGTAGAGAAACACCGAGACTTTCAGAAATTCGTTGGAAAAAAATCGAAGGATGTAGAGGCACGCAAAGATACTCATGACACGTTAAGAGAGGAATTATGAATATAGTGTGAAAAAAACTATTAGAATTAAAGTTTTCTCTAGTTACCATTCACTTCAATATATTTTAAAACATCCAAAAGAAAGGAGAAAAAACCACCATTCCATTGAAATACTCAAATGAATGTCAATCTCAGTCATAAAACTGAACAATTTTCATTTTCCTATGGAAAAATGTACATACATCTTCAATTCACATGAATCAATAAAATGCTCAGACTTTTTGGATATTAAAATGGATTCCCCAATGAATTACAACTTAAATTGAACATTGTGCCTGTAGAGGATCACAGAGATGAGAATAATTGTTGCAATGTAAGACATAATAATCTGAAGTGCGTGAAAGGTCTCAACATAAAGTGTCCTCATACTCATATTAACTATCCCAGTCATTAAATTAGCGAGAAGGAAAAAAATAAGTCCATTGTAATTGACAGCTTCAAAAATTTCTGGTGTCATTTTCACAACATCCCCCTCACTGTTGTCTCTATCCTCGAATGTCACTCGACGATTATCACTTCTACTACTTTTTTTCTTTCCACTCGCAATCTGCATGACAATATCCACCTGTATGTCCACCAGCAGCAGTGCATTGAGCACCGTGGCACTGAGAGCCACAATCCAGAAACAGTAACCAGCGTTGGTGAGCCTTCTAGAGACTCCAAACTTCGTTTCACAAAAGATGGTTACAGACCAACTCATACATCCAATAATAAACAACTTAGTGACCAATATGAGGAGGAACTTGCTGCATTCAAATTCAAACCCATTAGCCTTATATTTCTTGACCAATGAGTGTCGTTTTGCGGAATTGTATGACATGTGAATGACCCTTCCAATAGCTATTCCAATTAGATAAAGCCCAACATATCCAGGGACTGAGACTAATCCCTCTCTATTTGCAGAGACAAAATCAACCCTCGGAGTATTCCCCAAGATCCACTCTTTCAGCCCATTTGTGCTCAAGGCATATTCATGCATTCCAATAATCCAGAGTCCAGTAAGCCCAGCAAATTTTGAACTAATTGCATTTGATATAGTGCTCGTGAATATCTTAACAAATGCCAGAGTAATGAAAAAGTTCCAGTGAATTCCATATTCAGATACATGTTTTTGATATCCAGAGTATTCAACAGCTATAAATCTTCCAAACCCCAGGATCAATAGCGGAGCTGCATCTCTGGTGCATACTCTCGCATTTTCACAGAATCTTCTCATCAAACTTGTTCTCGGTGCTTCTGTAAAGTCTCTGGCTTCAGGTGCTACGAGGGCATTTGCCATTATAAAGAGTCCAACGCCAGTGTCCATCAGACTGTACCCATAGACCTCAGTTTTCGCAAATTTTCTGGAAAAAATCCTAAAGTCGACAGCTAGGATACAAATGGCTGTTATGATATTGGTCAAAGCTCGAAAATTCGTTAAGAATGCAATTCTTTTGGTGGGTTTTTCCATTCGCACTTCCTTGGGGCTCGGATAAATGGTTCGAAAGAGCAATGCTGATGCTAACAGCATGATAATTGATAAGATTGCTGTGTATTCCGAAAGAATTGTACAGCACAGGACACATGGTACAACGTTGAGAATGAATTCTACGAGTGTTTGACTATTGCGAGGTAATCTCCGTCTGTATTTCAGGATTATTAAATGTGTCAGACTGATTGCCAAGATGTTTGGAAGCACTAGAAGGACTATTTCTAGGGATGAACTTCCACCATGGTTCGAAACAAACTCTTCCTGCTCTCTTCTGTACCGCTGCACGTCCGATATAGATTCCATTTTTCATGTAAACTATAATCCAGTAATTTTTTTGGAACTAATTTTTCATTCAACGCAAAGAATTAAAGTTTTTTATCACATGTTTTCAATATTTCGTATTCGGGAACAGACTTGTTGAACCGATTGGAAAGTTTTGAGGTTAGGTACTGATGTTTTTTGTTTACACTGTGCCGCTAGCACCGGTCACTAGTGCGATCAGCTGTATCATTCATTTGCTCCAAAACACGATTTGTAACAATTAAAAATCAACGTAGAAAATTCAAGTATGGAGTGCCCAGTTTGTTCAAAAATATTTACATCAACTGAGATTGAAAATCATGTTGATTTGTGTCTATTCAATGAAAATGATCAAATACCCTCTACATCAGTCAGTAAAAGAACTTTTCCATTCGTAAATAGTGACAAAGTTGATGTAAAGAGATCCAAAGTATATAATAAACTTGATGGGGCTGATGATAAAGTACAAAAATCCAATGATGAGGATTCAAAACCGAAGAAGAGAGTTCGAAATGATGGAGAAATTGGGGTTAAAAAAGCTACAACTGCGAAGGAGCATGTGCCTCTGGCAGAAAGACTGAGACCTGTTGATTTCACTGATTATATCGGGCAAAGGCATATAATTGGATCTACCACAGTGTTGGGCCAGTTGATGGAGAAGAGGGAGGTTACCAGTATGATTCTATGGGGTCCCCCAGGTTGTGGCAAGGTAAAATAAGATCAAACAAAACTAATTTTCCCAGATGCTAATCGTTTTATTCTAATTCAATTTTTATTTATAGACCTCTCTAGCCAACATTATTGCAAAAATGAGCAAGGATAAGACCTCCACCAACATCCGATTCATCAAACTGTCAGCAACCTCGTCTGGGATAGCCGACATACGACAAGCAGTTGTCACCGCAATATCAGAATCCAAGAACAATCGTAGAACGATTGTCTTCATGGATGAGATCCATAGGTTTAATAAACTCCAGCAGGACATTTTTCTACCCCACGTGGAGGCTGGAACATTTATTTTAATTGGTGCAACTACTGAAAATCCATCATTCAGTCTCAACTCAGCACTTCTGAGTCGATGTCGAGTTTTCGCACTCCAAAAACTTTCACCAGTGGATATTAAACAGATTTTGGAAAAAGGGGTGGAGAGTTTGGGAGGCCAAGTCATTTCAGGTGATGAAGAAATTGAAAATGAGGGAAAATTTGTAATTGAGAAAGGGGCTTTGGATTGGCTATCAGAAATTTGCCATGGAGATGCGAGGATTGCCCTGAGTAATCTCGAATTGAATATCAAATCTAGACGAAGAGTAGGAAGCCAGGAAGTACCAAAAATTAGTTTAGAGGATGTAAAATCTAATTTGGAGAAGGCTTATTCATTGTCAGAGAGGGAAAGCAATCGAAACCAGGACTTGGTGGCTGCAATGCATAAGTGTATCAAGGATAGTGAGGCTAATGGGGCTTTGTATTGGCTAGCGAGATTGATGGCTGCTAGCGAGGATCCAGTGTACATTGGAAAACGATTGATTCGCATTGCGAGTGAAGATGTGGGTTTCAACGATCCTGATGCTTTGGGTGAGTTGAAGGAGACAAGTGAATTTAATCATTGATTAACTAATTTTTTTTCTAGAGACCGCTGTCCATACTATGCATGGTTGTCAAATGATCGGCATGCCAGAGTGTGATGTACTCTTAGCACAATGTGTTTGTTATTTGTGTAAAGCGAGCAAGTCAAGAGTCATTGATTCAGCACTCAGACGTGTGCAACAAGTTATTTCCAATCATAAGGGACCCCAGCCATCGGTACCTCTATTTATTAGAGATGGGTCTTCACGAAAGAGATTACAAATGACTATTGGTAGGCATTTTCAAATCAATAATGAATTGGTAGAGAAATTATTTTGATAACAAGTTCATTCACAGGTCGAAACTTGATGATGATCAATGATAAAAGCAGAAATCACTTACCAGAGGGTCTGGAGTCCAGAGATTTCTTTGAAGATGGTGATGATGGCGATGATCAACCCTGAATACCACTCACTGTATTTGTTCACATTTAATACTTCTACACTAAGAAAAAAAAACACACTGTAATACCTATTCCACTATTTTGTTGAAATCACAATAAATTGGTATTGATATTTCTAACAGATTGGATAATATTTCTGAATATTGATGAATGAAAACACTCGCGACCACAACAAATCACCGAAAACCGAAAATCCGACACCATACGGTTAAAAATTCATACTCTCGCATTCGTTTCAAGTTCACCTACATTTCTTTTGTCTGATTATTGTTGGTAAAAAAGTATCAAGATCGAGTTTAGAACAATGAAAACACTCATGACACCAAGGAATGACAAAAGTTGACCAAAAATGCTAAATTCGACGCCCTAACACAAAATTCACACTTTCACATTGTTTTTAGTTTATCGATCTTTGGTTTTGAATCAGTAAATTAATAATTGTTGACTGAAAAGTATCAATATCCAGTCCCGAACCCCGAAAACACTGGCGATCTCAACGAACGACAAAAGTTGACCAGAAACTCAGGAACCCAATGCCATACATCGAAATTCTTATTCATTCATTGTTCTATATCAATTAAAAGGTCGTTCTCTCGATAAACTAATTATTAATAATGATAAAATATCACGATTTACGCCAGCATAATGAAATGATTCGTGTTTCGAACACCGCGAGTAACACACGACGAGAAAGGCGCCAACTGCCGTAAACTACTGAAGTCAACTGAGAGTCATGCACAGCGCAAGTTGCGTTTGCCGCCACTAGGGGCGCTGAAGTAGTAGCGGTCAGTTGTGGTTGGAGAACAGGCTTACACGTCGAATTCATTAGAACTCATTATGTTCAATTTTTGATAATTATTTATAATATAAAACTTGTATTATGTCAAATTAATTTAAATAGACAAATTAATAAAATGTCAGTGCACAGTAGTTTCCTCATCTTTTTCACTACAGTTCTCTCAATAATTCAGGGAATAGTGGCTGAGGAGATTTTGGGCTGTGGTGGATTTATCAAGAGTCATGCGAACATCGATTACTCTAAAGTTCACATAAAACTGTAAGTGTAATTTTATTTTTATCAAAATACCCAATTAATAGTAGTTTAATTTTCTTCATGTGCCACTCCACTCCAAAATACTTTGAAAGATGAGGAGATAAAAATTAATTCCTGTTCATGGATGTCCTGTCACCATTGAATAAATACGTCATCGAAATCCCTGATCCAGATCTATTATTTTGAAATTAATTTGTAATGATGAATAAAAATTTTAGCATCGTAATTGCATATTTTGTTTCCAATTAAGGTACACCAAATCAGGAAGTTTGAAGGATCAAACAGAATGTGCTCCAAACAACGGGTACTATTTCCTCCCGTTGTACGACAAGGGCGAATACATCCTCAAGGTAAACCTTCAATCATTCAATAATTTCCCCATAGCTTCAACAAATCCAATTAGACAATATCAATTTTTGTATTCAGGTTGTACCACCTCGAGGCTGGAGCTTCGAGCCCACAGAGGTGGCCCTCGATGTCGACGGTAGCACAGATATCTGTAGCCAAGGAAAAGACATAAACTTTATATTCAAGGGCTTTGGAATAGCTGGAAGGGTAACAAGCACAAAATTAAGCAATCAGGGTCCAGCTGGAGTGACAGTAGTTCTCTACAAAGATAAAATTCACAATGACAATGCAATTGGAACAACGAAGACTTCGAAAGGTGGAATTTTCTCTTTCACCCCTATTCAACCAGGAAAATACATTCTGGTGGCATCCCATTCTCTCTGGAGAATGGAAAAGAATACAGTGGAGGTGACAGTGAAAGAAGGGAACACTGAACTCCCTGACAACAGTCTAACTGTCTTCGGATACGACGTGAATGGACGAGTCATCAGTGAAGATGATCAACCAGTCTCTGCTGTTTCTTTCATTCTCTTTGGAACAGGAAGCTACAAAGACTGCGCCACTGTCCCCTCCACGATGGCAATCAAAGATGATCCCAAGTGGGGAAAGCTCCTCTGCCACGTAAAGTCAGATACCTCAGGAAAATTCACATTCCCAGCGCTGACAAATGGAAATTACCGACTTGTGCCTCATTATGCTGGTGCACAGACTAAATTCCACGTTCAACCAGCAGAATTAACATTCACTGTGGACGACAATAGTGTAACTCTCCCTCATGATTTCAAGGTAACTGGTTTTGAAGTCAGTGGAATTGTCCTCTTGTCCAATATTGAAGATAAAATTCCACTACCAAATGCCAAAGTATTTATTTCTGGTAAACAAGTGGCTACTACTGATAAAGATGGTCATTACTCGATTGATAAAATGAAGTCTGGTCAATATTCTTTGAGAATTGAAGCTCCTGATGTTCAATTTGATGAGGTAACTGTCAAAATCTCGGCAAACTCCCCAGAACTTCCAATTTCCTCACCAAATTCTTACAAAGTCTGTGGAACAGTTACATTATCTGCTAAAGGCACTTTACACCATCGTAAAGTTATCGTTGAGAATTCTGCAGCTACATTCCACAGAGAAATCAATACTGACCCAAAGACTGGAGAGTATTGTCTGTATTTACCACTTGGTAAATATCAATTCAGTGTTGTTGTTAATAATGAGGAGAAAACTCAAGGATTACAATTTTTTCCACTTCAACAAACTATCGATGTCCCTGGTAAGCCCATCAACAACGTCAATTTCCTTCAGCTGAAGGCAACTCTATCAGGCTCTATAAAATGCTTGAGCACTGAGTCTGAATGTAATCAAGCATTTGTAACATTGAAAGTTTTGGATGGATTAACTGTCAAAACGATTCAAGCAAAGAATGGAAATTACGAGTTTGCTGAAGTACTTCCTGGCCATTATGAGGTGCTGATTGACACTGATGTCTTCTGCTGGGAGAATCCCATCCAACAGATCTCTGTTACTTCAGAGAAAGCCACTGTGCCACCATTCAAACAAACAGGATTCACAGTCACGTTCATTTCCTCTCATGACTCAGCTGTTGAATTCTTCGATCCTGGAAAATCTAAAAAAATAGCTCTAACTCTCCCAATGGGAAGCACAAGACACTGCGTATCAAGACCTGGAATTTATAAATTCATTCCAAAGAGTTGTCATGTTTATGCTAAAGAGTTCTACACCTGGGACACCACCAATCAAAGTCCAATAATATTGACATCAAATGAACATAGACACAGAGGTAGAATCGTTGTTCCTTCATCATCATCAGAGGTTGGAGAGGTTGACATTAAAGTTAAGATCGAGTCTGGAGACAGTACGATTTTTGCTCCAGTAAAATTTTCCAGGACCAAGGACACCTATCAATATGTCTTTGAGTTTAATGCAAATGTGGACAGCACATATGTTATTACTCCTCAGTCTGATATCATTTTATTTAACCCTCCATCGCTCAAGATTACAGGAACAAATGATTGTAACAATGAGGCAGCTGTATTCAATGGACAAATTGGAAGAATAATCAGTGGAAAAGTCTCTCCACCTCTTGAAGGTGTCACTATAAAAATTTTTGGAAAGGATAAAGAGACACCAGTGCACACCTTGGTGACCCAGAAAGACGGTAATTATAGAATTGGACCCTTGGATGGAAGTGTAGAGTACACAGTAGCAGCAGAGAAATCAGGCTTCTCAATCAGCCAGCAGCCTGATTCCAATGGTATCTTCTATGCCGAAAAATTAGCCGAAATAGTTGTTGATGTTGTTGATCAGGCTGATGACTCACCCCTCCCAGGAGTTTTATTATCATTATCTGGAGGACAGAGCGGATACCGAAAGAATAGTATGACTGGACCTCAAGGACAATTGATTATAAATTCATTATCCCCTGGAGAGTACTATCTTCGAGCTGTTATGAAGGAATACAAATTCGATCCTCCATCCAAGATTATCAAAGTGTCTGAAGGTTCAACTGTCCAGATTAAATTGCTAGCCAACAGAGTTGCTTTCAGTGCCCATGGAATAGTGACTTCATTGAACGGCGAACCAGAACCTGGTTTGATTGTCGAAGCTCATGGACAATCTGGCACTCCAAAGAACTCCCCAACGAGTTCTTGTGATTCACTCCAAGAAGAATCAACTACTGAGGATAATGGAAGGTTTAGAATCAGAGGACTGGAACCTGGATGTAATTATCTTGTTAAATTGAAGGACAATGAGTTCCAGACTTACTCACAAGTGTACAGAGCCTCACCTGAGGCTATCAAAGTTGAAGTTGTTGACAGGGACGTTGAGGGACTCAGATTCATTGCTTTTCATCCTATTCCAAGGACAGATGTATCTGTTCACATTGTTGCTGATCATCCAGAGCATTACAAGAGCTTGAAGGTGAAATTGTGCAGGGAGGATCAGCCTGATTCACCCATTCATTCAGTCAAAATTGATCCTCAACAAGCTAGCAAATTCAATGCTCATAATAACCCTGGATTTTTGCTGCATTTTCCTCCACTTCAATCGAATGGGAAAAAATACTTTGTGCAGTTAGAGTCTTCACTCTCCCCTGCTCTCTACAAGTACAAAGTGATACCCAGCTATTTCGAAGCAAATACCTCATTCAAAGCATTGACTCTACATTTCAATGCTGAACGAAAGATTGATCATGGAGAGATGAACCAAAGTTCTGTTATTGCTCTACCTTTTATTCTACTTGTTGCCATAGCATTTTTGAACAGAGAAAAGTTGTGGAGCTTCTTGAATTTCAAAATTGAACAGTGGTCCAAGCCAGGACCTGTTCAGAGGAGCCCAGTGGCCCAGACCCCTCCCATTGATTCCCGGACAGATGACATTATTGTTGAACAAATTATGAATATCAATAAGAGAAAGACTAAACCAAGGAAAACGTAATCGAGGGATTATTCAAGAGTGTAATATTGTGCGTGTCTCGAGTAAATGTTTTTAATTGATTGTAAATACAAATTGACATTTGTAAATCGGTAATTGATTGTATATTGGAGAGAATAAAGTTGTCATACTAATGAGATCATTTCTGGAGGTTTCTTCACATAATGAAGTATTGCTGAAAAGAAAAATGGAATTTTGATTATCAGTGATTAGAAATTTTTAGTTATAAAGTCGTGTTCCTTTTCCTCACTTCTGGGAAAGTATTGAAGAAGCATTTGGACATGTGGTAGGCCAAATCACATTGGTCACCCTCTTTCTGTGCCTCTGTAGTAAAAAACAAAATTGTTTAATTTCCATAAAATCTACATTATAATGGCTTTATATTTCAATCTCACTTATATCCTTGCAAACTACACCAAGCTTCTCGGCCATCTCTTTCATGTCTGGTGGAGCTACTTTTACCAATTGCTGGAAATTTATTCCCTTCTTGGAAATCTGAAAGATGACGTTGAAGATTTTACTTCAAAAGTCTACGAAAACCTTCTCCAAGAAATCAATTTTTCAATTCCATAACTCACCAGTCCAAATTGATTCAATAGACACTTCAGATAGCACTTCAGGCTATCATCCTCAGCGAAATCACCTGTTCCAGCTCGCTCGATGAGATCTCAATTAAAAATACAACTTGTAATCATTCGTATTACATAAATAGATCAACATATTGTTTTCATTTATTTACCAACAGTGGTACCGGTCTCTGCAATACATGTCTTACGAATATCTCCAGCTACCTCTTGAAATTCCTTGGGAATTGGCTAAAAAAATATTTTGCATGAGATTCAATTCAAAACTAAAAGTTAATTCAATATTTGAATAATGCGCGGGAGAATACGCATGCGTAAGCGCATGGCGAGTAAAACGCCAGTGTTTCTCGGTGTCTCTGAGTAAGAACATTGCGGAAATCCCATGAAAATCATTAAAATAATGCATGTAGGGAGTTGAGAACCCCGGGTAGTTATTTTACGTGGTTCAAATGCCGACACAAAGCCAAAAACGATTCAGTTAACACTGTATAGTAATTTTGTGATGTGACAATGCACTCGGTTGCCTCTATTAATTTACAAATAGTCATTTATTGTGTGTTCAAAGTATCCAGTGAAGTGTTTGTGTTGTAATCAGTTTCATTTGGAATATGCATTGAGTACTGTGATATTTAATGTAATTGAGAAAATCAATTTCCATTTCTGGTGGGGTTTGTTGTATTGTGTCTTGATTTCAAGTCATTCTGGCCATTTTTTTTTTGTCTTTGGTTGAGTGAAGAAATAAGTAATTATTCTGTGAGTCCAAGTGCATCGAAACCACTGGAGTAGCTGGTTGAAGATGTGAAACGAGAGCAGTTGTTTCCATCCAACACCGGTGAGTGATTTCAACTATTATCTATGATAATTTTTGTCGATTCATTACGTACCCCGGCAGAAAGGTAGCCCACCAAGCAAAACAAGATGACAGCATTAAGCATAGACTTGACCATTTTGGTTTAGAGTCAATTAGAAATAGACACTTTGACGATCAAAGACAAACTATCAGTCGTGTGGGTAAATCTTGACATTTTATAGAAAATCGATGATTCATGAAAGTCAAGTCGATTCAGAAAATTACCATTAAATGTGCGTGATTTGGTATAAAAACTCTTTTGATGAGATGACGCAGATCATAATTTTTTCATACCTCCAGAGAAGTTTCTTCGACAAGTTTCTGTGATTGGTATCCTCTCCTATCATTAGCATCCGAGATTTTCCACTTATTGAGAGTGTCCGGGGGGTAATTAATATGATAGAGTGCCTCTTATTAATTTTTTTTATTAAAGTCAATAGTAATACTCCATCAAACGTACAGTTTCAATCGAAAAAAGTAGTTTACGTATGATTGTATTTTTGATTATTGATAGATTCGATACATTAATTGAGTATTCGGCGAGTTATTACTCCATAATTGTGCTTCATTTTGGTTTTGGCAGTTAGAATAGGAAATAAGTCTGAAAGGAATAAATCAGAATTGAATTATAATGCAAATGCATTTTCAAACTAATCGTTGACAAACAAACTTGAAAAATATATTTTCAATACCCTTGGTGATAATTTTGCATAGCACATATTGAAAGTGTATGCATACTGGCAGTTGTCTCCATTACCTGGAGAAAGAGAATCAATTACGCAAATTAGTAACATGACAAATGGGTAGGGAGGACTTTGCAAAAAATGAGCAACTGAAGAACAAATAATAAAAAAATCATATATACCCAAGTATTTACCAATCTCCTTGCACTCTCTGATTGCTGTCTGTACTTCAGCCCTGTAGGCTGGTATTCTCTGGAAGAATGTCAGCATTCCATTGAGACTGAGCTCTCGTTTATCATCGACAAGGCCGAATTGTTCCCAAAGACAGTACATATAACACTAGAAAATCAATGATTAATTCCAAATTTATAATCGTCATTACCAATTAAAGTCAGTAATTACCTTCAAGGGTCTAGAGTCTGGCCATTGTCCACTTCGAACAGCTTCAATGTCAGCTATGAATAATTATTTTTGCATTTATTAACACTAATTCGAAAAAAAATGAGAAATCGGGATAAAAAATTGAAGAAAAACACCAGGAAGATATGCTAATGCAACAATTACCTGTAGCCACGCCTGTTTGCGTTTGGCATGCGTTAACAACACTTGCTGCCAAAGCAATCATCTCATCTGACACAAAATCGGGTCGTCCCACCGGCTGAAACGATGATCAAATCAACGTATTCAATTTATTTCGGTTTCAATTCAATGGAAAGATTAATCTCTTGTAATTCAATGGTAAAATAGCAAAATTTTTCTTGTTTCACTCCTTGTCGAAATAATTTGATTGATTTAGAAATTTGAGATCTTCATTTTTCATCACTTCAATTTCCGGTTGCAACACTCACCCCACATAGACCGTGAGACAGCTGAAGAGCTAGACAGAGGATAACACAAAAATTCTTCATTTCAAAATTAATCCCGAAAAATCTTTCTACAAAATATTTAATTGACGTTGAAATTCCAATGATTGAGCACAAGAAAAATGATTCAGATTCTCTTTAACGTTCTAGCAATCCTATCAAGTACAAATCCCTGGCAAAACTGCTGTCAATTTGATAAAACGAGTAGTTTAAACCGAGTGTCAATGATCCAACTTGATTGGCCCTTATTTTCAGTTCATGATGGCCTATATAATATTCATTGAACAATTTCCAATGCCTATGGCACACACGTACCTATCCATCAAATGAACGAATTAAAGTTTCGTACTGGAGGTACTTGTTATCAAAAGGATATGAGAAGGGGAATTGAGAAAATTGCTATATAGATTATTCCGTGTCTCTCTCGTTTACATGTATTTAGGGGCTTGGATGGTAACTCGCTGGTCCAGATTATACGCCCTGGAGATCCAGGCATGCGCGCTAAAAATCAATTCATTAATATTTCATAAGATGGGACATTTTTTTTTCACTATGAAATTGATCAATCACTGAGATATTACATTCATAAATAATCAACAGTTTATTGAATTTAATTTTTATACATTCTCTGAATTAAATTAATATTTACTTAACAATTCTCTCTGCTTTGCTAGTAAATAAATAATTTTTCTTATGCAAAGTATTTTGATATCTGTCGGCTAAATCATAAATCAATTACCTCGTCAAGTGGAGTTTAAACTTAAGGGCATTAATGCAGAAGTTTAATTAGAATTAACGATAAATTAGGGATTAATCATTATTCTTGTTTCTTTGGTTTAAATGATTTTGTGTCCGTTATTAACATACGGTGCACTGTAGTTAATGATTCAAAGCAGTTGTCGCTGATTAATTATAGGTACTTGATTGAACGTCTCGTAGCAATCGTTCTTCTTATAATTTTTTCATTCGCCTTTACTCGCTGGTGATCTTTGCTCGTCATGATATAACAATTGTTGAATACAGCTGATGAGATCTAACATTTTACAATAGTTTGAGAGAATTGGGGAAGGGGGGGGGGGGGGGGCGGGTCCATCAGAATGCATCTTTGATATTTTGGAATTGCCGGACTGCCAAGTCAACGGGAAGATCAAAGTGAATATTTGTTAAACGATCGAGTGCATGAAATGCATCTTGAAAACCTGGGACGGAAAATTTATTAAAAAACTCATTTCGGATTTGAAAAGATAGATAACGTAATCAACCATTATCATTACCTGTTTTGACAACATAACTCCAAGACATGTAATGATTCTCCAATAAGTACTGACACTGAAGAATAAGCCGGAGCCAGGGAACTAATTTTTTAGCACTAGAAAGAACATAAAAATGGAGCAATTAATTTTCAAAAGTCCCTACTTTTGTTTGATTTAATAATATCAATGTAGAAATGAACTTTAATTAACTCACTTTAAAGCTGCACAGATGAAAGCCTTGAAATGCGAGTTATAACTCCGTTTATATTGCGTATGCGTAGCTATGATATTCCCAACGGTAGTCAGAAGACTCTGTTTCGGTGAAATAGTTCTCTCATTCACCAATGCTAGATTAAAACTCTGAGATAACTTCTGAGCAGGGCTTGAATTATATCTGTGTCCATTTTTGAACTCGTAATACTTGATTACGAGCTGCCAGGGGTGCATTTGGTCTACCGTGAGGCTTTTTCTCTGAGGAAAACAACCAACAAAAGGTACCACACTATTAGAACGCACATCTAAGCTCAAACCATGAGCCATCAGGTCTCTGATGCACACAGCCAAGTGCTTCCTCACTGCAGACGTTAATTTAGCATTCGTATGGTGTTTTGGTGACTCTGAATCAGATGCGTAGATGTCATCATCATCATCATCGTCATCGTTGTCATTGTGTTCTGAGCCATTTTCCTCGTTTTCTGCTGCTGTCTCAAGAACATGTTCTATTGCTATGTCCAGACGAGTTCTCAAGTCTCTCCAGGTGGTTTTACTGTCTTTCATTCCTCGACTTCGTTCACTGCTACAGCCCAGTTGGGACATCAAGTAGATGTGAAGGAGAGTTATGACTTTTCGAACGGTATTCAGTGTTTTTGTGTGGCTGTCATCACTTCTATCCATAAGAGGAATTTGGCGTTTTGATTTTTGGGAGGATTTCAGTCCAGTTGTGTGGACGGGACAGGCGCAGGTACAGGCCAGACTCTCGACGCTCACCTCACCCTGGAGATAGTAGATGAAACGTTCCAAATCTGCTACTTGGGTTTTTAATTGATTCACTAGTTGCTCTTTCATCTTCAAAGGACTAACAATCTCATTTATTGCATGGTCCACCTGCCAGCGAAGATCATCAAGGGGAAGTTTGCATAGGTCGTCGACTTCAAAGTTGAGTTTCTCTTTCAAGTGATCTGGAAAATGAGAGGAAAGTGGTTTATTTTGATGATAAAGAATGATTCAGTTATCCTCGAGTGTTAGACTCACTTATTATCATATTCTGTCTCTCTAAAATGACACTCTGGGGCAAATCTTGACCATCTGTTTCATATGCATACTTCTCAAGGTCCTCAAGCTGGACCTTGAGCTGTCCAATCAATTCTCGTTGCTTTGATTTTTGCAGAGCTATTTTGGATTCGACTTCTCCATCATAACCACTGCATCCACTCTGTGAGGAGAATTTTTAATAAAATGGTCTTAATTCCGTTAGAATTTGGAATTAATAAATTGAGATGGAAATTATTTTTACATTTTCGCAGAGAGAAAATGATGAAGACGATGAGCGATTTTTTAATGCCACTGTATTGGGAACATCTGGAATTCCCCTGAATGCAAATTCTTCAAGTTCTTTCAAGAGTTTTTCTTTCTCATCTGTGGGTGCATCCACAATTTGTCGCAGTCGGAATTGAACCTGAGTAGAATTTAAATGGCTGATTATTTATTTATTTCACGGAGTCATTAAATTGGTGATTCTCATTCGCAATTAATGGCAAGTTGATTTTTTTTTTTAACAATTCTACCTGGGCAAAATGTGTTGTTAATGCAATTAGCGAAGAGTTGAGCATTTCCTGTTCCTCCTCCAATAACTTAAGCCTGTCCATATTGTAAGAAATACTGCCGAATTCACCAGATGTTAGTAAACTATCCAATCACCTTCTACATTAGTTTATCATACCCATGCACAAGTCAGTACTTTGGACAATTAATGAAAAAAACTCACCTTTCCATATTGTCAGAACACTTGTAATCATCAGTGAAGTCACTGTCTCCATCATTAGCACCAACTGGGGCCCATCGTTCACCCGATGGCCTCTCATTCTCGTCAGACGTATCAAACTCGTCGCTTTTAACGTAATCTTCTTCCTGTGTTGCCTTAAAATCAATTCATGAACTCACTCGAATCATCAATAAATAAAATAACGAGTATCACTCCAGCAGGAATTGATTAAAAACTAAAGGTAAAGCATGACTCTCTCATTCAACCTCGGAAAATCCCAAAATTCTTGATAATAATTCCCCAATGTTTTCTTGTAAAAATTCCACTGTTTGCATTTACCAATTATTTCCATAAAATATAAAATGAATCTCACCATGATTGAAAGTGTTAGGTTATGTCCCTACATCAGGGACTTGTTCCTTCGCCCCTCCTCCACTTTCAATTTCTTCAATATAAGTAGGATGAAATCTCTCTCAATTCACTCGTCAAATCCCCTTTTGCCCCACAAAATCCATTATGCACTCATACCCCATCATCTTCTGACGTCAGAGTTATGTCTCTTAGGAATCCAAGTAAATTCTAATGAACTACTAGGTACTAGTTTCTGAGACCCAGAAGACACCACACACATCTGGACATCAATATAAAACTGGCGCCACTGTCGAGGGGGGCAAAAGAGAAAGGGGGAGAGAAAATAAACACGAAGGTGGTGCTAGTTGTTCTCGGGTGATTTTGCGGAGTTGTAACGCCATTATGGCGATAATTATACAACGTTATGTTTATTAGGATTCATTTGTATCCAGTGTCCGTTGCCACTGTACAAGTGTAAAGAATTTATTGATAGAGGTGTATTGAAAAATTGATTCAACTGGTGGAGAAGTGAGTGATTGTGTTGAGAAGGTGATTTTCATGTACTTGGGCTGGTTGTCCTCGTTAATTAAAAAAAAAGGATTCATCATGTCAAGCCAAATATGCCTGAAGTGGAATAGTTTTTTGAATAATATTGCTACAAGCTTTGAGAGTTTGTGGGAAGAGGAGGGACTTGTGGATGTTACGTTGGCCAGTGATGGACAGTGTCTGACAGCACATAAAGTTATTCTTTCTGCTAGCAGTCCTTTTTTTAAGAAAGTTTTCCAGGTGAGTGATTCATTTCACCTCATTAATTGGTAAAAATGAATCAATAAGTCCATTGTTTTTAATTATGTTATTTAATTTCACAGACGAATCCATGTCAACATCCAGTAATAATCCTCCAGGATGTTCACTTTGCAGAGCTCGAGGCTCTTCTTATATTTATTTATAAAGGTGAAGTAAATATTGAGGAAAAGAAATTGCCAGCTTTGCTCAAAGCAGCTGAGACACTTCAAATTCGTGGATTATCTGGTAGCGATTCCTTCGCCAAGGATTCTTGCACAAAGCTGGGGGAGGTGGATCAGTCACTGTTGGATAAAGTAAGCCAGAGTGCTAATGAAGAACCACCCAAGAGGAAAAAACAAAAAGTTAGTAAGGGTAATAAAGAAAGTTCGATTCTTGAGACTGTATTGACACCAAGAAGGCCCAGATCCATTAGTGTTAGTGAGACTTCCAGTAGTGAGAAGAATTCTAAGGAGCCAGATATTGATCATCTCTCTGTCAATCCTGTTTATGATCCTTTGGAGATGAAGGTGATTGTTCTTTTCACTCTCAATTCATTAATTTTATGAAAGAAATGGATTAATTGCCTATTGTCTCCTCCAGATTGAGCCTTTCGAAGTAACAATGGAAGAACTAGAAAAACCGAATTCTGAGAACAACCCTGAAACAGAGAGATTGGACCTAGACAGTTCAAACGGTGTACAAGGTGTGTAAAATAATAATTAATGCATGAAAACTCTACAAAACTACCTAATTATCTGAAAATAATCTTAAGTTCTTTTATTCTAAAGTTCACAAAGTTTTCATTTAGTTGCCTAAGATGCACAACAAAAAGTATCAAATTCTCTTTTACTCTACACTCTGAACAATATCAAGTAAATGTTTTATTGATTTAAAAAAAAAATAGTGCCTGTGAAGTTAAATATCGCGTGACTGAGTTTGCTTGAGTTTTCCGTCTCTGTGTTTCCCCCTCCCCAAAAAGCACAAAAAATAAAAATTTACGCGTGAATGAAAAGAGAACAGTAGAACAAAAAAAAAAACATGATGTGTGTGGCAGGGAATGCTACAGATCCAACGGAAGAGATTTCTGGTTTGTCAGCGCTGTCAAGCCTCTCAGGACTGACGGAGGTTAACCCATCAGTGCTTTATGCCTATCAACAATTACCATATGCCGATTTACTACCTGGTCCTGATATCATTGGAACATGGGCATCGTCAAGGCCAATAGATCATCTTGCTTGTGATCTTATGAAGTTACTATTTACACCAGAAGAAAGGATACTGTGTAATGTCAATGGGAAAATGGGGAAACGACAGTTTGATAGTAATAAAATACATCTCATTAGAGAAGTATTGTTGCACTTCAGTGGAATGTCACCTAATAGTGTCGACTGGGAGGAGGCGTGGAAAAATTGTGTTACTAAAATTGATACTAGTAATAGGGGATTAAAGAGGTACCTTTGTCAGAGAAGAGCTGTTTATTCTCAATGACTAGGGAGGTATAAGTCGGGGGGAAAACGAAAACGTCACCACTGACTTGAATCACTCCTCTTTTCTTTTTCCATACTGATGAAGAAAAATTCCAAAGTTACAACAATAGTCAAAGAAATTGTAAACTTTTTTTTTTCCTTTATCTTGGCTTTTCTAAATTATATTTCCCATAAAGTCGACTTTATTATTTAGGAAATTATGGATGATAAGAACATTCCAGCATTTTTCTATAATTTTAGAGTCAGCTTTGAAGATTTTACATGTTAAAATATGATTATTGAATCGCACGAGTAGTGTTCATTGTGAAGAATTATTGAATGCATTACGGGGGGGGGGGGGGGGGGTTATGTATTCAGTGTACTCGGGTGATTAAGGATACTTAATTTAAATACATGATATTTATTACATGAATATTATGTTAATGAATGCTTGTAGAGTGAGATAGGGTTATTAATCGGTCTGTAAGATGATAATAATAAGCAATTGAAAAGCTGATGATTAAAGACATAAGAAAGTGTAAATGATAGATGTGGGATTTTGTAATTGAATGAGATCAATTCAGGGGTTTTATGTTCCTTACATATTAATCATAAAAAAAAAACTAGTGCGCTTTGCTCAAGTAGATAATTTTTTTTTACTTATTATTATTAATCAATAGGTCCATTTATTTATTCCTTTCTATTCCGGTAGTTGAGTGGTGAAATCTCTTCGTTCATCGCATAAGAAAATCTTTCATTTTCTTTTATTACTCCACAATTGATCTCTTCCATCTCATTCAATTACAGAATGAAAATAATTCGAGTATCACCTCAATTATCAATGTGGATAGCCTTTAAAAAATTTTCAAATTAATTCAGATTTATTCGATTGAATTCTGTAGCAGGAGATTGTGCATAAATACAACAAAAATATATGCATATTTTACATTTCCGATAAAATTTCAATTTATTAAAACCCTCCAGCAGTATTCACCTGTTAGAAAAAAACCTATTTCAGGCACATCGTCAATGCCATCAGTGACAGTGATTGCCGAAGCTGCTGAAACTCACGCGAAATTCAGTAAAAGTTATACTAACGATCAGGAAGTAACTGAAGACACGAGGATAATTTCAGGAAGTAGAGAAACAATGAATTGTGAGAGTCAGGGAGGGAATTATTATCCTGGAAGATCTCACAGCAGTGCATTCTCAACTTTCACAGTGCCAGATAATTCTGAGTACACTGATAATTCACAGAGCAGTGCCATTTATCCACCTTTTCCATGTCCATTTTGCGATAGAGCGTATACTTCGTGGGGATTTAGGAGGAGACACATTAAAGCTGTGCATACTATTTCGCCGAGACTCAATTGTAAATGGTGTCCCGAGGTAAAAATTATGATTTTTGTCTCTCAACAAACATTTATTAATTATTTTTTCTTAATTTGAGTAGATTTTACCCACTCATGCAGCTTGGAAACGACATGTCGTAACATGTCACAATTTATCAGCAGTCGATGCTCACAATGGTCTCTTGATCCTCGAGGAGGCCCATATGGTCCTGCAAATTACCCACCCCACGAAGCTGGACACATTGGTGAATATTATTAAACAGAGCGCCCAGCAGACCACCTCCCAAACTAATCATCAACCTCTTGACTGATTAAATCGAGCTCAACAAAGGGAATTATCGATTGAATATATAAAATTATCAAAAAATTATCCGGGACAATTCATTTAATTTTCCTGTGATTCTTACATGTATTCTCATGAGCTACGTGGATTCATACAACACAAGTATTATCTATGGCCAGTAGAGTAGTACAATTATCGTCGTTATTCAATCATTGATATATTAATCATCGTTAGAGTCTTTTATACTAGTACGTAATATCTAATTGAGTTTCGCAAGAGTATATGAACTTGTTTTTTTACTGTTTATGCATTAAAAAGTATTGATATTTATTTAACAACTGTAGGGAGTGGAATTCTCAGTTATTCGTCATTCCTGAAAAAGTAATATATCTCGAATAAATCTATTATTTTTATAAATTGTGAGAATTTTTGGGTCTTGTTTTTCTTTCATTATTTCGGTGATGTGATTATTGGCGGAGTGATGAATCGTAGTAAGTCAGTTTCAATATTTCTCCTGTATTATCCATTCATGATGAAATGAATGACTTATTATGCTTTCTTTGCGTTTTACTACTTCACTACGGGAATATTTCCTTAAATTCCCTTACGATAATCTATAATTATTTATAATTTTATTATTCACATTTTTCTCGTATTCTTCATGCTAATATTAATGATTAAAAATATTTTGATGTTTTTGTTCTATTTAATACATTTAGAAATCTACACAATAGCCCTCGACAATAATTCCTGGTGCAATTTCAACGCGAGATAGTCCATCAGGTCCAATAACAGTAGTTGGTGCATCGATCCTCTGAGGTTTTTTGACTGGCTCCACTGCCGATGCACTTTCTCTAACTTCATCAGCTTTCTCCTCTAGTTTATCACCTTCCCAGGCACCCTCGCGACCATATTTCTCAGACATCCTCACCATTTCGTTGGGGCTCCACTCTGGTGATTCGAGGTTACTCCCACTGCGATAAATCGTCACTGCATCTGCATCATTTTTAGCTCTATAGCTAAATTCATTTTCACGTACTTGTTTTGATGGTTTTGGAGGTGGTGGGGGCTGTTGTTGAGGAGGTGGAGGTCGATAACTGTCATAGATTGGAGTACGCTTCATCGATTCACGTTGATGGGGAGTTTTTCTCAACATTGCCTGGACAAATTTAGAAAATGCGATCCAATGAATGATTGGGAATCATTCTGAAATTGGATTCTTAACAATTTTTTACAATTGATATGATACCTGGAAATTGAATGGTGGTGTGTCATCATAATCATTATTATTGCTATTTCTGCGTCCAATAGATTTCAATTCATTAATTGGATTCACCCTGAAAATCAAATGATCGAGAATCAAGAAGAGATCATGTTTTTTTTTTTTAAATTGCAAGAATGGAAAATTGAGAATTACGTACGAGTCATAATTACCTATTAGTATTTGGCATATTTCGATTTTTATCGTAATCCAAATCAACAGCACTCCCCCTTCGACTATTGCCACCCTCATGATCCCCCCAAGTTCTATTCTGCATTTGTGGAATTGGTGGTGGGGGATTTTTTTTCTTGGATCGCAACGAATCATTGCTGTGTGTATTATAATTATTCTGTGAATTAAGAATAATGATGACGCTGAAGCTAGCACACGATGCTGGCAGACGGAGACGCACTACTTTTGGTAGGGACTGTACCGGGCGAACGTATATGTTTTCCGTCGTATATATTGCAGACACATGCACCGGGGGGGTTGTAATTTTTTTAATAGGATGGGAGGGGGGGTGAGAATGAATAATCTGGGTGATAGAACGCGTCGGGAGACTTTGTTTATTTATAAGAAAATGATATATCGTGAATTTAAGGAAATTTGACCTTCGGAAGGAGATTGCGGGAAGGGGTATGTATTCCGGGAGTCCACCCTTTCACTGAATGAGGGGGAGGGGGTGGGAGACTAATAATCTGGGTGATAGAACGCGTCGGGAGACTTTGTTTATTTATAAGAAAATGATATATCGTGAATTTAAGGAAATTTGACCTTCGGAAGGAGATTGCGGGAAGGGGTATGTATTCCGTGAGTCCACCCTTTTACTGAATGAGGAGGAGGGGGTGGGGGACTAATAATCTGGGTGATAGAACGCGTCGGGAGACTTTGTTTATTTATAAGAAAATGATATATCGTGAATTTAAGGAAATTTGACCTTCGGAAGGAGATTGCGGGAAGGGGTATGTATTCCGGGAGTCCACCCTTTTACTGAATGAGGAGGAGGGGGTGGGAGACTAATAATCTGGGTGATAGAACGCGTCGGGAGACTTTGTTTATTTATAAGAAAATGAAATATCGTGAATTTAAGGAAATTTGACCTTCGGAAGGAGATTGCGGGAAGGGGTATGTATTCCGGAAGTCCACCCTTTTACTGAATGAGGAGGAGGGGGTGGGGGACTAATAATCTGGGTGATAGAACGCGTCGGGAGACTTTGTTTATTTCGCCCGGTACAGTCCCGACCAAAAGTAGTGTGTCTCCGTCCGCCAGCATCGTATGCTAGCTTCAGCGTCATGAATAATGTCGACAAATAAAACTATAATCAATGGAGGAAAATGGAAAGAGAGAGAGATACGTACTGAGCGAGAGAGATAGCTTCCGGCAGTTGGTCCAGTTGGTCCCATAAAATTGCTTCTACTACTCAAAACAGGATTAATCTTGGGAGGCATTACCTCAGGGGGAGGTAATTGTACAGGTACCCTTGGATCCCTTGAGTAAGGTGTATTAATGATACTCTGTCCAGCATTCACTGGGCCCCTGGGTGATCTGTGCGGGGAATTAGTTGTCTGCACTTCTGCATCCCTCTTGTTGACATTCGTATACCAGGGGACAGTCTGTCTCCTCAATGGCGCATCCCAGTTCTCATGCATGTCCTCGTCAGAGAGCGAAGACAGGGAATTGCCTCGATGCCTTCTAGGCCTTAAGGGCTCGTTCATGTATGTTGTATCGAACATGGGAAACTCCTGGCTCAGGTCGAAGGGCAATTTATGAACTTGAGGCCTTCGTTTTTCTAAAAATGCCTCTATTGTTACATTGGGATCGATTCTGGCTAAGGGGACCTTGAGATTGGATTTATGAATGGCCGACGACAGTGCTTGATTGAATAAATGCACCTGCTGGGATAATTGTACCAGATCTTGGTAGCGAAATGCTCTGTACCTCAGCAGAACCTGGAAAACACTCTTTGTCCTCCACTTTTTGACATAGTATGCCATGAAATCTTTGGTGTTTCCGTCAAAGTTGCCTTTCAGAAGTGGTCCAATCTCTCTACGTGTCTGGCGACCTCGAAAGGTAGCTTGGATCTTTATTGCTGCCTCATCCTCAGACATGTTGGAGATGCCTCGTTTATTCTTCAGCTTTGACTTCTCGTTTCCCTTCTTTTTGTGGGCAACACGATCTGCTTTCTTTCGAGCTAAAAATGATCTCAGCATCGCTTGGATTTTTATTATCTTACGTACTTGGATCTCGTAGAGACGTGCTAAGTACTCCTCGTTGTAGTATTTGAGAAAGACTTTCGTTTTACCTACAATCCAGCCCTCCATTTTTAGACGAACTAGCAGGAGACGACAGTTATCTCGGGTTATTTCTACATTTTCATCAAAGTCAAATGCTAAGAATTGATATCTAAAATTGAAAAGGAATTAAAATTGAATAAGAGAACCTAAGAGATGGAATTTTTGAAGATTAAAGACAGCTGTATATACCTTCGGAGAAACTCTGGAAATGGCACTCGGTGGGGATACCCTTTCTGTCGTGCTTTGGCACTATCCAATATTGCCAGTGCTCTAATTTGCTGTCTCACAATATCTCGATGAAATCCCCGAGGTTTTGCCTCCAGGTCTGCTCGAATGCATCTCACGAAATGAATTCCACCACTACCTCCGCCAATTGACAAGTTTTTCAAGATTTCCAAGCTAGTTGACTTGAATATTGCTGCACAAGTTCTCATTTTTCGAGTTTGGGAAAATTGACCCCTTGATGCTGTATTAAATCTCTAATTTCCCAAGGGGAAAAGGAAATATATTATTTTCTCTCTTAATCAATCCAAAAAAAACGATTAACAATTTGAAAAAAAATTATAAATTTAATTTCATTGAAAAATTTTATATGATGCTGAAACTAGCATACGATTCTGGCATACACAGTGGATTACAATTTGGAGCGGACTGTACTGTCTTCAATTTTTTTTTCTTATATTATAGAATCGTGTCATTGAAATTTTTTAAATTGTAAATTGTGAACCACCCGCAAGATGCGGGAGGGATGAAATAAATTTTTTCGGGAAGGGGGAGGGGTAGTCAATATACTTTGCAAACGATTTTTGCAATGACGTAATTTGGAGTAAAAAAAAAAAAATATTTTTCTAAATAATTCCACTGAGTTCATTTTGGAAAGGGGGTTGGAACCACCTGCATGATGCGGGAGGGATGAAATAAATTTTTTCGGTAAGGGGGAGGGGTAGTCAATATACTTTGCAAATGATTTTTGCAATGACGTAATTTGGAGTGAAAAAAAAAATATTTTTCTAAATAATTCCACTGAGTTCATTTTGGAAAGGGGGTTGGAACCACCCGCATGATGCGGGGGGGATGAAATAAATTTTAAAGGGAAGGGGGAGGGGCAGTTTACAGTTTACAATGAAAAAAATTTCAATGACGCGATTCTATAATATAAGAAAAAAAAATTGAAGACAGTACAGTCCGCTCCAAAAGGTAATCCACTGTGTATGCCAGAATCGTATGCTAGTTTCAGCGTCATAAATTTTATCTTACTCTGAGTCTCGAAGGTTCTGGCATACCCAACAAGTCCCTCTTCGGTTTAACTCTCTTTTGTGATGTCTTAGGTCCCTCAATAACAACAGTCAAATTACCAGACTTGGTGAGGGGATTTGTGAATAATTCTTTAATGATATCGTGCGAAGACAGTCTCATCGCATTAATCATCTCAGGAGGTATAAAGTCTCGGTTTTTCTCGACAATGTCTGTAGCATCGTAAGTAATTTTTCCAGTATAATGAGCGACAGTAAATTCGCGGTAACTCACTGCTTTCACGTGAACACCTTTTGTGTGTCTTTTGACTTTTTCAATCATGTACTGAGTGTCCTGCTGCTCTCGTGAAGCATGATCCAAGAGCAGGAAGAGCCCTTGGGTTTTCCCCATTAGTTGTTCAATCGCTTCTCGATTGTCGTAGTAGTGAAAGTGTTTGATTGGAATATCTTCCTCTTCTTGTTCTTGCTAGAAAAAATCATTATGAATTAATCATATCAAATGGATCCCTTCAATTGCCATTGGACGTACCATTTCCCATGCAAATACTCTCTGATTGTAGTAACACTGCAACTGCTCATTCATAGTATTCACAATTAATTGTTCAAATCTATTGACAGCGAAACACTCGAATCCAAACATATCCAGTACACTAACAACAAATTTATCTCCAAATAGAGTCCGAGTCATGGACAATTTGATATTAATACTGTTGATTATCCAATCGACTAATCTTTGGTACAATGTATTTGCTAAAACATCACGAGCATCTTTAGCCTCTTCACAAGTATGTTTACGACGTGATGCTGCTCCTTGTTTTACGATACAATAATTCGTTAGACACCAGACAAATTTCTTGGGATCTACGCCCAAATGTTCTGCCACTGTTGAATTACAAATTGTGTTTTAACGAGAAATAATAGAATGTCATTATCTTTGACTCTTTACCTATGTACGCGGTACTATTGTCTTCCACTTCAGCCTCCCCATTACTCCCCTCGGCAAAAGAAACCTCCCCAAGGAGCAAAATAGCTGACAGTGTCCTCCAAATAAAATCACTGTGCTCATCCATTTCCATTAGTTTCAAAATTTCCTCAATCTCATCAAACTTTAGTGAATTTCCCTGAGGATCATTTCTTACTTTAAAGGAGCGATTTCTCGAGCTCGGGTCATTCATCCGGAGGTATCTCATTCGTCTACCACGAGGCAAATTATATTTCTTGAGTGTTCCTTTCGCTTCCATGCCATCGTACAAGTAATAAAATACATGGAAATTTGATTTATTTCTGCAGAAAAACATGGAAATTTCGAATTTTCAAAAATTTTCAGTAGTGAGTGCATTAAAATGTCAGACATTTCAGTTGGAACAATTGTTTACGTGTCTTTTGTGGCTACTCTCCATTTCTCCAACTGATAGAGCCAAAAAATAGCACCAGAAGCTTTTCCAGTTGATCCAAATGTTGTCTGTATTTGTAGTACACATCTTGTCGAATTTGTATTCAATGGTGTGGCAGCATGACAAAACGAGTGGATCAAGTCAATGGCTTTGAAAACTCTCACTCCAACGTCTGCGGAGCTCTTGGAAGAAAAAAATAAATTAAATATTTCTATCACTCACATAAATCATTATGAGGCTATTTAATAATAATCATTAATTTTCCAAGTTACTTTGCCGAGGTACATGAGATGTTTGATAAGATGGAGAGCATTTGTTGTTTTTCCTGAATTACTTTCACCAGCAAATAGAACGTGCTGGGGCTCCTCGTGATGAAGAACGTCTTGGTACGCACTGTCTGCTACCGAGTAAATATGTGGCGAATTTTCTGAGCGTGATTTAAAGTTGTATCTTTCGTGGTACTGAAATAAAAATAAAGATCAATCAAATCGATACAATCATTTTGTTCACATCAATGACTCACGTCATTGCCATAGATGTCCTGAATCTCATTGGGATTCAAAATCACCAAAATGTCTCCAATAAATGTGTGGAAGTGGCCTCGACGAATTCTCTCTTGTAATTCCTCCAAAATTGTGTCTTCAGTGAGCACCTCAAGTGCTGCCAGATCCTCAGTTAGCATAGGCTCTGCCGGTCTCTCCTGGTCCCTCTTTAGGAAGCCATTTATCACCATTACCTCTGGAGGCCTTGGCACCTGTCTCTTCTCCTTCAACCCCATGGATAAAGCCTTCAACTCCTGAGTCAAATGATAATCATTCTCCGGTAGTTCAGCCAAAAATGGGTGCATGAGAATTTCCGCCATGACAGGTCTATTCTCGGGATTTTTCTCCAAACATTCTGAAATAAAGTCGTTGAAAGTTTCAGACCAGTTGACAGGCCGATGCAGACCTGGTGGTGGATTCCTGACAACTTGAAAGAGAACTCTAGTTGGATGCATGTCCTGGAATGGAGCTTTTCCATCCGCCAGCTCAATCGCAGTTATCCCGAGGGACCAAACGTCCGCTTTAGCCGTGTAACCACCATCAGGAACACCTCTGCAGGTGACTACCTCTGGAGCCATCCAACAGGGCGATCCAATCGTTGTCTTTCGTTTGCCAGCTTCGCCTTTCACCATTCTTGAGAATCCAAAATCAATGAGCTTCACCTCTCCCTCTTTAGTTATCAGAATATTGTCTCCTCTGACGTCTCGATGAATCACATGATTTTCGTGAAGGTAAATCAATGCCTGATCAATTGACAGAATAATCATAAATCAGTGCAATATAAAAGATGCAGGAAATTTATCTCTAGGCTAATAAAATTTGACACAAGTTAGAAGGAGATTATTGATACACAACTTATCAAGACATACTTGGTGCTCTGTCATCACTCATTACAACCGATTTCTTTCTGGTTTCATAGGCCCATTTTCATGATTGAATGAATAGAGATAAAGTTATACACAATGTGTGTGGTGATGCGAGTGAGAGGGACATTTCGAGGGAGATGAAAGTAAAGAGAAAGAGGGGGGGAGGGGGGGGGGGGTGAGAGAGATAGATGTGAGGAGGTAAAGGTAACATGCACCAGTGTGAGTATTTATTTCGCGTGTAATTTGCCGGCATTAAATGTCAGCTTGGCCTGATTTACCGCAAAAACTTGAGAGAGAGCAGACGAATTGCTACTGGTATAGCCCCCTACAGCCACTTTAGCCTTTGTGCAATCGAACTTGTGCATTTAAAAGTGATTGCGTTGAGGATGAAGAATGGCATATGAGGATCATCTGGTGATTTTTTTTCTTTTGCCTTCTTTCAACTCACACAATTTTTTTTCATTACACCAAGTTTGTTGTTACCTTAACTGTTTCTTTGAGAACATAAGCGATCTGCTCCTCCTGCATTTTCTTCTCCGATATAGCGAGGCCCCTTACGAGATCCATGATTGGTCCCCCATCGCATAGCTGTAAAACAGCCACATGGAGAAGATGATGAAGGCAAAAATTTCCAGCATTCAGAGGTGGGGGGGGAGGGAGGGAATTAAAGTATGGAGAGACACGGTGTAATGTCGAGCGATAATAGAAATACCTGTGTAATTGCGGAAGTAATCTAGAGAGAGGGGTAGTGAGAAATGAGAATTGAATTGTGGTTGACTATTTTTTTTTTTTTGTTTGTTTTTTGAAAAACTCAGCCAGAGCACTCCGAAGGGGGAGCTCATTACTCGTCTGTGGTTTGTGTAGAGATCTCACGGATTTAGCTCTCAACTCTGCAATTATTATTGCTTGTAAAAATACGAAAATTTATTCAATTTGAATCTCAATGATAGAAAAAAAAAAAAGTATTTTCTTTGAAAGGGAGAATTTTTTGTTATAATATTTAGACGTATAGTATTATTCTACGACAAGAGCAATATAAGAGGAAAGAGAGTGAGTTACAGGTATGAACTTTATTACAAGCAAGGGGGCGAGAGAGGGGGGTGGGTTTAAAATGTAAGAGGACGCGTAACGACAATGTGCCAGTGATTTATAGGCAACGATAATTCATATCGTGCATTTATGATCGCATAGTCGAGAGTCTTTGGTAGCACATATGCATTATGGAGAGAGTATGGCTTTGGTGGAGGACGAGCGCATGATTCGTGAAACCCCCGCACCTCTCTCGTTGCACTGTGGCGAGTTACGAGCCAGGAGAGTAACGTGCAGCGGGTAGAGGGTAAGTCCTGTCGACTCAAATGTCTGCAATTAATCTCCAAACATGAAGTAGAGGAGGGAAGCTGGACGTGGGAATAAAACAAAGGAGTCAGGGGCTGGAGGTGAGATGAAATGGTGGGTATCTTCTTTCAACGCTCATATTATTTTTCTCAATTACACGAGTATCATAATTTGGATGAGGAGAAATGAATAATTGTTATTATACGGCTCTATCATCTGAGTTGTATAATTTAGGCTTTCTTCACTCCAATAAATTTTCCGGCAAGTTGGGATTTAATCAAACTGTTCTATACATGTCCATGAGAGAATAATCCTCCAAGTAATATCAGTATTATGGTATGATTGGAAAGAACGGTAATAATTGATTCTGCCATCTTTTGTTGATATTACGGATTATTGCGTGTAATAATAATTATTCATTACAGACACAAAAAGCGATAAGTAATAATAATATTTTTTGGAGCACCGATGGAGGTCTGATCGTAAATTAAGCACAGCGACGTAGCCGGGACCTCACCTGCATATACGAACGAGTTTAATGATTGTTTAATGGCCACGCGTGTCGTAAATTATCCGTGTATTCGAGCGTCTCAAATCCCTGAAATTGCCTCCGGGTTGCGAGGGAGATCGCCAACTAACAGTGAAAAATTCACCATTCACCAGAAACAAGATGAAGAGAGAGGGAGTTAGTGAGTTTACTTTAGTTACGGTACTGTGGGATAAATTGGTTCATCACCGAGAGAGATCTGTGTTGGTCGTGAGGGAGGGGAATTACGATTTTATCAGTTTTCGCATGGATGAGGAATTTTTCATTGGTTCCAAGTATCATACTTACCTCCATGGCCAACCATATTTGATCGTAGTCTCCTTTTCTCAATGCTCTCTTCCGGTAAATCCCATAGAAATCGGGGAGATTCGAATGGCCACAATAATCACGAAATATACGATACTCCTCGACAATTAATTGCTGAGTGTCTGGAGTTAAATCTTGAATCTTCACTGCAACTCTCTTGTCACCTGTCATTAATTTTTATTTCATTATTAATTTTTACTGAATACTTAATTCAAGCTGATCAATTTAATTTAATTGACTTATTCACCAGCTTGGGAATCCACTGCCGAGTAAACAGTTCCACAAACACCAGTGCCGATTATATCTTTCAAGATATAACGTTTACCAGGATCCTGAATACTGTCCATGGTTTTTAGTGTTCCAGGCCCTGGTTTCCCAGGTTCTCTCGACTCCTCAGGCCTAGACGTGGCTTTCTGCCCTCGATAGACCATACTACTTTCACGATTATAACTGGAGGAACGGTCTCTCCTGGGATTATTGTATTCCCTCCCATCCCCAGTGGACTCGTCATCTCGATGATCTGAACGTCCTCTGTTCCCTCGACTGTCTCCATCATCCACGATGGACTCAAAACTCGCTTGGCTACTCCCATATTCTCCCCTCCGACGAGCCATTTTTCTTCAATTTTCCTCCCCCTCTACAATTGCCAAAATCCTACCGATAATTCTTTATTATGAATAAATTCATGCCAAAACATACTCGGAAAACTTTAACATATTGATTTTGCAAAACTAAATAATACTCAGAGACACTGTGAATAGCCCGATTTTTCCACGACCTCGAACAGCAGTTGATAAGCTTCACTAATCGGATATACCAGAAAGTTCCTCCACAGACACAAAACCTTTCTTATCTGTACCCCCGCACTCTAATAATTCAATTTTCCAACTTTCGAACCTCGTTCCAATAATAAGGACAATCTTAATTGAATCTCATTCAATAATTAGAATTGTCTATTGCCATATGAGAAAGACTCAGTGAATTTCATTGATAAATTTCCAATTGGAGGAATTCAACAATGAAATCAATAATTTATTCACCATTTGTATCAGCAATTTTTCCCCACCAACACTTTGTCTCTCTTTATTTCCTCTACAAACGTTTTCGTATAATCCAACGATTTGTCGGTCTCACCGTGTACGTATAAACCCATGTAATGCAACTTTTTGCCAGTTGTAATTCGTGCGCAACGAGATATAGAAGCGAGAGAGCGTCACTGAAACGTGCTTTCTAACAAGAAAAAGAAAAAAAAGAAGTAATGCAAAAAAAAAATACATTGATGCATTGACGTGGCTAAATTGCCATTTCTTTTATTCCCAAGCTTCTCTCCCTTCACCTTCTCCCAGGGGAGTTTAACATTATTTGATGACACCTTGGCGTTAAATTATTGATGTTTAATGCAACGAGTGCATCGTGAAAAAGTTTGTTTCATTTACTTCCTACATTTCTTCCATCTTTTTATTTTTATTTTTTGGAGGGAGTGAGAGACTAAAGTTTTGGGAAGGACTCAAATTCTGTGGGAAAGTTGAAGTATCGGTTTTGTGGTTCATGGAGATCTGGGAAAGGATGTGATTGGGCACCTCGACCGGTTTGGGTACGTGTATTTGCATGGAATTATGGCTCCAATTTTATGTTTGTTCCGTTGTTTTGGGCACCTCTTACTTTTGAGTAAATATCTAGAGTATTTTTTTATGAGTCGAGTGATGATGAGTGATTGTTGACAGTCGGTGGAAATAGAATTTCCTAGAAATCACCCTAGAATTTGTTCATCTCATTGTGTTACAAATATTTCAGAAGGTGAGAATTACATTATCAATATTTTACTAATTCCCTTCACTCCTAAATTATTCAGCAAAAACAAACATCTGAGAGAAATGGAATTGTCTTGTTTCACCAACCCTGCTCCAACGTACCACCTTATTTTTTACTTGGATAAAGAACAATAACAAAGTTCATTCCATTGT
The DNA here is from genome assembly GCA_035578325.1 of Coelinius sp. EB29. Classification (NCBI taxonomy): domain Eukaryota; kingdom Metazoa; phylum Arthropoda; class Insecta; order Hymenoptera; family Braconidae; genus Coelinius; species Coelinius sp. EB29. The sequence continues at coordinate 230,633 of JAOZGT010000002.1, read as the reverse complement.
TTCAACTATTTTTGTTCACTTTCTCATGTTACAAGAGTAAAGGATAGAAAACTCACCTTTAATTAACCCGTCTGGGCTATTGAGGTACCTTAAGTCCCCCCAGAGGCAATCCAGCCCCTTTTAACACGACGTAGGAGCAACACTACACGTTTTTCCAACCCTTGAGAGAAGTGGTAGTCTTGCTGGTAACAATCCAACTACCCAACGATGAAAAATCGTTATTACTTGTGAGTTGTAGAGGCCAGGCTTGGAGTGAGGGATGCATTGGCTTCGTTGATCCAATAAAGTCGACTTAATTAACTAACTCTCAAGCCTGTTAGCTCATTGATTCCAGTCTCAAAGCACTTGCTGCGTCTCCATTCGCTTCATTATTTTATTTCCAACTTTAACTTTGGTGGACTGAAAATTCAATTGATATTGGGGGTCTTCTGCTTCTATTATTTCTTGATTATTATTATTATCATTATTATGGAATTTGGTGGAGGGAGGATGGAGACAGCCAAGAAATTCTCTTTTGCTCCATTGGAGAGGGGAGAATCCTATTAACTGGATTTTCATGTGAAAAGAGAGTTTGAGACTGAATCATTCTCGAGCTTATGCTTGTCCTAATAAACTTGTACGAGTGTCTCTCAGTATGTTTAATAGTATTGAGTACAACAGATTAACATTCACGTGATTTGTCATAATCCATAGCACGCTCATGTTAACACTCATCAATGATCCCCTTGACTTTTTCTGTTGAATTTAGAGCGAGACTCGGTTAATACATTCTCCAAGCACAAGAAATTCATTTAATTTGTTCACGATCATTCAATTCAACTATATAATTTCATGTTGGATGTATTACTGATTGCGAATAGTCGGAATTGGATCCAAAGAAAACAGTAACAAATGATATGCCAGTGAGCATCTAATCTCATTGACCGGATCGATGGGGTTTTCCAACTGGGAGAGATATCTCTCAGCGACACTATTGCATTTAGCTATAAATTAATGCGTTTTATCGCAGCTCCTTCGTCCTCTTCTTCTTCTCCTCCTCCTTCTTCTTCTTCTTCTTATTCTTGGTAGACGCGTGGTGTTGTCGCGTCAAAGGACTCGCCGACTTTGCGATTATGTGCGACACATACTCTACCAACTGATCAACCAACGTTAACTCGCTCGTACTGGAGAGATTCACTGAGGTTGAAATCTTCTTGTTGAGTTTCTTACATTTGTGAGGGATTTCTCAGTTTACTGGCAATGTACTGTTGCACTGAGGATCAATCTGAAAATCTTCTCACGAGCGACGAGAAGAGGTCGTGTGGGACTGTCAACTTCCTGGTTTTTGATTATTATATACCACACCCAGAGATAAATAATACAGTATTATTGTTTTTCCAGTCATTTTTATTGAATTTGATTTTTTTTTTTTTTGTTTCATCTTTGCAATACTCTGCTAATAATACTGCGGTAGAGGTGTTACAGTTGAGAGTTTCGTTTGTTTTGTTTTAAATTAATACAATGATAATTAAATAATATTAACCTAGAAAATAAATTAAAATACCACGACGCAATTATTTATTCATCGTGTCCCATAATTATTGATAGTTGTCTTTTAATACAGAATATCAAAGCCAAAGTAAATTTTTTTTTTAGTTCGTGATCTGTGTAAATAAATTACTAGCAGATATTAAAGAAATATTTGTTTAAGCACAATGAATGAAATCACTTGTCATTCAACAATTTTTACATGCAATTTTAGATAAATAAATTAATCACTGGGAGTATTTGTCTCAATTTAAAAAAATTAGTATTTCACGTTTGGAATTATTTCAACAAATATTTCTTCAATTGAAAAACTTCCATCTCAAGGACATGAAAAAATAATGTAATAATTAGAATTCTGCACAGAGAGAAAAAAAATTATCTAATATAAAATACATTTTTACAGCTGTCCAAGAGAAAAAATCATTCAATTCACATATAAAAGAAAACATATTTTTTTTTCTCTCTCTCTCTCAGTGCTCCCGGATATAATTTAATAAATAAATTGTTCACTTGCATACAGTAATCCACTCTTCAACAGTGCAATTTTGACACTGTACAACGCAGCACCAGTGAAACTTGCATCGGCATCTCTCGATTCTCCTCTGTCTAACGATATTGTATCCACGTCCACAGCACAATGACGCACATCCATCACCCCCCGGACTGGTCCTGTTGCACCTGCGTCCAGCAGTACCAGGTATGTCCTGATAAGGATCCCTCTCGCAGAAGTTTGGTGACTTCTGATAATAGAAAAGTTGCTTTGCCAGACCCTGCATTTTTTTATTTTTACCACTGTTGTTGTCACGCCCTGGACGATATTTCTTCTGTCCACGACGATCGGGTCTGCGTCGGCGCGAGCCACGTATCCTTGTTAATGGTGTTACACTACCTAGATTACTTTGGGCAACAAGAATAGCACCACGAAAACGATCCTTCAGGGCTTTTCCTACTTGTCGAAATTCCGGTGCTACTTTCCAGCAGGTTTTTAATTCACAGGAGCCCGACATCCCATGACACTTGCAACGTATTTGCATATTATTTGCTAGTGCCTGAAAAACCATGAAATAAAATAGTCAATTACTGAAGAGCATATATCCGAGCAATACTCATGCGAATTCTGATAATTTTCGGAAGCCAAGAAAGCGTAAATCAATGTTTATATTCGAGAATTTTATGTGGGAATAATTTTTCATTAACAAATTTTATCATCGAGGGTTTAACCAAAGTTACGTGTGGGTTCCCTCTGGACAAAGAGGTGTCGCGTACAAAACAGTTAATGAGTCTATGGTTGGGTGGTCCAGCCTGGGGCCTCGTCTTAATAACGTCGAGGCGAGTGGCTGAACGTAAGGGGGAGGACTCCTCCCTCCTGCTCCTCTCCTCTTTTTTCTTTTTTTCACTCTCCACACATGCATAAACCGTGAATGTTTTTTTTTTTTTCCAATGAAAGCAAGAAGAGAAACGAGAAGAATCAAGAGATAAAAAATAAATTACCAAACGTCCAGCTTGATTATTGTGGAGATTAACCGTGGACTGAATGTCGCCAGCTTTCTCACGTGAATCCAAAAACTGTCTGGAAAATTCCATTCCGTACTCGAGATTGTGGGAGCAACCACCCCATTTCCAGTGTGTACCACGTGCCTTTGCTGGTGTTTTTCCAGTATAACTGGATGGATCGCAACCACACGAGATGAGACGTCCCATGCTACAGGCTCTAGCAACTGAGTGGGCGACACCAGCTGCTGATATTGCATAAGCAAATGCCGTCTCTCTGTATCCTGAAACAGATAATTTGTGGTATTGATGGAATCAATTAATTAAATCACTCATCGGATGATAAATTCATGGAAGAATATATGTTTGACTCTGTGTACTAAATACTGTCAGTGTGGGGAAAAATGTCTGTCTCAGAAGAGACATTAACCAACTACCACCCTGTTTATATTATCAGCCAAACGACTGTCAATTAGGCGAATTGAAAAGCCCCGACACTGTCTGTCTCATTCAATCGAATCCCAATCGAATCACCAATCCACAAATTCAAAGATACCCCCAGTGAAACTGGTAAAACAGCAAACAGTTGAAAAGACACAAGACGAAGAATAATGAGGAGTGACTGAGTTGGTAGCAAATTGCCAAGTCGTACCACCGCTTGGATTGATACGTGGCCAATGTTGAAAAGCCTCTAGAGATAAAATGCCAAGTGAAAAAGTCAGACTTAAATGCATGAAAGGCTTGAACGAAAATATCAGTCTTGAAACAATTCAGCCTCAAGCACATGGCAGGGGCGTCCAATTGACATTGACTCCTTGTGTATATGCAGGAGAGGGAGAGGCAGTAACTTTTATATATACCTACCGTAGAAGGAAATCAGTGTCTCTTCATGGTGTCCCTTCTGCGGTGAGTTACAAAATGGACAAAGAGGTAGAAATATAAGTTGAAGGGAATGAGGTGGATTTTTCGTCAAAACAATGAGGTAGAGGGGGATAACCATCAACGATGGTGAAACGGTCAAAATCGAGTGATTCGACTCACCGTCGGATTGTTACGGACTCGAGAGGATGTCTCCAGTCTCTTTTGCTGAATGTATAAGTGATATTATCCCGACAGGGGTCCTCTCCCCTTTCTCAACTCACAGTTTGGAGAAATGTTGGAGACAGAGGAAAAGAGAGGCACCACTGAATTGGTGATTCGTGATGGCATGGAAAAAAAAGGTACATTGACAGAAAGCGATTCGAGAACAGTCTTGGCTGACACTCGAGCAAAACGTGCGAGATTCATGGCACGAGGTTTCAGACTACTGTTGTTCTGAGTTGAAAAGGGGCTGTGAGTTGTTTATTGGAATCATTTGGTATGTTGTAATCCAAAGAAATATTGATTATTTTTGAAGATGAGGAAAAGATTTAAAAATTGAGTCTCAATTTTATATGAAATTCTTCTTTGGAGCTACTGTTTCATAATGCGGATATAAGCGAGATGATTTCACCAAAGTATCCAAGCCGAAGCGCAGATACTAGTATAGGGGGAGTCGTAATAAATCCTCCAGGTTGGAGTTGTATGTCTCCAGGAGTTGTATACGGTCTTCTCGGCTCAAGGGATATGGTTAGAAAATCGATGCTGAAGAAAGGATGATGGGATAGAGAAACGATTCTTTCTTTCTCTCTTTGTTTTCATCTTCTCAACTTTTCAGAAGCGCAATTTTTTTTCTCTCTCTTCTCTTCATTCCTTCAGCGATATTTTTTTCTCTCTCTCTCTCTCGAAAAGTGCGTAGTGATGTACAAGTCCTGTTACGTTTTATAATATTCGAAAGGTTTCAAGCGTGTCAATTTTAGACGCCTTACATCTACATGTATATTTATGTATCACCTGTCAGTAGTTTTTCTCTATACTGTGTTTGAGGCTAGGCCAACGGCACTTGGGGGCTGTTTAAACCGTCTGTCACGGTATCCTTTCTTGAATTAACCGTGACTCTGACACTGACGCGCGATGCAACCAGCACACGGTGAACGGTAGGCCTTACATTTCCATTTATTCATCCTTTTTCTCAACATTTTTCATTCAACTTTACTACCTTTATAAAATTTCCTCATTATCATTTTATCTTGTGTTATTTTTTGAGAGTTCTATACCTGATACGTGTTTCGGGTGGCCCACTACTTGAAAAGAATTAAATCAAAGGGCCCAAATAATTTTTTAACGATGAAATAACTCATTTATCGATGTAGATTTAATCAATATGAGAATTATTCACTAGATTTTAATCTTAAATATTTGGGACAGTGAGAATTAATACAGACATTGGGAAATGTGTGTTTATACAACTGTTTGAAATTTTAATGATTTAATTTAAAAAATTCTTGATAATAATTTGAATGCCCGAAGGAGTTTCAACAAAATATAGAGAAAAATTCCTCGATTATAACTGAGAACATGTGTGTGTGTATTTTTTTTTCTCCTCTCATTTCGAATAAAATTCCCCTGTCCTTCTGATGCCACAACCTCCAATCTCATCAACTTTACATGTTGAAACTTGTGCAAAAAAAATCTAGATTTATGTGATTTTTTGAATCATAGTGCGAGCGAATTCTACGAAAGAGAGACAAAAAATAAGAACAAGTGAAATAAATAAAAGACAAAGAGAACGTGGTAGTGGGACACGGTATGTGTGATCATGAGGCAGAGATAATGCGGCTCTGACACATCACATCCAACTGCATCCAACAGACGTATGCTGGTCTCCTTAGAGTTTCAGGTCAGGTGCGCGCTGAGCTGCTCTCTCGGTCTTAAACCTGACGCACTCTACTACCTATACTTGTACTGCATGTCGCACCGTGACTCGTCCCTACTGTTGTCCTCGTCGCAATATAAATGTTTCCACTTTTGGGGTTGACTCCAAAAATCTCATCCTCCCAGTCGACAATAAAATGTGAGGAAGAAGAAGAGTAAAGAAAGAAAAAAAAAAAAAAGGAAACATGTAACGGGAGGGGAGAATAGTTGATAGGTGTTACTCACCTCTCTGCAGCAAAACACTGCTCTTCTGTGTTCTACTGCTGGCAGTGAGGGATGAACAATTCCATCTGTGCCATGTAAACTGATGCTGACACTCGGCAATTGCCATTTGTAGGCCCTTGAGTGCAGCAACAGTAACGTCTGGACTAACATAACATAGATCCCTTTGCTCTTTGGTAAGACCAGGTATACCATTGCAAATAACTGCACTGCCACTCACCCAATCGTCCACTGAATTACTCATCAGGCTTGACGCACTGCAACATAAACATGAAAAGTAAACATTAACAAATGAACTCAATTTGTTGTTGATATGGTATAGAAGTTGAAGATGGAGAAATGAAAAAAAGGGAGAGAATGAGACAAAATAAAGGATTGGGTCTCGTGCGTGCATCTATACCCCCGCCTCGCTGGATTATTGAGAGCTTCCATTAGCCCGTACATAACGTAGTCGCGAGGCTATATCTTTTGCACTATTGATGATTTAACGGTAACAAATTAATGAGCCAAAGTAGGGTCAACAAATTGCCCGGTATGGTATACCCAAGACATTCGCTGGATCTCTCTCTCCTCCCGTGTTTTTCATCTGACTGATCGTTTTACCTCGCAGATACCTGAAAATCGTCTTTTAAAATGACCATTCCGGTGTTATATACTACTGCGATGGCTTGAACAAGCTTTTATTTTTCATTTCCCCCCCCCCCCCCCTCCACATCTTTTTTTTTTATTCCTCATCGGTTCGTTGGCGGTTTGGAGAAACACCCCAACGGGGACGGCACGTGTCGCGGGGTGAGTGCGAGCTATAGAGTTACGGGGATTTGGATGTGATGAGTAATTACTGGGTGAGTTTGAGTTTTAAAGGGTTGAAGTGATTAAGAGGGTAACCAACTTCCTTTGATGATACAGAGAACCAATGACACGATTTTTTTTACTGATGTACTTGTGCTCCAGTGAATCAAAATATTTTCCCCATTTGTGCAGAGAGAAAACGAATGATGTAAATGATTTTAGACAATTGTTTGTGCATTGGATGGAATGTTTTTTTTTTCTCTTTTCCTCAGTGAGTTCATGACGCAAAGGAAGATAAATGAATAAAAGAAAGAAAAAAAAATAATGCTCTCGTGCAAGAGAGCAGATCGAGCGGGACAGTAAGGAACGCTATCGTGCATGTCCCGCATTTTTGTAATAATCCAAGAGGTCGCAAAAGAATCCAACATGGCGGATTGGCAGAGTCGAGTGTGTCTCAGAGGTTTGGCTCTACCACTGATTCACCACATACACACATTAAAATACATGGATAAAGTTCCAATGTATTTTATTTACCCCCTTTGGTGTTCACCTTTCTCTTTTCCTTTTCGACAAGCCACCAAGATGAGGAGAAACACGAAATGGAATTTAGCTTTTAATGGGGGAATACCCTTCTGTTATTCAGCCAGATGGAGGCAAAACAGTGGTTTCTCAGGATTGAAAATAAACTAAAGTTGGGGGGGGGGGGGGGGGGGGAAGGAGAAAAATAAAAGTTGATTACGATAAATTGTGGTGTGTGGAGGCTGGCATGACACTCTGGACCAATCGAATTAGTAAGCTGTGAATGACTCTGCATAATATACATACGTATTTGAATTTATTGCGTTCATAAAAATGTCGTAAAAGTTGAGACACGAGTGTTGTCCAGTGATTTTACCATTTTTCTCAGAGCAGGGATTTTTTCTCTAAGCGATTCTTCCATGGATGGGGTCGATAATGATCCCATTGAAAAGCCAGGAAAATTTCTCGGAACTCAGGCTGAAGGGTCAATTTGCGTCGCTAGTTTTCCAGAAAAACCAAAAATTTAACAGAGAAGAAGAAACCCATTAACTAGTGTTTCGAATTGCAAATTTCTCCAAATTCCCAATGAAATAGACGAGAAATTTATATTGATAAAATACATATCAATGTAGACATCAGTATTCTGATGACATTGACAATATTTATAATTAAAAAGGATTTGTTTACTGGTATGAATATACTCAGAAATCAACTGGTATATACATCATCACCCAAGGACAGAGTACGTGATTATGATTAATCCTGGAGAGTGTCAGTAAACGACCGTTTACATCGTGAACGAGTTTATAACGTCATTATCTCATCGTTCAAGCAGTTGTTTAAACGGCGTCTCCTCGGAGGGCATACGTGTGTCTCAACTTATGATGTCCATCTTTGAGATTATTTATAACGTGGTTTGAGTTGTTCACAATTGAACCATGTCATTCAGAGCTATATTATATCCCACAAAGCTATAAAGCAGTGCCCTGTACCTCTCAATCACAAGGGGACAGGAGAAAAAAAAAAAAACGAAGAATCTTCTGAATGATTTGAGTGGAAATTTCAATTCAATTTTAAATTTTCCTCATCCTGTGTAGAACAACTTGTTGACTACATGTTTTCCACCACCGACGGCTGCCGGTTCTTAATGACCGAAACATCCGCTATATTTCCTACTTCAACTGCCACTTTGAGTAATTAAAGGAAACGTCACAACTCAATGAAAATAAATGTCAATAAATTAAAATACAACACAGAGAAAAATTGGTGCTAAAATTGAAAAAAAAAAAAAAATCCCCTCGACGCGGTCCTTGGGAATTTTGGTCCATTTTCCAAAAAATATTTTCAGTAAAAATTGACTGGTCTAATTTGTCAACTTACCGTCTTCGTTCAACGAAAAGTACCAACAATAGTAATGCAGTTGCCAATCTATTGTTGAATCCAATCGCCAGTTTTTGCGGGACCCATGAACGACTCGGAGGCATCCTGTCATTGCCTCTCCCGATCTTCACACCAATTCTATCGTCAAATTGACGATTTTTCACGAGAAAACAAAGACAACACAATAAATTATTCACAAATATTGTTATCTCCCTCTCTTTTAATTTCAACGGGGTTGAATTTGTAGGGTCCTTTTGGGGTCTTCCAAGCTTTTCTAACCAGTGCACGGACGTGCTGACGAGGTTACAGAGTAGACGGCGGTACCCTCTGATCAGCGGCGCGGCACGCGTCGAGGACTATACTCGCCCTCGGGCACCGGCGCTTCTGCTTTGACGTACGTCAACGGTTCGAGAGACGGCCCACGGTGCAATCTGCATCCACCTAGACACAGGATTCACCACCGCAGTGAGTGCTTTATTTTATTTTATTTTTTTTTTTTTTCAACCCTCTTCGTACGAATAATCCTTTTGTTTTGGTAATTTATTTATTGTCAAGGATAAAGAGTTGATTATTAATTATGAATTATTTATTGAGAAATGATTTATCAATCAACTGTAGTTAAAAAAAAAATGATCGCATTGTTTTTTTCTTCTTTATGAAAAAAAAAAAAACATTTTAATAAATTTCCACTCGCACAATTTTTAAAACTAAATTGATTTTAACACTTTTAACACAATATGACACTTCACTTAAAAATTTATCTTTTCACACAATTTTTAATTTATTTTTTTTATCTCGTTATCCTCAAAAGTTACACTCGTATTGAACTTCCTGTGTGTCCCACCTCTGACGACAAAGTGTCAAGAAAAATGGTAAAATAAAAAGGTATAACGTTGGCCAAACGCAACGAATGGGCTCTTCCTCCTCTCTTTTAACAAAATGTACCCTGTTTTCCGGAGCTTCTTCTCTACCTTTCCTCACCTCATACCATCAAAACCTTTACACTCCACCACCACCGCCACCACTTTCTTTCCTCAGAATTTTTAAGGTGTTTTTTTTTTCCTCTCTTGTTCCTTCCCTCCTCCACCTCCTTCTTCTCTTTCTCATTCCCCTCCCCCTCACTCCTTATTATCTCGTTTTATTTATTTATTTCTTTTTAATCTCCCTCTGATTTTTCTTTATTTCTTAACGAGATCAACATTCATAAATTCATTAATTCATTAATTAATCGATTAATTAATTCAATATATCCACTCTCATGTGCTCTTTCCACAATTAATTATATTACTCCTCTCAATTATTCATCGATAATTGATAAATTTCTTCAATAAAAAAACTTGTCAAGGAAAAAATGAGGGATGTGTGATGAATAAATTCAAGCACAAATGGTTTAAGCGATGGAATGAAAATGAGAATTCACTTTGGTGTTTGGCCCGAGCTGTCAGGCAGATTGCTCTGTCTATGATGGAACCCTCGGTGCGCACCAGTGTTGGCGTTCACCACATTTGAAAGAGGCGGGGGGTGGGGGGAATATACATCTCGCCTCTCTTCCTACAGGGGGAGAGAAAGAAGAGATACAGAGCTGAGGAGCAACAAGGAACTAAATCTTTTCCCCCCTCCTCTCGTCATCACTATTCGTCGCTGCACCACCACCACCACCACCATTATATGCCTCTATCTCTCTCTTCTGCCCTCTTACTCCACCTCTCCACTGCTTTCAACGCTCGACCAGTATCACTGGCCGACCCCTCTGATGCTGCGCATAGATGAGACACTATTGAAAAGAAAAAAAAAAAAATTCTTGTGTTGAATAAAAAAGAATATTTTTTCAACAATAAAAGTTGATTTTTTAATTTTTCATTTTGTCTCTAAACATTTTAATAATTAAATTTTCAAACGAATTTTTAGAGAAAATATTCCGAGAGTGGGGAATGGAATTAGAGGGGGCGAATCCAGGAATTTTCTAGATTTTTCTATTGGAATCTCGAGGGTGATAGGAGGAGGGGGGGATGGAGAATTTAGGGGATGCGCTCACCCTGTATCCGAGTCGTCGAGGCCAAGTGGAGAGGCGTCTGCCCGGGGTCACGTGATGTGGCCCAGTAGGAGGAGTCATTCCCTCCTCCACCCCTTGTGGAGATTCAACGGAATTGTGCTTTATCTCCATGGCACCCCCTACTCCACCTGTTTTTCTTTGAACGAGTGGAGGAGAAATTTCACTTGAAGTTGATGAATGAAGTGGATTCTGGATGGACATTCTTCATTTTTCTTCATTTATGGTGATATAGATGGGATGATGATGATGATGATGATGATGATGGAAATGGAAAGAACTTGATTGATTAATTCTATTTTGAAAATGAGGTGTGAAAGGATTGATCTATTGATTTTTCCAACTACTGTGATAATAGGGGAATAATCATTTCTGAATAACGAGTATCGTTCTCAATTTGATAAGATATTATATCGTCTGTGTTGATGCACAATTGCGATCTTGAGATGATTACATCGACTTTGATATGGCCAATGAGATTATGGTTAATTAAAGAGGTATTATACCAACTATAGAATTACATCAATCAGTGATTGAGGGTTGGGCATGCTGGAAGGGTTTCGAATAGGGAAATTATTTCATCAGGGATGATTGAGCCCCGGGCGATTAGCAATTAGTGTACACTGCTTCACGATATTGTGAGTCTTCCCTCTTTTCTCTGCTCTCCAGTGTCATGTATGGAGATCAAAAGGTTCATGCCGCATTTTTCGCTGCACTTACTCTCATGAATGATTAATCTACCAATGAATTTCACTTACAATCAATTTGAGTGAACTCAGTAAATCGCTTATTGATAATTAGAAATTGTTTGTTATCTTCTTTTCTTCTCTTGAGTTGATTATTCAACAAATCTGATATACAACTGATTAATATCGAACATGAGAAACTCATAACACTTTAGATATCCACATGACTGATGATCAATAATTATTAATATCGTTGAAAACAACGGAATTGGGTAATGATGGCCCATACTTGAGGACTTGACTGACAATAAGTGGTTTTAGTCAAGCGCTAATTGATCCTCAATATAGGACACGCGTGGGCGAAAGGACGGAGCGAAAGATCATGAATATGTATGTCTCGCGTGATGTATGGCTTAATTTTGGGATCCATGAAGAGACTATTTTTCTCATGTCAACAAAATGATGATAATTTTTTTTTTTTTACATTCCTTCATAAAAGTATATAGCTCCATTGATGAAAAAGCACAAGTCAATATATCGAATTGAGATGTAACGACTCAGAGAGAAAGTGGCGGGAGGAGGGGGAAAGCTGGAGGGTCCCTACAAGAAATCACAGAGGGTAAAAATTTGACAATTTATAATGCTCAGTGAAGCCTGACCGGAAGTCACGGAGAGGAGCAAGGAGAGAAAAAAAAAAAACTATCCGTGAAATCCTTCAATAAACTTCGTGGGTAGTCGACTAAAATTTTTTTTCACTCTCCTCTTCTCCCCGTACCGAGTTCTTCCTATTTACTCTTCCATAATTGCATTCTTTTTATGTGAAGAGACAAGTCTATTATATATGATGAATTTTCGCATAAACTGGTGATCCACAAAATAAGGAGAGGCATGATAATTTTCATATTGGATTATGTGTGAGACAAGAGAAACTAAAAATTGAGAATAATTCGGGGTGGGAGAAAACATAAATTTTGGATAAAAAGTGAATAGATGGAATTGCGAGTGGAGAAATAAATTGACGATTGGCACGACACACATCAGATGGACTGTATGGCCTGTGTCTTCAGTTATTGAGACGTGCCGGTTTGTTGGAATTTATAACCGTAAAAACGCGCTGGAGATGAAGGTTACAGGCACGTTCGAATGTTGAGAAAAAAAAAAAATACAAGTGAGGGGGGGGGGGATAAATGAAAATAAGTACATGACTCTGTGACAATTCTTGCTTTTATTGATTGTAAGAATTTTCATTGAATCCGTTTAGTAATTATGCCGTCACAATTATACTGATGATTGGAATTACTGAAGAAGGTGAAATATTCATTGGGAAATTATAGAGCACGGGTAATTATCTACAAAAAAAAAAACAATATTGTTAATTTGAAATTATTAAATAAATGAAAATGTCCAAGTTATATGCTGTAATGCACATGCTATCCGCTCAGAAAAATTCGATAACCGTAGAATGAAAGATAAAACGAAAAAAAAAAAAAAAAATTGAATCTGATAAAGCACGCATACTGCTGAAATTAAAAAGAAAAAAAAAAAAAAAGTCGACATAACGTAGTCTGGTAATTCAAACGATTTGGTAGTGTATGGGCGGGCAGAGAGAAGAATCTGGTGGAAAGTTATGAGCTTGGGTTATGAAGCTAACGTTTTACTGTAAAAGCCCCCCCTGGGATGGGTACTGAGGTGGGCAACGGCGGGGCGCCTGTGCTACGCGTGGAATGCTTTAATAATGCATTCCTGATGAACGAACGCTTTCTAGTCTATACGTCCTTTCAATTTAATACACGATACTACTCCTTGCCTGTGGGTAGAAAATGTTCGGATAAAGCCACAGCCACGTTAATATTTATAACAACATTTAAGCGTTAACTCTTGTGGAACAATGCAATTTATTGTGCTGATGTAATGAATATTTTATAATTTTTATTCTCAATTCTCTTTGAATTGAAGACTCACTCACTTGTTCAATTTAATTTCCAAATTTTCATCTCTTTCTCAAATTATTGACATGCAAAATGTCTGAGTGGTGATACGATCCTTTCTCGAGAAATTTCTCAACGCACCTTATTCTTATTCATTCCAATTCCGGCTCATTCACGCGCCTCCCTCGTACAAACGTCGGATGATCCCCCTGTGGAAGCGGTGTTTATTGTTTTCATGATACACCGGTACAACAGTTGAACACAACGAACGCGCAATGGAACCCCCTCCTCCTCCTCTCCCTTTTTTTTCTAATGGTGAATGGGCTTTTTTTGGGGTAGGCGTGTCTGCGACATCTGTATGTTTTTATTTTCGAATGGGTTATGTACTACCGTTGCACGACATAATGGCTAATGAGGGGGTGCCTGAGCACTGGGATAATAAATAAATTCGGCAGGCGCGGTTTGTACTTATCAAAGGGCATCCACTTCCTTTGATATCTTCATCATCAGTAATTTAGTCTTGGGAGGAAAAAAAAATTCAATCAATCAATCAATCATTGAAATTACATTAAATTGATTAATTATTGCAAACTCTGAAATAAAAAATAATTATTATCACACGAATTGGCTCATGTATTAGAGGAGACTCAAATACCTATTAGCCATGTGTATGTACATTTTGGAATAGAGATTATCGCGGATACGAACATGGTGGCATTAGGCCACACGCATGCAGAAAGAATATATTCGTGTCTGGGCTAATAGAACCCGCCACGGGCTACCATGCATTCCCTCCCCCTTTATCCTCCAATTCTTTTTTGGCTCATCTCTCCACACACCTCAAAGGAATTTTTCAATACTAATTTCAACGAACGAGAAATTTAGCCGTGATTATCAAACACCTTGACATTTGGAGAAAAATTTATGAGTGTGTAAATTATTATAATTTGTACAAACGCATTCTTTTGTGAGAGGAAATTATTTTGTGGTGATGAAATAAGTGGAAATTTTTAGAATATTTTTTTTCTCCTCTCTGGCTTAAGAACAATAATGTAGGTACTCAATTTTCAAAACACTATTTCAAATTCAAGCATGTCTTTTTTCTTTGTCCAACATGAACAAATTCTTTGGCATTGATTTTTTCTTGTTTTCTCATTGAGTATGGAAGAAAGAAGCGTCGAGATCCCCGGCGATTTCCAAAAGCAGATTATTATTTAGAAAGAAAAAGGAAGAAGAAAAAAAAAATGAAGTAAAAAGGGCCAAAATTGATCACGCACGGACGCACGACAACAAGTGGCTTTTAGCATTTGGGTCATGACCGATGAAGTGCAACAGCCAGTTGAAACGGATACGTTGATTGTAAAGAGCGTCTTTACGCCAAATAACCCAAAAAATGGGGATGAAAATTATTTCCCCCTGAATGGACTGGTGAGGGCATTTTGTTGAAAACGATACTCTATTATTATTATTATTATTATTATTATTATCATTTGTTAAGTTTTCCAAAAGTGTGCAAGAAGATGAGATCAGATCGAGGGAGGGAGGGAGAGAGAGAGGGTCCTCAACGCTTCTCGTCAAGAGGATTATTTTGATGCTATTCGTGCGACACATGTTTTTTTTTTTCTTATTCTTGAGAAGCAGGGATGCGAAAATGGGTAAGTGATCTCGAATCATTTTATCCTCGAGTGAATCCAAATAAAAGATTCTCAATTTTATTCTATTAAAATGAGAAGGAGAGAGAGAGAGGGAGGGAGATACATTTTAGTTGGAAAGTGGAGGAATGTGAATTCATCAGTATATATATATTTTTTTAACTACAGACTAGACAAATTTGTAGATAATCAGAGCGAGAGTGATAAATTACAATTTATTGGCACTAAATGTCAGCAATCAGAAATTTATATCTCAAAATGAATTTTCAAAAGTTTGAAATACATCAGGTCATTAAAAGATTTTGATGGTTAAAATTTTCATAAAATGAGCCCTCACATTATAATGGCCTGTATTTGCTTGATGGCTACAAGATCAAGATATCTGAATGAAAATTTTCTTAATCCAAAGGGGGGCAATTTGAGCAGCATCATCCTCTTTAATAATCTCACAATGGCTTTTGAGTGGTTTGGCTTGCATGATGGGAGATGCTACGAGAGATAGAAAATCCCAGCACTGCACATTCATTGAGGTTACCTCCTCTTTCTACCTTGACATTACAGATGTGTAGCTATAATAACGCAATTAACACTTTATTGTTCATGATGGGGATGGATCGATGCGTCAGTATAATAAATGTGTGTTTGGACATATTCTATACGCTTGATCAATTAAATGCTTCATTATAATACATCTCCCGCGGGCATTTATCGTTATTGACAATTTTCCAATGTCTGATGATGACTAAATAATATTTCTCATTGCAAATATTGTCCGTACACATACAATCACTATATCACTATATATGAGAGCTAATGTGTGAATAAAAACATCTTTTGTAAACAACTCTCTGTTGCACTTGATGCACAATTTTGACGACAACATTTCTTCATCTCGATGAGGGGACAACCTACGTTACCACCTATTCTGCCCCAGGTCTAATGGAGCGTATTTGTCCATGGATATTTCATAATTAATTTACCAATGAATTGATAATTAATTCGTGTGTGGTGTATTAAATTTTACCAATGCATGCTGCGTTCAACGGGATATTTTTAAAGCAATCAGTGAAAAATGAACAAGAGGAGAGGACCGGTTTAATTGTCGTGAATTTTTCATCATTAAATAATTATCAAATTAGCATCTAAAATTAATACCTCTCATGAGTTAAATTTTTTTTTCTTCATATTAAAAATTAAATAAATGCACAAATTAAATGTCATAATTTGCACAATATTTTTTATGATTTTATCTTTGTGAATTCATTTTCATAAATTAGAGATGTTACATCATTTCCTTGAATCAAAAATTGATTTCTCAAGACACCAGGAGGGAATTCTATAATACAAGGGAGACGTTACTCCAATTGTTTCCGCCCGTGGGAACCAATTTTCGTTGATTTTATCGAGATAAAGGATTTTCGTGAATGAACGTGATCCCACGGCTGATTATTTACCCTCCTCCTCCTCTCTTCAACCCCCCACCCCCCACCCCCCCTCTCTCTCGTGCTCCTCCCCACCAAACGAGTTTCTCTCCATTCATGCCCAGAAGTGCTGTCGAACTCGTGGAAAAAAGGAGGCAAAAAAAAAGGAAAAAAAAAAAACAAGAACGGAAAACGAAACCGATACAGACGTTAAAAATTTCTATTCATCTCCTCTCATCTCTTCCTTTTTTCTTCCCTCCATTCTTTCCTTTCTTTTCCCCTCCCTTAAAATGAAGTAATCTCATAAAACGTATAATTCTCAGTCATGCCAAAGTAGCATTATCTGATAATCGTTTGGATTATTCCGTCTGCCCAAACAGATTATTCTTACTTTTACCTCTATTTCAAACCCCTCAATTCTCATAATTCATCAACATTTCCAACGGTTTTTCCATGATATTCCTTATTTACCACTTGATTAAACAGAACTATAAACCCACTGTCTCATATCAATTATTTATTTTTACAGCCACTCTAATGTGCATGTTAGAAAAAAAAAAAAAAAAAATCTATACAACTAAAACCACAAACCGACTAGTGAATTATTTAACACAATGATTCAGGAATGTCTGTCAGGTGAATCATAAATCCGTAAATCCCCTGTTATCACCTGAGAGAACAGGAAAAGAAAAACAATGAGTAAGAAAAAAAAATAAAAATAAAAGGATCGGAAACTATTGTTTCAGTATATCCACAGGCAGGTGACAGCGGAAGCGAAAAGGAAAAATAGACAATTTACGGATGAGTGAGTGAGTGAGTAAAAGCAAACTCAAACGGATGGGGCACGTGGGAAAGAGACTCCAGATTGCCCCATTGGATGTACCTCTCACTCTCTTCCCCGTATATTTGTGTCTTTATTTTCCAAAGTATATACCCTATACATCATCACACAAGACGCTCAACGCGTAATCCAAGTGTAAACACTTCCGTGAAAAATCTTGAAGCGAAATGAGAGATCGGTGAGAGGTGGTCATGGGTGATTGGTTCTTGGGTCGTTTTACCTTCATAAAATGCTTTTTCCTCTTATCTCAGAGAGGTGGGCAAGGTGTCTGAGAGGACTATGAACCTGCCCCGGGGGCTTTGTAAGAAAATAAATATTGTTTTGTACCTAATATAATACACTGTCATAAAGATAGGAAATTATGTTTCGAGGATTGGAATGGGGCAGGTGGATTATTGAGACGATACGATGACAATATTATTTGTCCTCATAAAAATACTTTTCCCGTTTTTTTTTTTTTTTCTTTTTATTTTTACCCATTATAATTATTCACTCTTTATCATTTAAATAGATAGAAATCACATAATTATAACATTGTAATTCTCTCATTTGAATGAATGAATCTCTCTCATTTAAATATTCATTTCTGTTGGTATTAGACAGGAGGGGGAAAAAAAAAAACGTGAAATACTCAATGCGTGTATACCAGAGTGAATGAGTGAGTGAGTCCCGCAATAATTAACAATCCATTTTGTATTCGGTTCACCTGATAGCAACGTGTGCGGTCCCCCCCCCCAGTGTGACGTCATAATTCGGGGCTCCGCGAAACTCCGTACCCGCCCTCTTAATACGGGTCCCAACACCTCACGGCTCTCGCAATCCCCAGCACGCACTACACTTTTTTCTTTTTTTTTTTTTTGTTTTTCCAATTTATATTTCCCTCTCACCCCTCATTTTTCTCACCTCATGTACCCTCACCTGCTGGCCCTCCCTCTTGTCTTATTTGAGACATGTGACTGTGCTCAATGCGTTGTTTTTTTTACAAAAAAAAAAAATAATAATAATGAAAAATAAAGTGACTGCAAGACAACGAATGTAAATTTACAAGTCAAAGTGAGAAGAATGAGATTTTTGAGGATGAGTATTATACCCACACTTTGAAGGCGAAACCAATGGCGAAAAGGGGATGTGTGGTGGAGGGTGGTCAGTGGGGGGGTATATAATGGGTCTTGGGCGCTTGGACTTCACACGAAGCCGACGGAACGGAGAAGATGTTGTTGTTAAAGTAAGAGAGAGTGAGAAGTCGCCACGTTGGAAGCAAACGAAATTCTCATGCAACTATCAACATCTTCTTTTGGATTTTTCTCCCTGCGTTTTTACAACTCCCTTCTTTTTTTTTTTTAATTTTTTTTTCTAGCCCTCCTGTATATTTGTTGGAGAAATCATGATGATGATGATGATGATCAAGAGGATAATCTCTCCTCATGATTCGATTGGAAGATTTTGTCGTTGCTGGACCACCAAAAAAAGGATTTTTACAAGAAACCGTTGAAATTTTGTTGGGTAGGTGAGAATAGAGGGATGGTATTATAGGTGAGATACTGGCGCGTGAGCTAAACCTGAGGTAATCGGTGTCGTGGGCGGTGCCGATGGGACGATCGGTGCCAATTATCCATCGTCCATTATTCCACCTCGTGCCCTCTCTCGCGCCACCGGTCCCCCAGAATACAGACCCCTTTTCGTTGTTTTTTTTTTCTTTCTTTTTCCAATTTTTTTTCAGTTCTTGTCTCTTCTCGCCTCTGATCTCTCATTTTTCATTTTTTTTTTTTTTTTTTTCATTTCAACTTCTTGGGACTCTTGGTTTTATTCTGGGTGTCTTTATAGGCTCTCTCACTCACAAGCGTCGCGCGATATTTGTGTTGCAATTATTCATGCGGAACGACAATTAATGCTTGGACAAGTACTCGTTACAAGCAACATTCAGAACTGCGTGGGGGGTCAGGGAGTGAAACGATCAATCAATTAATTCACAATTGTTGATGATAATGGACAGTATGAATGCAAATTATGATGCAAATATATTTCATGACTTATCATAATTTAAATACTCGTTAATGATTCCTCATCAAATGTCAGTATATAGGTAATGACTTGAATAAAATTAACAATTCCGTTTCCTAAATTTTTTTCATTTCAAATAATATCATTTGATGCTTCACAATCATCATCAATCAACTCTTCCATACCGACGACCGTCTTATGGTTCAGTGGAAGAAGAAGAAGAAAAAAAAAATGAAAATTAATCCACTCATTACACAAGCACAATCATCATTATCATCATCATTGGAGGATTAACAACAATGAGGTTTGAAATAGAGGTATTTCACGTCGTATAACTGTTTGGCATGCGGCTGTGTGCCTGCGGGCATTTCTTGCTTGCAACGGTCATTCGTGTAGATATTAGGCCGATTGTCGTGCCTGATTCACCACGGTGCCTGAAATGAGGCGTCCGTGGCCAAAGGTACTAACACCAGAGTTGCCAAGCCCACCCTCAGACACATCTCCAACAGACTCCTCCTCATGCCTCATTCGCCTGCTCCCTCATCCGACATATATCGTAATAATTCGCTTCAGCGTGTCGCCTTTTTTTTTTATTTTTCTCCTCTCAGTCTTTATCTTGATAATATCGTTCGCATGATGTGAGATCTCTGTTTTGGGTATTTATTATCGGCTCTGAGATGATGTATTAATTGACTCAATTTAATTGAATCTCATCATCATCAATTGATTTAATGAAGAACAAGGAATTAGTCTTGTTGATTGAAGACTCGTTTTACACTTGGAAAATTGACGAAATTCAATGTCTACATAGTTTTATGAAAAAATTGATCGATATCACAACATTTGTATTAAATTGATAGGCTCCCCGTGTTGCTGGGTGTAAGCGAATGGTGGCGCGGTACCGGGGGCATAATAACAGGTGAGTGAGGGAGAAGTGGTGGATCCGGGGTACTAGCTGATGACTTCATTGAACCCGTCGCGGCAGGGCCCGCCGTTTGCCCCGGCCCAACGGACCTCCCTGAAATCGCCTCAAATTATAACGCCGACGTGAAGAGAGAAGATAGTTCACCCAGGGGGATACTCTTTTGATGGGTTTGAGACACGTTTTAAAGGATGGAACGCCCTGTGAAACATCTCTCTCTCGTGTGTAGATCCCTTCCAGCAAAATTTTTAGCTGCTCCCCTCCCCTCATTTCCCCTTCTTGAATTTCTATTGGTATCATGATGCAAATGAGCCTGATTGTTGACGACTTTATTCGGGCTTAATCATCTTGTGGAGAACACGTGAGTTGAGATCATTACACTTGAACAACAAGTGTTTCATGGTTTTACTGCTGGAAGACTTTTTTTTTTTTTTTTTTCTTTCTATTCTTCAAAAGTATACCCCTGAAACACAAAAAGGAATTTTTTTTTTTCAATTTCTTCCTCCAACAGTCGAAAATTCAATTAATCATATGATGAATGAATTGTTCCATTATTGTGATGGCATATTATGCATAGACATCAGCTCTGTCAATGGATTTTGTTGTGGCTGATCGATATCACAAGTCACAATTATATTATTCTTTATAAACATATCGAAATGATGAAATAAAAACCGCACGATGACAGGCTGATTGATCTATTTGACCGAATATATGTATCCGCTAGTTTACATGGTCCATGTATTATTCAATACATGTTTATTTATCAGTGTTTGAAAAATATCCATAAACTATTTATGATCAGCATGAACCGTTAGGATGAGAGGAGTTTCGTGATAGTTTTTGCTCTCGTTCGAGAATCGTGCAACCCTTTATTCTAATAAAATTCTCTACGACAAGTCAATGTCTGCACGTTGGAGTTGTAAACAAAATCAATCCCCTCCTTTGTATATTTATTGTCTTATATTAGATGAGTGATTTAATTCCAAGAATATTCCATGATAATTGGAGGAATACCAGAATATTCATTGAAATATATATATATTCAAACAAAATACATTTGCGTGGCTTTTATAATCTGAATTATTCCTGTCGCGTTGTTTCCCCAGGATTAACTGATGGCGTCCATCAGTACACGATGGAAAAACTTGATTCAACAATCCTTGAAGTGTGTTCAAATACTTAGAATTGAATACAGATATGCATAAGAGTGACGCCGAGGCCTTTAACAATGATTTTTCTCTTTATTGAAAATCACCAACTTCCTTCACTTAATTTATCTCATTTCTCTTCTCTTGGACTTTTTTTTTTTCAATTCAATCCTATACTTTCGTCTTCCCCTGGCGATTCGCACGAAGCAGGTTCTCCAGTGGAATTTACAATTCACACCGTCGGACCCGTGTCCAAGTGAAACATATAAATGGCATTTGGAGAAGAGCGAGTTTGAAAAAAAGAATTTGAAAAAAACTAAATGGCAAGGAATAGAATTAAGGGAAATACGAATATTCAGGGGAGAAAAAACACGTTGGTCATTACATTAATTTTTAATTTTTTTTCATCAGTTTATTCGTGTCAACTTTATACCATCTAAATTGAGTGGATCAAATGTTTGTATTCCTGGAAAGTCAATGGTCTCCAGCAACCGGAAGTAATTAACTCAAGAAAATTCAAGCAACAGACGTGAAATAGAAACACTATGAACATGGGAAATGATTATTTTGATATCATGATCACAATATTCGCTCAACATATCGCGTCCAAAGATCCTGATTCAGATGGTATCTGTATATATCAGTAGAGAGTGAGTGGGTATCTCTCGATACGATGATTTTTTGAGATAAGAAATCCAAACGTTGACGGTTCGAGTATATCAACCGGCTGGATCAAACATTATCAAGATTGTTGAGGTTTCGTTGAATATATGAGACATGAGGTCGTTGAGGATGGTGGAATGGAGTGGGAGGTTTGCCAATGAGGGATAAAAGGGGGCGAGGGTGATGGAACCGTGTGCTGGAGGAACGACTGGAAACTGGATGTTAGGTTGGACGTGTGCTTGAGAGTGCTGCGTCGAGTAGAATATATACTTACTCACGAGGGAGCAAAAAGAAAAGGAAAAAATTGAGGATAAAAAAAAAAAAGAGAGGAGGAGGAGAACTTGGAGAAGGCTGCATTCCCCGATAATTAGTCTTCCCAATAAATTAGCATCCATTCTGTGTCTGTGTTGGTCCGCCTAACGCCCTTCAACATTTTTTCGTTAATTTCTTGGGTTACAACCGTCCTTTATGATCAACTTGTGCTCACAATTTGTGTTTTATCGGATTTTTTTTTTTTTCTTTGATTGGACATTGGTTTTGTTCAGTAAAATTAGAATTCTATCGACATTTTTCAGCAATCGAGTCATATGGAGTATTTTTTCTTCTCTTTCTCCCTCTTTCACAATCATTCATCATATCCAAGTGCGAATAACCTCATTATTTTCTATTAAAATTATTGGTTTGAAAAAGTGAAAGGAGTGCAATTTGTCATTCAACAACCAGAGATATTGTTTGAATTTCAGTTGAGGATAATAGGGTCATTTTTAGCCTTATGATTCGTCAAATTATTCAACTAGGACATGACGAATTTAACAAAACGCTGGAGTACCCGTATGTTAATATTTTCTGAATGAATTCCCACTGAAAATGAAATTAGCATTGCCTCGTCTCAATTTAAAAAGAATAATTTATTTGAAAAAATCACCTCCAATTTGTCAATTTTATGTATTATTGTCCAATGATGCCATATTTCACAAGTTGAAAATAATGTCCATCGCTCAATTTACCACACCAATAATCGATGGCTCGAAGCAGTTTAAAAGAAAATAAAAGAGAGAAAAATGAAAAAAAAAAAAATGATATTATAATGCAGCGATGATTATGAGAACACAGTCAGCAGGATATCCCCCGAAATTCACGTCGACATCTCTGGGACCTGTTTTTCAGTTAGTGCCCCTGGGAAGAGAGGGCATTGAGAAAGGGCTATAGTTGCCTGAGAGGCCTGCTGCTAAATGAGCTGTAATACGGACTCCCGCTGTTCCTTTTCCACTCACCTCAGCTCCTTTTATCTTTCTCGCAATGCTGGGGGTCATGGGATGGTGTGTACTCTTAATTTTAATGAGAAATTTATCATTATTATTATTATTCAATCATAACAATGATGAATTTTTCATTATTATATATACTCTCTTGTTACTGATGTGTGAAAGAATTGGGAAAAAAAATGATGAATATTTATTTGAAAATTAAGTGATTAATTGGATTGAAATTATTGAAAAGAGAAGGAAAAATATATAATTTGGATAAAGTAGGTGGAGGTGAATGTAATACGTTGAGTGGTGTGGAAGTGGCGGCGGTGGTGGTGGTGGTGGTAAGAGCCACAGCACGAAGGAGGTGGCAACGGGGCTCTCCTCCGCGGTTCACCAGTATACCTGGTACAAAGATGGTGGGAGAAAGATGATTCCCTTTCTCTCGGTAACACACTGCAGGGGAATAGGATAGCCCGTGTGTTTCAAACCCACTCGGGCGCGTCTCAATGCCTCCATGTGGGTTATAGTTGGCCCCCTTTTTTTTTCAATATAAATCCACAACTGCCTCCAACTATTTCACCGTGGAAACAATATTGGTGGGGGTAAAGCAACACTCAAAGATCACAGTGACGTAGTAGCGGTAGGAACGCTGGCGCGACGCGTTTTTGCCGTAACCGCCGGAACAAACCCCGTGTACATAACCCCTGAATTGCAAAAAGTGTCTGAGAGGCTTAACCAAGTCTCAACAGTTTGTACAAGAAAAATTGAGTTTAAAGTTTTTTTTTTTTTACATCTTTGTGAATTTTGCAAATTGTCCAAAATTCGCAATAATCAAGCGGGGGGAGGGGGGGGGGAAGAAAATTCAACTCGAGTGGTGGAGGGTGGGAGGTGGAAAAGTGGGGGGAAGTGACAGTGGAGAGGAGGGAAGAACTGGAAAAACACGAACCGGAAGTGAAGCAAATAGTGGCTGACAATCATTGAAATTTTCTACTAATTTTAAATTATCATTTATCTAGTGAAATTTAATAACTTATGAAAATGACAGTTGAGGTGGTGAATTTTTCACTGATGACTCTCCTCAATGATTCTTCATCGTTGATATTTTTATTAAAATTTATTGAGGAGTGATGCTGCCGGTGTAATTATCCCGGCACCGGGATCAGACCATCATCAACCAGTCTCTGTTACACCAATAGACAACGTTGGGTTTGTTCATGTGTATAAACTGTGGCTTCTCAGTATTACTTGAAAACGCGTTCAGGAAACTTGCCATCAATATTCGGTTTAGGCTGAATGCTGGACTATCTTTATCATAATTTATCAAAACCATTCAATCGTTATAAATCACACCGATTGCTGTGCTGTTGAGGTTGGACAAGAGAGACAATTTGGAGTGAAGCGTTTTGATACGATAGCAGTGGTTGGTGTGCATGGAGATGCGCCCTGTTCTGGTGGCTATTTGCCTCCTGCTTGTCACCCCCATCACGGGCTCATTTTGGTGAGTAGGAGTGATGAATGACACAAGTATTCACTAATAGAGTTCAAGTTTTTGGTTTTGAGTTTATTTTGTTCCTCTCCTCAGTTTATCTAAAAATTTCTCTTATATATGTTTTCAACTGAAGAGGAGATACGGGCCCATGGTAGCCTCTTGCACACGTGACAGCCATAAAACTGTGAGATTAAAACAAACAGCACGTCACATCTGTGCCTGGATTGCACAGTACCACTCGCATTGGAATTAAACTTTTACCTCTCAAAGTGGTAAAACCATATACATTAGGCATTAGACATTAGATGTTATTCATAGTCGGCTAGTCAAGGGCCAGTGTAAATAATTGAGAGATGATGGCGAGAGATGAAATGTATCACCACTCCTCATGCGTGATGTGGCCTGCTTGTCTCAAAACTGTTTCTTATGGTTTATATTATATGAGTAGTATGGGATGATGATTTGTATTGTGAAAAATTCGTACATGTCAAGAGAGAGACAGTTGAATTCAAATTTGTTTTGAATATTCGACAATGCATTAAGATGGGTTTGGCTGAAATTTACGCGAGATATTACTGTGCGCATTTTGCCAACAGCTAAGTGGGCACATGTATATCTCTATCTTTTGCCTACATGGGTGCCTGTGTCGTAAATAATTTTCATGACCCAAGGTACTGCCGTTTGGTATGTAAATGTTTGTACGAAGATAGAAGAACGAAAATGTTGTACGTGTTATCGGTAACGTCACTGGCTCAGTGAATTCACCATCTTGTTTAGCAAATTTTTCCAATTCAAGGTGGAAATTTTATATAAAATACTACTCTCTCTTTATTGTCCCCCTGTTCCCACTCAATTAAATTGCTCGGAATTTCCAATTATCATTATTATTATTATTATTATTCCCGTTTGATTGTTGAAATGTCTTGGTGGCAGTCGAAAATTTTAGGACCTCCATACCTCAAGATTATTCCTCGAGAGTCCCTCATGGGAATGATTGCAGTTTGAGCCAAGAACCGACTGAATTCTGGGATCGTCGGCAAACCCATGCGCATTCCCGGGTTTTTTACCCCATTTGAGACCTGGACAACACACTCTAACCGTCTGTCCATATAAAAGTGGACCAAAGAGAGACACACGTAACCAAATCAATGTGAGTTAGAGTGAAAGAGAGATTGTGCAACAAGTTTTGGGGTAGAGGAAAGAAAGAAGAAAATCGGTGACAGTGAGTGGGTATGTGAGGCGAGTGGGGTGGGGGAGGAGGGGGTTCTTTAAAAAAAAAAAAAAAAAAACGAAAATAAAGATGGGAAGCGAGACGACGCGAAGACGACGTGGTCCAAGAGTATCTCTCGTGTGTGTCCCCAGGAGCTACGGCTTGAAGGAGTTAAAGAAGTGAGCGAGGACGGACAATGGTGCTCGCTCTGGCGTCACCGTAAATCTCGTTGAGCGCGTATAATTTGTAAGTCGACAGAGGCTCCCGCGTCGACTCTCCCCCCCCCCTTTCCCTCCTCTCTATTTATTTTTCTCTTTCTTTCACATTTTTTTCGATGTTTTTTTTGGTCCAAGTTTGAAAAATATTTTCAGTGTTTTCATCTCGATATATGGATATATTTTCTCTTTGTTTGGATGATTACACTCTTACAAATAATATTTATGATTAATATTTCGTTCCCCCTTGACTTTTATTGGGTCAAAATATACCGTCAAATTGGTACCTTGTAAATGGCAATGACACGGTTACTCAGTAAGAGGGGGGGGGGGGGGGCGAGACGGTGTCAAGGGGTCACACGAAACTCTATTTAAAATCATGAGTTTATTCTTTAATACATTATTACTTAACCCTACTGTTACTGTTTCCCTCAGGTATTTATTTCCATTATACATTTCTCTTTTGGAATGTTTTCTTCTTCTCTTTTCGATTTACCCCTCGACTGTTATTGCACACGAGTTGTACTAATACGTATGGGGAGGAATTCGTCATGGACACGGTGTTGCCAATGGCCAGCGTGATAATTCAAATTTATGCTCGCTGGCGATACCAAGAGGGGAGAACACCTGTGACCCCTTGATCCTGGCTCCCTCATTTCTTTCTCCTTTTTTATCCTACATTATTTTTTTTTTTCCATTTTTTCCTATTGTAAAAGAAAAAAAAAAAAATTGAAATTTTTTTATGAGTCATGGGTGCATCGAGTTGTGCTGTTGACTCGGCGAATTCTCGGGACGTTTTAGTGCGTAGAAGAATATATCACAGGAATTCCAGTGGCTTAAATCCATTTACCAATGAATAATTAATGGTAATGTTTTCCAATCATAATTGGCTCATTACCTCAATTTAATTGATGAATAATTCTCTTGTTTCATCAATTTTTGGAGTAAAAATTTTTTTACTGGTCCTCGTGTGAAAAGGAAAAATAAGTGAGTCGAGTGGAAAGAAGAAGGTGCTCGTCACTGTCTATCCAAGCAGACAGCGTGGAGCAGACTTTTTGGAGCAAAGTGAGTGCATCTAATGAGGCAATAAATAAGTCGACCGCCCTAACTGGGCACCCATGGAGATAGAGTGAGAGGGGTGAAACGGAGGTAGAGTGGCATCAGTACAGGTTGCTCTCTCCTTTTAGTTTCTCCTCGTATACTCTCAAGATCGTGTATTTATCTTTTTCTGGGTCTTTCTTTGATACACCCAGAATTCTCGTTCTATATTCCTCGGCATCTCTCGGTTTTTGGCTTTATGTATATGTTCCTCTTTTTTTCTCTCATCATCGCCCTCTTCTACTCCTCTTCCGTCTTTGGTGTCACTTTAAATCCAAAGCAAATACCACAAGTTCCTGACCTATCTCTTGGAGATTTTGTGCTGTCATAATTGATGACAAAAGAGCAAGGTCATCCATTAAATGATAGATTATTCATTCATTCATTCATTCATTATTCAAGTATAAATCGAGAACATTGTATCTAATCCAAGAAGAATTTTTTCTGCCTCATTCCATCGAACAACACCACGAGGGAGTCATAAATAGACCCCATAATCTTTGTTCCACCTGTCGCCCTCGAAAATGCGACACTGACATGCCACTAAATTGTATACTCAAAACACACAACACAAGTGGAATTCAAGCGAAACCATTTCCCTCTACTTTCCAGGAAACAATGCTCCCTATTATTACTTCATTACTTCAGAGTTTGTTCGAATCTCTCTTTCAATTTTTCATTTGAGGAATTGTAAAATTTTTTAGCTCTATTAGATCGAATAAGAAAGATCTTTCTTAATTGAAAATCCTGTCCGATTGTCCCCGAAGGTACTCAGCCCCTCTTTTCTCTAAATTTCCCCTCCCCACCCCCCTCATATATTTTTTTTATTCCGTTTATACCACTCGCATTGCGCCTGTGTTGCCATTAACGCGTTGCGCATTCCCATCAGGCTTCGCCACAAGCATTTGTGCTTGCGTCTGTATGGGTTATATCCCACCTTAATTAACGTTTCGTAACGAAGGTCGTGGCCAGGATGGCTGGACAGTCTCTCTCTCCCCAGAGAAGTGGAAAGATTGTCGTTTCACATGTCTTTTTTTTCATTCTCTTCAATAATTTTTTTTTCCTCTCATTTTGCCTCTCAAGTTGAACTGCATCGTGCACTCTTTTCCATCATTCTGATCTTTCCACCTTCTTTCGTTTATTGGCCAACAGAGAGAAGCTAGAGGACTCTCCCAGGGCCTCCACGTCGTCGTACCTTTCGTCTCCGTTATACGGCTGGGGGAGTACGTGCGTAATGGGCCCACGAGCTTTAATTATCGTAATGGCGATGGCGTGTTCTCACTGATGTATCCTCTCTCCCTTCGTTCACCCCCTCTCCCTCACACTCCTCACTCGTCTTCACTCAATGCAACGTCTCGTGCCTTTTCTACACATTCTTGGATCCGTTGTCCGTCTTGATTCATGCCTTCCAACTGTACTCGTTTCTTTTTTTTTCTCTCTTTTTTTTTTATCAATTTTTGTTTCGTGTGAATTATTTCAAGAGGATGTTGATGCTTTCTGATTCGTTTTTTGGCATTTTTTTTTTTGTCACAGGACTGTGGGAAGTCAGGTGGTCATGGATCCACTGCTGGTGTGCAAGAAGACGAGGAGACTGAGGGGAAAACTTGCTGACATCTGCAGAAAAGAGCCATCGTTGCTCAGGGAAATCTCCAAGGGGGTTCAAGTGGGCACCCGGGAGTGTCAGCATCAGTTTAGAAATCGCAGGTGGAATTGCACCACTGTCAGACGATCTCTGAGGAAAGTTCTGCTGAGAGGTAGGAAATTTAAGTTTCATCTAGAAATTTATCATAGTTTGATGTGGAATGTGATTAGAAGGAAAAAAAAACACGATAGCCCATCAAGCCCAACATCATCTCAATGCCAATTTTCACATAACGAAATATCAATGATCAACGAAGCAGGAATTCAATCTGCTTGTAAAAGACGTCGAGCCCGCTGTGGAGTATCGATTCCGGATGATTGGGCTCAACAACTAAATCAGAGGACAGCCAATTCCCTCCATCGATACAGCTCCCCCCCCCCCTCTCTCTCCCTCACCTACCTCGATTCTCATCCTGATTCTTGATAAAAATAAAACAAAAAAGAGAAGCGAATGAGCTGTCGGGTCGAGGTGCCTCTATGGTAGCCCGAACAGATTCGTGGACCCACTCTATGTGTCATATCCCATTGGGTATATTAGTAGCAATATGTTCTCTTAATTAAAACCTTACTCCGCCACATTTATTCGGGTTCCTCACATCGTGGGACGAAAGACGATACCCGAATATTGAACGGTGAATTAATACAGGCGAGATTTTAAAAATGCGTTTGTCATGAGTTGTTTCTTTTTTGACTCACTCTTCATGACACATTGAAGATTATGTGTGTGTGTGTGTGTGTGTGTGACGACTCCTACTGGGGTCAGACTCATTCGCGTCATCAGAGCCACTCTTTTGGAGATACATGGAGAAGGTCTATCTGTGGCCATCGATCGTAGTCCCTGGATGCTAAGTCGACGGGACAGGTGGAAGGAGGCCATGAAAAACTCATGGAGCCAGAGAAAATTTCAATATTCCAGTCCATTTCAGATTCACATTCGATTAATAAAATTGAATTACTAATACGTGGAATTGAGACTTTTGTAATTATTAATTTGAGATAATATTTTTCCATTGTGCATTGGAAAGTTTTATCAAGTGTATACTGCCACAGAGTCATTGTAAATCGTTTGAAAAATGTGATGACAGCCTCCAGTGCACCAAACCAGTGTGACAACAGATATATCATTTAGAGGGGGAATCCCCTGAGAGCCTAGTCAGAGAGAGAGGGAAGAGACCTCCCGGTGTTGAAACGAGGAATACAGCTACAACCTCATACTTCCCGCAGTCTACAGGGGGGGATTTTCAAAATTTTTCACCGTGTCTTTTTCACTCGAAAGCTATAATTTTGCCTACTGTTCGGTAAGAAATGCGAGCCACCTGGCGTTTTCGACCTTGAAAAATCTTCTTGTCTACTCTTTCGTCGTTACATCTCATTTTCAATTTTTTTTTTTTTTCTCTCCCTCAACTGACACTGATTTTCTCGAGCCACAGGCGTCCCCTTTCATCATTCCACAATGGGTCACCATAAAGACGACAATGTGCGATTATGCTTCATTGGAGGCTCGTAAAATCGCCCCGATGACCACTTTTTTTTTTTCTCTTCTTTATTTCGATTTTTTATAGGCTAGCCTGCGTGAGGCACGGGCCATCGTAAATAATTCCTCGGGCTCCCCCTCCTCTCATCTTGTGGGACTCTGAAAACTTCATCCCCCTCTCTCCCTCTCTCTCTTTTTTTTAAGAAAAACAGCGTGTTGTCTGTTGCGTTATAGGACGTGTGCCCACTGGGTGTTTTGATAGTCCACGGGGCAAGTCGACAATAAATAATCTATCGTGATTAAGTTTTTTTTTTTTTTTTTTTAATTGCGTGAATCAATATCAATTTATCCAAGTCACTGAAATGTGAATTCTGGATAAATTCAAGGAATTTATGAAATTATGATAGAATTTAGATGTTAATTTGACCGATAAAAATATTGAATGATCATCGAAGGAAAAGGTGAGTACACACAGAGGATTGGATCCCTCTCTCTCTAATTTCAAGTTTCGTCATAAATTTAAGAGGGAAAAGGAAAAGGGAGAGAGAGATATTCATCACGTCAAAGGTGATGATACTGATGATACACCCCCATGGTTTCCGAGGACACGGTTCACGGTTGGACGTCTTACCTTGAGAAGTATTTTTATTAACCATTCCGTATGGCCCACCCGTGTGTTGACCAAAGCTGCGAAAAACATGCACGGTATATCTTATTTCCATTTTATTTGAATTTTTTCATTTACCTCCGTCTCTCTCTCTCATTCAGTTTACGATACAAATTCTTTATAGACTAAGTAGTCCCAATGGTGGGTCCCCCCTGCGTGTGCCCACTTCCAACAGGCTGTCCTTTTATCTCACCCAGAATTTGAAAAAAGAAAATTCCATTTACATTTAAACTCGTTCCTCCCTCTTTCTCTGAATATATGTTTTCTCCCTGTCGAGGCACCTTCTTTTCTCGTTCATTTGAGAAAAGTTGAATATATACACCTGAGGCAAAACACAGGAGGATATACAGTATAAGCTACCGGTGACGACGCCTATCTTAATTCCCGATTGACGTTTATTTATCTGGCGACGTTTAATTTTTATGGTCGCGATCTAAACGATAGGGTTCAGGTAGCTTCCAACTGTGTGGTCCCACTCTCCAGGGGGAGGGGAGGGAGGAGGAAAAAAAAGATGGTTTTCGGGAAACGATCACATCTTACGTTTAAATTTTTTTTTTTCAAATTCATCTGCGATGACTTTCTCCAATTTCCATTGATCCTACTATACCTAATTCTAACCCAATCAATTAATCAATGACAGGAAATGATTAATTTTGGTTTTTTCTTCGTGATATTCTCGATAATATAATGACCTCCTTCAATTACCACAGATTGTAAAATAGGGTGATAAAATAGTATTTAAAAAAAAAAATGTTTAATAACGAAATGACATTCTCTTTGATAAATACACCATCAGTGGCATTTAACCGCTGGTCGGGCTACCGTCGACGAGAGGCCATTCATCGTTTGATGGCTCATTCTCACTGTGGGTAAAGTGAGCCGTTACGTTTTGATCGGTCGGTGGGGCGTTTAGAGAAGGCCTCTCCCCCTTCCCTCCTACTCTCAGTGGAAATAAAGTGGACGGTTTACGCGTAATAAAAAAGGATCGACGACGGTGGTCTTCAAAGTGACTCGCACACTGGGTCATCGTTTTCCTCCTTCGTAGTTATCTGTAATAGGATAAAACCAGTCACCCATGTTGTTGGAGAATAAAGTGGTGAATAAGAGAGAAGGAGAGGAGAGAGCAAATGAATGTGTGAGGGGAGAAGGGATGGAAATGGGAGGAGCAGAGAGAGAAAGGATTTAGGAATGAGCTAAATGAAATTGCCACTAAATCCGGGCTAATTATTTGGCAGTAAATGCTGGCAGGATGTTGGGGACCTCTGGGTGGAGGCGCGCGCGCTCGTAAAATGGTTATACCCCCGCTGGCCCCTACACTCGGTGGGGCCCTGAATATCTCACTCCCGATAGTAATCTCCATGGTTCTCCAATAAACTCGACAAACTTATTGAGATGGAACTTTGACGATGGGAGAAAAAATGCTACTGACGATTAATTCTCGCGCTCGTCTCCCCTCAAACCCATATTACAGTCTCAAATAAAAAATGTTCAATTACCTTCACACCCCTTTTATCTATAAATTGGATTTTTTTTTTAACAATGAATAAATAGAGGGAAATTACAAAAAAAAAAAAATTATCTTCTCAAAAACTAATTACACGTTCTCCACCCTTGTATCTCGCAACAATTATAAACCCCCCCCCCCAGGACGGTAGCCACGACCCCTCAAAGTTTTGCGCAAAATATTGTTGTGAGCTCCATGAACCACTCCCGTCGCCTGTTCTTGTTTGAGAATGAGCCCAATGGCCAATGGTGTGTCGAGTCGCCCACAGTAGTTCTTTCAGCAATGACGTCCCATGATTAATTTATGGCTTGTACGTATAGTTGGCACGAGGGAGCAAAATGAAAACCAACAAGCTCGGCAGTTGTGCCCTGTAGAGTGTAGCTCTGAGGTCCTCTGTCACACCACGGGTGATCCTTTTTCATCACTCTCATTCTCAAGACGAGGGGAGGGTGCCTTTTAGCTCGCCAATGCCAAAAAGGAGTGACAATGCCATCGCCATGAGCTCCGATAATCGGGGTGCGTGTCTGTGCCAGCACGAGTATACCCCAGAGGCGTTTTACAACTGATTTTTCTCTCTCTCCTTCTTTTTAAAAGCATTTTGGCACTCACAGGGGCCAAAGTGAATGAAGACATCAGGAGCGAAACGATGCGACAAATCGAAGGTTAAACGAGAGGACTGGTCATTTCTTGTCTCTCTTATTCACGCTTCAACTTAAAATTTTTGTATTCTTTATGTCTTTAAAAGTTGACGTTTTTGCTTCCGTTTTGAATTGTCCAATGATAACAAACGACCTCAGCCTCAGGGAGAGAAGTAAAACTGTCGTCCTGTCGTCTTGGATATATACTTTATACAAAAGGGGATTGACAACAGCAAACAGTTTAGTGTCCCGCACGTTTATTGTGCATTGGAATACTAACCGTACTTTAAAACTTGGGCTTGTTTTATTTATTTTACCTCCTCCACTGTTGGAGAAGAGAGAGCTGCCGCTGCGCATCAGGACAGATCTGTTACTCGCGGGGGCTGTGGGTAAGACTTGTTGTGGCTACTCACTGACATTTGAATGCGCGTATACGGAGGAGGTATGGCAGGCAAACCGAAGGGCAAAAACGAATGTTAAAAAAAATACAGACAACAAAATACTCGCCAAAATAAATGAAAAAAAGAGAGATAAAAATGAAATACATCTGATTCTTCATTTGGGAATTTCTCTCTTCTCTGGACATCACTTGGAGTAGAAAAAACAATTGGAGGTGACACTTGGTGGTGGTGACTCGTTCTTCGCTCCCCTGGTATATCGAAAACACACTGAGCATAATGATTACTCGACATTTCAAAGTAGCCTGGTGACAGGATTGTATATGTATAGTGTCAGTGATGTAGAGGAGGAATAAGGGAGTGAGAAGGGGTGAAGAGTAAAGTTTCCCTCTAACCCCCTCCGACTTGATATCCTCCTACTTCTCAACTCTCCGCAATTGGTCATTCGGCGATTTTTGTCGGGCATTCATGCGTCCACCGGTAGATATTTATTGGAAAGCCAACAGCAATGCCAAAGCAAGTTGGGTTCACGGGACGGTGAGGCATATAATCCAATCGTCTCTCTCTCTTTCGTCTCATTTGGCTCACTATTCTCCTTGCACTCTCTCTCCTCGATTCTCATTGAATATTCCCTGGAGTTATTTACGGGTAGCCGTCGAGATTTATACGCCGCGTCTCCTTGCGATCGCCCTGCCTCTTCTCTTCTCTCTCCCTCTCCACCACACCCCTCACTACCACCTTAAGTTGGAGAATCTCAACGTTCCACCTCTCCACCTTGCCATGGCCTTCCTCATCTCCCTTAAACCGCCTCGTGTGTCTTTTACCCTCGTTATTCTCACGCGGGGAGTATTTTCTTGTTCGTGGAATCCCGCGAGAGAACCAGAGTATCCAACAAATGCCGACACTCGGAGGACACTGCGTTTGTACGAGTTTAAACTATTATTTTATTTTGTATTAGAGGAGGATTTGTGTTTATTTTATTTATTGGTCTTAATTCGTAAAATTGCATCTTTCATTTGGCATTTATGGTATACCATTTTATTGCAAAAGAAAATTCATGTCAATCATTTATAACGCCAAGAGATTGCAAATGACCTCGTCTATAAATTTCTTACGAAATAATGCATTTGCCATTTGGGTGTGACAGTGAGGATAAGTAATAAGACATCAGTGTTGAAGAATGTTAAAAATATCGGCAGTCATTTGAAACTAACCATTGACCATTAATTTAACATTGGATTTGTCAATCAATCGAGATTGGGTAAACCTGTATAGGGAATGATTCACCTGTTTATGGGTGATGTGCGGGTGTCAGTTGTGTCTGAGATAAATGTCCCTCCACTTTGTGCATGGCCGAGCCGAATGAATCGATTGTATATAGAATTCTCGAGACAAATACAAATCAATAGGGGGGGAGAAAAAAAAAAAACGATTGAAATAGACAATTCAGTCGATGTATTAGGAACGTTTGAAATCACAAAGACTATTAGAGCGAAAGAGTATCCGCCAAAGTTGTGATAAATTCAACAGTGGAATAACAAATCACCCATTGCAGCGAGCCAAGTGCAAGCAGTAGCTCCAATCTAAACACAAATACATGCGGCAGGATAGGAATCTAACGTGGTGTCTCTCTTTTGCAAACACATTGCGCGCCTCAAGTTGTTAAGGCATACATAACCTACAATGGGCGACTCTGATGCATTGCCCACAATTATCCAACTTGCTTACATAATACGTCTGAATCAATTAATCAACTGGCTAAGTGATTTATGGACAAATTATCGTTAGCAACAAGCTACTGTTCAACATTTGATGTATGATTTGTTGTATTAGTCGTGTGGGAATTATGTTTCGACGGATATTTGGTCTTTTCTTTTTTTTTTTTTTTTTTTGAGTCTTGGATTATTCAACTAATTGGAGAATTACAGGTCGATTATTTATGAAAGTTGTTCATATTTATAATGAGACAGAGTTGTTAGTTCTTGGAATACGTGCGCGGACTCGTGTTTTTTGGTCTTGAAAATTTCTTCTTGGGATTTTCCCCTGTCTCTTCAATGGCATATTTCACATATTTGTACGGTCATTTGTTACCGTTTGGTAAATGTCTGAAAATTGCTTTCTTCAATCAATTAAAAGTCAGAATGAAATGAAGAAAAATAATGGAGAGTGGTGATGGGGGGGGGGGGGGGGGTAAAAAAGGGACAAGGCAGAGAAGGAAACGAAGAGATTAAGAAAAGGGGGGGGGAGGGTAAAGATGGCCAGTTAAAGAGCGCGTAAGTTTAGCTGTGGCGGATAATGCCACGGAATGCTGATAATTGGCCGAGCACATCGTGGCGAAGGTTTTCTTGTATATATACCTCATGGGGGTATATATATATATAAAAGAGAGGATGGTGAAAAAAATAAAATAAGCGAGAGAGAGAATACATACTGTGGCTGCGCACCTGGCAGCAAGGACCCCGGCCAGCATGTATAGCCATGGCAAGATCATCGGCCCAGCCGATCCCTCGTGTCTAATTGATCCAAAGTGATTTATATCACCCGGCTATAACCCGGGACTCACTTCACCGAGAGATAAAAAGAGAGAGAGAGAGAGAGAGAAGAGTGAATTTTTCAAGTGCATTCTACCAGCATCAAACGGTTCATGCATTTGGGGGGGGGTATGTAGCGAGACAATTTACCAGAAAAAGGAGAGATACAGTGAATGATGAATATAATAAACAATAAAATTTGTAGAGAAATAGAAATATTCACTCGTCACCATATATCCTTTTATCGAATCAATATCAATCGATATTAATAACCCATCATCACGGGGAGTAATAATGATTGATTACCTCGAGCCACATGTATCCAAAAAATTTATGCAGGGATTTGATGTATCAGTGACGAGTCTTATCAATACACGGCCAATTCAGTGTGTGAGAGAGAGAGAAGAATTGCAAAATGAATAAAATGGGTAAATGACCAAGGAAGAGGGGCCCCACGGTGCTTCCGTCATGTTTAAAGAAGAGAGAGAAAGAGAGAGAGAGAGAGAGAGCAGCGGTGCCAGTGAGAGGCTCCCCTTCGGGGCCCTTCGCTTCGAACTCGATATCAGATCGCTCGTATAAAACTATCGTATCGTTTAAATACGCACTGAAAGGTGAGGCGATGCATCAGAAGATACGCGGGCGGTGGCAGCCCACGGTCCGTCGGTTCGTCGGCCGTCGATCCGCGCCAAAGATATCCACCGGACGCTTGGAATCCCATGGGAACCCATGGAAAACGTAGGCTTAACGCGTTTCGTATAAACCCAATACACACAAAACCAATCTTCTTCATTTCAACCCTTTACACTGTTATCTCATGAGGTTCTTCGTATCTTTTCTTTTTCTTTCCTTTTTTTTCTGTTCAGGGGCAGGTAGTTGGAGATACAGACTTGACACTATTCTTCGATTGTTTAACATGGGTAATCGTGGGTTTTCATCGATTCTCAGGTATTTTGATGAATTAACAAGAATTTACAATTTTTCAAAAAACACTTTGATTGAATGAATAAATGACCTCATATTGTTTCTCATTTCGACAAGTGTACATTGTAATTTTCCATGTTCACGTACTCATCTGCCACATGAATGTGCGCTTATTGTGCACTAAAAGTTGAAACATGACACAAGAGAGGCGGGAGTAGTGATTAACCGTAATTGCACATGGAATTGGCATAAAATCTACCGATTCCTTGATTGCGGCATATGATAAGCCCAAAAAAAAAAATAAAAACAAAACAGAAGGAAAATTTCAAACTGCAGCATACTGATGGATTTCACTCCCAAGTGCGTATACCCTTGCATATACACTTTATCCAGTAATTGGAGTGGCATTCCGGGTTATGAGTTAATTCTGTTGATCGAAATGTAGATATACTACTTGATGCCCCACCTCTTTGGTTTGAGGTACGAGAGCACCGACACTGTCTCCTCTCTTTGCCATTTTAACGAGGAGCATAGTGACACGCGCCGATGTTTTCATTCCTTTTTCTTTATCAGGATTCTCGTTTATCTCAGTGCTATCAGAATTTTCAATATTTTCGACATTATTTCTTTTTCCATACGCAATTCAAGAGAGAAATGCGAAATTGGTGAGATTCTCGAGTCGAAACATTTTTTTTTTTTTTTTCTTTTTTTGTCATTTTAAAGATGTCATTGGGCAATTATTTCTGTCCCATTCGCTCCTAACCATTTTAATCTCATTAAATTTATTCATAATTTTTTTTTTTCTCCAGTGAAGTTCAATTGAAGGAAAATAAAAAAGTGTAGATTTGCAAAGCCCGGATGCAAAGGAGTGGCTGAGGGGACCCCCACGAAAAAAAGAAAAATAAAAAGTTGAAATAAAAATGAAGACACCAGATGAAGCGGTACATAGCAGTGTAATCTGGCGCACCATATGTATATATATATATATATATACTTTTTTTTAAGGGTTCAGGAACTGGGCATTGTTCCGCTAATGATGGAGTGGAAACGTGACAGGTGAAACCCAATATACGACACGCCGAAG
Source organism: Coelinius sp. EB29 (assembly GCA_035578325.1). NCBI lineage: Eukaryota > Metazoa > Arthropoda > Insecta > Hymenoptera > Braconidae > Coelinius > Coelinius sp. EB29. The sequence goes on along the minus strand of JAOZGT010000002.1, from coordinate 192,477 downwards.
GCTCTTGGAGACCACGCACGTCTCTCCCATCCATACCATCACCACCAGCAGCAGGAGCAGCAACAGCAGCAGCAGCAGCATACTGTGGGATTCTGAATTCTTCCCAAGGCCTTGAATGACTCTGATATACACCCCCTTAGAGAGAAAAAAATAAAAAATAAAACACCTATTAAAAGCCCAAAGAAATTTATTAATTCCCCTAATTACAATCGCCCAATAAAAGAGGAGCAGACAGTTTTTTTCTTTTCGACTCTGATTATTCTTAATGACTCAAACTAAAAATAGATAGAACTGTTGCTTAGTAAATTAACTCGATGAATAACTCTAAATGATTGCGTGACAAGTATGAAATGTCCAATATCTGAGCTGAGAGTTTAAAGTCAATGATTATAGACGTTGTGGTATAGCGGATTCATCTTTTATCGTCATTTTCCTTGTATTTTAGACTGCATAACAGTGCTTCTGTCTATAACCTCCCCCTCCAAACCCCTCACCAATTGCACCATTAATCTTGTGCCATTAAACTAAATAACCTGGCACGCATGAGCTCCTAATATTTTTCCAAACTCTCGATATTCACCAGAGATAGAAGCGAATTGCGAATGTTTTTTTTTTCTTTTTCTTTCGAAATGTTAAAACCTCAAGTGGGTGCAGTAGGGAAGTGCCACAAGGCCTTAGCGACCCATGCAGCCGAGATTGTCGAGGTGGTCGAGAGAATCCACCACTTGACACTCAACATTTGAGGTACAATTCATGGGATGTTGGAGACCGCCCGGAGTTCTATTCTCATTTTATCTGTGGTATTTTTCCCTTTTTCTCTGAAAATTGACATTTAGTAATTTACAACAAACTGGTGGAAACGTCGAGACGTAATTAGTGTTATCTGCGACTGGCCTACATCAGGCACGTGTCCCGCTAGGCCCAAAGAGCGTGGACGTAAGCTACCGTGAAGATTAGGTGGCGATAATATTTCCCTTGTGATTTTCCTTGGAGATTGGCGATCGGAAGAATTGGAGTGGACCCACCTGCAATATTTATATCATTTTTCAGGAGTGAGATATTTATTATAATTTGATTATCAGTTTTATTAATCTTTCATCTTTGCTTTTGTTGCAGATACTAGGGAAACTGGATTCGTAAATGCCATCACAGCAGCTGGAGTCACTTACGCTGTCACCAGGGCCTGCACCATGGGTGATCTCGTTGAGTGTTCGTGTGAAAAAATGAATTCAAGAGGTGAGGAAAATGAGTTTATTTGATTTGATAATTTTTCCAAAAGGAATCAATCCCATTGACTCTGTTGGGTCATAAATTAGGTAAACACTCACGCAAATCACACATTATGGATTTACCAACTGATGGAGAGTGGGAGTGGGGTGGCTGTGGGGATAATGTCAACTTTGGCTTTAGAAAGTCGAGAGATTTTATGGATGCTCCATACAGGAAGAGGAGTGACATCAAGATCCTTGTCAAATTGCATAATAATGATGCTGGAAGATTGGTGAGGATAAAATTCCTATTTAAATATGATGGAAAAATTTATTTGGTTATGCGTTTGATCCCTTCAGAATTGAGTTGGATGTTAGAAGAATCATAGAAGCAATGTTATTAATTTTTAGGCTGTTAGAAACTTTATGAGAACAGAGTGCAAGTGCCACGGTCTCTCTGGCTCGTGTACAGTGCGAACATGCTGGCGAAAAATGCCATCATTTCGTGAAATTGGTAATCGTCTAAAAGACTCATTCGATGGAGCTGCCAAGGTCATACCCAGTAACGACGGCCACAATTTTATCCCCGAGGGATCAACAATCAAGCCACCTGGTAGATTTGATCTCATTTACAGTGAGGATTCACCAGATTTTTGTAAAGTTAATAGAAAAACTGGCTCACTTGGAACACAAGGGCGTCAGTGTAATTCCACAAGTCCTGGGGTCGAGGGTTGTGAACTTTTGTGCTGTGGTAGAGGGTACGATACTAAAATCGTTAAGGAAAAAGTTAATTGCCAGTGTAGATTCAAGTGGTGTTGTGAGGTCACTTGTAATACTTGTAATGTCAAGAGAACAGTTAATACTTGTCGTTAAAATTCTATTTTATATATATATATATATATATATATATATATATATATATATATTTTTTTTTTTCAAATTATGAGATAATTGAGAAATTTCTTCAACGATTTTAAAACAAAATTTGTCAAATTATTTTTATCAATTCTTTGGCAATGAGATTGCCATTACTTTGTGATTTAAGCCTACGTCATTAATTAAATAATCATTAACTGGATATTTTTAGTAATTAGGTTTTTTTTTTTTTTTAATTTCAATTTCAATCGTAAATTTTGATGGATGAATGCTTGTCTAATTTTATGATAGAAAATGTTTTCTAGTTCTCATGTACCCAGGAAATTTATTTGAATTATACAGTTGTATTGATATTAATTCAATTAATTTCTGTCAATGGGTATAAGTAAAAAGCTTTCCACGTATCTCCCAATTGAATGTCTCGATAAAAATCAGTAGAGAAAAATAATATCGAGGCAAGAAATGTATGTATGCAAAAAATGTCTGTAAACATTATGTAATATTCATTGATTGTTCTTTTCAGTACCCTCTCGTAGCCTAATGTAGTATTTAACCCCTTGATACTTTAATTTGAATAAAATACTCTCCCCTCTTTTCCATGTAAATAAGACTGAAGCTATCTTTGTACACTGCGTTAAAAATTGATAATGAAAAGAAATAGATTTCAGAAAAACTCGAAATGGAATGAAAAATAAAAATGAAAGGAAAAGAAAAAAAACCACTGAACCATAAATGTCAAAGATTTCCCAAGCAATTTGAGAATCACGAGGGAATAAACTACAAAATCCTTTTGACACCTCTTTCAAATCTCTCAAATATTTCCATGCTATCCCTAATCTCATTATTACCTATATGACAAACCACAATTTCAGATATGAAAGCGTATAAATTCATTTGAACATCAGGGAGATTCATTGGCTTTCACAACTTCTACATAAAAAAAAAAGAAACCAAATTCATGCGTTAATAAAACTTGAATAAACGAAATTCCAACAGTTTTATGAGCATTACCTATGACTCCCCATCTTCTCCATAGGTATCATCTAATTGACACTAGCAATTAAAACCTTTCTAAATTATCCAATAATTATCATCATCAACAAATATATTATTTTTAAACTTTATTCTCCACTCCACCGTCTCAAGATTCTTGATAATAACAAGACAGAGTCAAATAAAAATAAAAATAATAAAAAATTATTCTTGGAAATTTGTGAAAGTTGTTTTCCTTCACCAAATTACAGTAAATAGGCAGATAAACAAAGGATGAAAAACAGGGGGATGATGATTGAACCTTTCAAGATGAGGGTGAGGGGATATGAGAGAGTCTGGGATGTTTGAGGTAAGCGGTTATAAAGAACTCCTGTCTACATATCCTATAAAATAGCTTTACGACAAGCCAAGGAATTTCGCGTGACCATAAAGCCTGAAGGAAGCGCGCGCCTATCGTCTTGTGTTGTGGGGCCTCTTCGATGCATGCTCACTCAGGATATACACTTCTGTGGCCTCCTCTCTTTTTGATCCTTTTTGTTTGCCTACATATACGCCATAAACAAGAAAAACCAGAGGGGGGGTGGAGGAGAACGCGGAAGGCAGAAAGAAAAACATCATGAATAAATGGAAAAAGGTCTTGATATAGGCCTGGAGAACCAATTGGGCACGTTCCAACGATTTCTGTTTGAAATTAACAATATTCAAACATTACAATAAGATTGTATTACTCTTTTATTATTATCATAATAATGATTTGAGGAATATTATATCGAGACGAAACTCCTCTGTTGATATATTCACCGAGAAGAAGAAGAAGTTTTCCAATTGAAATTGCTCAATTTATGTGATTAATCATGAATATTCTATTAATAGTTCCGATGAGGGAGCATTCCCCCAATTAAATGATGAGTCTGATGACAAAAAAAAAAAAGTGGTTAAAAAATTCCCCGATAATGATCGAAAATCCCAGAGGATCGACTGTTCAAAAAAAAAAAAAAAACAACAAAAAAAAAGCACTAATAGACCAGTCTCCCAGCACTTCCATTCACTCTCTCTCTCTCTCTCTCTCTTCCCTCTATAGAGGTGGCTAGAGGCAACTGAGGAGGTGAACAATCTGTGTGGCTTCGAAGGTGGCAAGAAGCCACCGCACAGTGAAAAAATTAAAACCAAAAAAAACAGTGGCGGGGAGGGGGGGGGGGAATCAAATGGGGCAGATTGTTGGAGAGTGGAAGGTGGGAGATATAGTGGCTCGCAGTGCCTCAATTAACCCCACCGACACGCGGGGGCCATGGGGGCGTGTGATTAGTCCATACCCAGGGAGATTGGTCTGTTCAACATTTGAACTGCGGGTGGTCTTCTCTCGCCCAAGATCCATGGGTTACAACGGTGTAATTTTGAGCCTGCTGCAGCCAATCCGGGTAAATGTATCTTTATTCTTTCATTTATTTCAGCCCCCCCCCCTCCCTTCCTCACCTGCCTGGAGTTTCTAGACACTTTTTTAACACCTCAGAGATTTTTTTTTTTCTCACCTTGAGAATTAATTTCCTAATTATTTTACATTTATCATAATTTTTTTCTTTTTCCATAAAGTTATGTTAAATTGAAGAAAAAAAAAAAAAGAAAATAAATACTTGCGAGGATGATGGAAGAATCAGAGGGGCAAAATAGTGGGGTGTGAGGAGGGGGAGGGGAACAGGACGACCGCCCTGAAACTCTCCCACGACTATAACAATCAGCCTGTTCTGAGAACGATTAAATGCGGAACAATGAAGCAGAGAAGTAAAAAAAAAACAATTCAACAACAATAAAATGAGTAAAAAAAAAAATAATAAAAGTTACATAGTACTCGCAAGAGTTCTCTGTGCACTTGGGGCGTGCCCATGAACAAACGAAATAACCACAAATGCGAGCGTGATTAATTGTACGACTCTGTTGGGGTCTTTTTGACACAGTCGTTGTCGTCTCATGCAACAATGTCCTAATATTTTTACAAAACCCACCCAGCTAAACTTCTCAAACAACACCATACGAAAATTTGAAATAAAAATAAATTGAATAATTTCATGATTTAAAATCAATTTTATAAAACCATAAAAATACTCTCACCTCAATATTTATGATTATTACATCAATGAACAATAAAATTACAAACTTATTTTTTCCTCGCAAAATCATTAGACGTTGAAGAAAATTGTTGTCTGACCCAGAAGGCGATATATCCCCTTAAACCTCGAGTCAGCCATACTCCCTGCATTTCCCCGATATAAGACGGGGCTATTGAGTCGAGGCAAATGGTTCGGTATGCGTTCAGAGAGAAGCAAAAGATGTAGAGTTTAAACGACGTCATGAGCAGAAAGACAGCCAATGCAAGTGAATATTAGTGGGGGGGGAGAGAAAGGAGGAATTGCTCAAGAGGAGTCGAGAGACTGTGGGGCATTAACGCAGGAAACAACTTAAAACCTGATGTATGCATGTATGCACATACGTGTTAAATTTTCTTTTTTTTTTTTCTCTTGTTTTTTTCAACATCTCAAGAACACAGACGACACAACACGAGTACAGTTTCGCACGGTGGCCATCTCTTTTCCCTCTCACCTATCGTCCTCTTCTCATCTTCGCCTCTTCACCCAATATTAATTGAACGATCTCATAAGACCAGACTAAACTGGCCCATACATTAACAACTTTATTGGGAACCCCGACGGTGAGACGTTAAAATGTTTCCAATCTTAATTAGGGAGGTGTTTACGGGAGGATAATTTTACTTGGGTTGACTCTCTCGCCGGGTGATCAGGGGAGCATGAAGATTTGCCTACCGGTAATATATTTTATTCTCGTGGATATACCCAGCAATCATCGTTCCACCGACCATGGAGAAGACTTGATCTTATTCATGCAATACTTTCATATCAATTTTTTTATTTTTTTCTTATTTTCCTTCGCAAAGAGATGGTTTAGTGTCTTCCGTGACCCCTTCTTTTGTCAATTTATTTCTTCTGCGAGAATTTTTTTCGGGTAAATTTGATGGTCATTAATTGGTTTTATGGCTTGGCACCAAATGCCACCCGGATTCACTCAAATTTTCAATGTTTGGGGCTTCTGGAACAGTCACTGGAATGAGATTGATATGATAATTCACTCAACTAAAATTCATCAACATTAGCTGAGCATAAGGAGTAATGACATGACCCAAATAATGATTTTCTAATGAGTGGTAAACATATTTAGCCTCAGCAAACATCTATTACTCACCTTTTTAGCCCTACTTAGCAGTCTCACACGTGCCCCTATACTTCTTATACTTCCGCATTTCAACGTAATAAATATCATGTAAGAAATTCATGTAAAATTTTTTATAAAACGTATAAAGTAAAATGTTTATTGATAATACACATATTATTTACAATGAAACTACAATATTTACTCATGAAACAACTTTTTTTTTTCTTTTTTTTTCACAGAAATAAAAAGAAAACATATGATGAAATTATTGCATGTCCCATGGTCAAAATTATTCCATCCACAGAATAAAATGAGAAAAAAATAATAATTCAAAACGACCACACACTGATAGACGAGGGAGTGCTGTGATCACAGCAGGACGCCACGTTCGCAGCTCATCGTATCATACAACGGTATGTATTCATATACCAATGGAATATCCATGGCATCACTAAAACTACATAAAACACAAAATGCTGGAGGGGTTAGGGGGGGGGGGGGGGATTGACGAGTTATGAGGTAGTGAGGCTGTGAATTAACGGTGAAGGAGTAATACGTATCGAATAAAGATGTGGTTATTTTGTTGTATCCTCTCTCTGTGTTTCATTATACAGATCTTGTATTGATGTTCATGCTCACACAACTGTACACGAAACTCTTGGGGCTGAAATGCAATTCGGGGCTTTATGTCTTGTTCATGTGGTATACGATGGATTTATAGTGTGGTTTTTAGTTACTCACCTCAACTTGGGTAATTAAATTGTCTCGTGTCATCATATTAAAATTCACCGTGTGTTACTTCAATTGTTATTAATATTGTTGTAGTTGATGTATATATTTTCATTAAAAATTTATTATTCTTGAAGGCTAGCAAGTATTTAAGAGAGTGATGTCTTCCTCTTTTAATTAAGATTTATTTCATCAGGTAAATTTCATTGACTGTTTTGTTTTTTTGTCCATTGGCCGATGGTTCTTCAATAGTTCCAAAAGTTTGTTGGGGGCCCATTGCATCTCGATCGATATCACGAGTGGATCGGAACGAACAATGACAAGCACACACGCAGTCTCCCGTCGGGTATTTCAGCGATGTGCTTTGGTGGGCCCCCTCTCCTCCCCTTCTCTAATGAAGCCGTATTTCGATGTACGGAGCCACCCATTGTCTTACGAATTGGACGTGTGCTCTTATCGACCGATGTCAATCTTCACCATCGACATTTATGTTAACTTTGATTTCTTATCGATCACTTGAACGAGTATAAGAATTGCTGAATAATTTTTATCATTAATATTATTATAAAATTAATTAGGCAAATTTAAAAGTATGAAAATTTGAGTTTGTCTCAATCTAAAAGGCCTGAAACACAATTACATTGAATTGTATGTTGGCCCAGAGCTATTATAACCCTCTGCACTTGTTCGACCGTTGTCTACCCTCATGTTTGCTGTCCACCCACGTTAACGTGAATATGGATGCAGGTATTTAGTTAAAGAGAGAGAAGAAGGTGGGGGGAGGAATACTGTGTACTGGAGAGGACACAGTGTGCGTTTATTTACTGGTGGAAGAGACTCACGTATTAGTCACAAAGATGGCAACAGAAAATTTCTGCAAACCAAGTTTGGCATATTATACATTGTGTTTGTTAAACCTCCCACGAGAACTTTATGTATCATATATAGCGTAGATGCATAATTTGTCTAATAAACAATTCTTATTAAATTAATAATCGTGTCTTTAATCTGTGGATATGTTTTTTTTTTTCCCCCTCTCTATGAAGAGGTGCCAATGACTGCTTACAAAAACAAGAGTAAAAATAAAAGGATAATGCACCCGAGGCTCAATGCACATACACAAATCCTCCCGATATATCGGCAATGACGCTAAGTGAGCCGTTAGTTAGCAGCGGCAATTAGCACGTGGGGGTCGTGAGCCGGGTGGTTATACACACGGTATCCCTATATGCATGCGTACAACCTGAGTGAGGACACTAAACCGCAAGGAAATAAAAGGAAGACGGATTTGAGAGAAAAAAAAAAAAAAAAAAAAAACAATCAACTGAAACCGGAACCGACCGCAGTGTCTCTCTGACAAATGCGGCATTTAAAAGACCGTTAAGCGATACATCAATACAAGAGGATCGGGTTGAAGCCAGTAAACGATAATATCTTACGCATAAATTCCACACTTGGCCACAAAACAATCATAATTAATTTATCGTAATTGATTGATTGATCTTAAACAAGGAGGATTTTTCGTCATGTGTAATTTGTAGTTTTTTCTTTTCTCTCTTTTTCGAAAAAGATGTAATTTTCCCGAGTCTTCTATCATATACTTATTTCCCCATAGCTCGCGTTCATGAATGATAATGCCATGAAAAATTAACGTTGTTTATGTAAATCGATACATAATATAGCGTAGCAACAGGTGTTAAGCGGGAGAAATTAAAGTTTCAACATGAATTGCCACACAATGATGCAACAAAATTATCCTCATATGATTTTTCACAATCCATCGAGGGTAGAAATGAGGTCACTGATAATCATTAGATGAACATAAAGTTCCTGTCTCTATAATATCTGAAAAAAAAAAAAATCAACGGCAATTATCTCTCACACGTCGCATTTGTCGCCCCATAGAGTGTGCAAAGTATTCAACATCAATACATTTGATTTTCCAATTGATTATGATATAAAATTATATCAGAGTTGGGGAATAAGGAGAAGAGGGTGAGGATTGTGAGAGACAAAAGGTGAAGAATATTTGATATATACAAGTGTACGTGCTGGATGAAAGAGAAGTGCGTCGAAGAGTGGCTTGAGGGGCCTACGATTTGTAGGACCCACCGCCGTGTTTCTGCACGAGGCACGTAATTACGACGCAAGGCCGCGCCGTGAGAGGCGTCAAAATCGCTTCCCATCTACCCCAGCCACACCGCGCAAGCGGCCATTATAGAAATTGATATTTTATTGTGGATGGGGCAAAAAGTGACTGAGCCCAACAACCTCAAACAACACACAACCCAAAAAACCACAACATCGTATAATAGCCCGGGTTATTGAGTTATTTCACAATAATTACGAATCAATAATGATAATTCAACGCTGATGATATTACGAGGATAATCGATACAAGAAATTTATTATTTTTGGGGTGTATTATCCTTTTTATTATTAATTTTTTTTTTTTTCTTTCTTTTTCTGGTGGTTTGGCGCTGCTGATGGACTCCAACCGGGGCGATGATTCTTCAGTTGTTTGTGGGGGGGAAGACAGCGGGTGGGCCACACTGCTTGCGATTATATACATGTTTTTTTTTTTTTTTTTTTTTAATTTTTTCGCTCAATTTTTTCGCGTATAATATGAGGGAAAGAGGGAAAAAATTGTTTACATTTAATGGACGCTTTAGCCACTCATAAGAAAGGGGGTGGGGGAGGTCAGGAGAAAGTGATGAAAAAATTCAATACACCCAGTATCGTATTATATCTGTTACATGGAAGAGAGATTCCTCTTGAAGATTTAAAAGAAAAAAAAAACACACAACTTTATCAATTCAATGATTTTCACATATTTAATTGGAACAAGATCAGAATATACTTCCATCAGCTATGGTGGTCCAACCAATCACTCGGATAATCACTGATTCACTTGTTGAAATATAATCACTATATATCCTAAATCCTCCCATGACTTGCATAAATCATCCGAGAATGGAATAAAAAGTGAGAAATAAAGAGCTCGATTATACATTTTATACTGGCTTTCCCGACCTTCAGCCAATTCCACTGTTATTCCTACGATTGTTATTTTATTTATAAACATGACTCATAGCCGTTGAGTGATACACATCAGACAACTACCACACATCTCTTTTCATTTCATCTCATCTGTTTATGTTTGTTCAATCCTCTCTCTCTTTTCATCGAATTGAAGACATGCGTATGCTAATTTACCAGTGATTCTTTCCATCGTGTTCCAAGATAGGCCAATGGACAGGAGAAGCAGGAGCCCGAGCTCTTGATCCACCAGGTGGTCCTCTCCTCCTGTGTAGAAATCACTTGGGGTAAACGACTCTTTTCGTCTTTCACCTTTTTCTCCCTATATAATCAATTCAATCAATTCACTTGCTAATGATAATGATAATAATAATTACAAATAAATGTCTCAAATAGAGGAGAGAATTTCAACTGCATACGAATTTTTTTTTTTTTCAATAAATAAAAATAAAAATAACTCGAAATAGTTTAATCATGTTATAGTGCACCTCATGTCTTTGTTTTTTTTTTTTTTTTCGGTCCGTGATGAAATAAAAATGCTGTAAAAAAAAATGGCGTTGAAACATGCTGAAACAAGTCTGTGAACGTCTGAAAGTAGTAGTCCTGCGCGTTCCCACAGTCGTTTGGGGCGTCAAGGAGATTCCGCAGAGTCCCCCAAAGAGGATTGGATATCCCAAACTTTCAGTAGTGGAGTTTTAGAGTGGATTTAAAGGACACCAAATGGTTGGTGAGGAGAGGGGCGGGTGGGTTAGAAGAAGAAGAAGAAGAGCTCGTGCGCGGGGACCAGAAGTTTAAACAAGCCTGGAATCTTATAACATGCCAAAACACCGATAATGCGACGGTGTGGTCCCCGACGTTGAACGCTTTTCGAAACGATTATATACGTTCCCACGCGAAACGTATCTCAAGGTGGACAACGGTGAGTGTGTGAGGGAGATATCGTATGCATTGCGATCAATGTAAAAGTCCCATCATTCCAGCCAAGGATTCCATTCATTTCATCAGCTTACACAGGAACTAACTATTGAGAGACACCGGTGGGGTTTGGTCCACATCAGTTGAAGGATGAGAGATTTAAATTTGTTGATTTACACTACATCACTCTGTCTGGTATAGTATAAATTCTTTTGTATTTTGGAGAAAAAGAATCGGAATTTGTTGCTTCATTTTGGGAAATTGAGAATGAGGGGGCAGAATAATCTTAACGAATATTTTTTACTCCAAATTTTTCCCCTTAGTTGTTCCACCTGAAGATGCCATTCATTCCACTGCTCTGCCCAGGACCCAATGCATTGTGTATTTAAGGTATAGCTCGATGATTGCAATACCACAAAAAACAATAAATTAGTTGATTTACACTCAATCATCCTGTCTAGTAGGAATTTCTTCATCGTCCTTGAACGTCCCTCAAACCATTGTCCAATTATGAGAAAAACTTTTTTTTTTTTTTTTTTTTTTTTTTTTTTTCGCAATATCATGACTACCAGATTACGGAATGCCCAATGGGGATAATTCATTTGATTCCATTCAGGGAATCGTAAAATACTTAGTAAGACATTTATGACGCATTATTTTTTGTTGTCATTCCAGTGGTATTATGACTCTTTAAAGAAACATGTCTTTTATTATCGATCATCCAAAAACAGTGATTTAGTTTTACAAGTTTATTTTATCTCTCTTTATCCCGTGGATTATATTTTTCCTCCTTCTTAACTGCAGTGAAACATACTGAGTGGTGGGAAGAGAGGGAAATAATGTGCCCCTGCACCATTAAGGATGCCACGCGCGTATATGATCGGTCACGAGACGCTCCAACTGCTGTTTTGTGTCGCTGGGCCACTCGCAGTCACTCTCCTTTTACTTCTCCTGATTTTTATCACTACAAAAAACAACGCAACCCTTATAACCTCTTAATGTTGTCAACGCCTCTATCTGATACTGAATTTTTATTTTTATTTTTTTCTTCATTGCACAACAAATTTAAAAAAAATTACAAAATCAAATGAAAATTTTTCAAAACAATTCATCTCATAAAATGAGGGTTCTTCTGTTGCGGATATTTTACCCCAATTCTGTGGTCACCGAAGAATCATCTCAGGTATTAGGGTGTGTCGTCCATATACCTCACCATAGCGTTATACTAAAACAAATTCTTCCACGGGAGTCTCTCAACTCCAACAGTCCCTGGGAGACAAGAATCTCGGTCAGCCGTCGACTTCTCACGGCGGTTTCTTTCAAGTTTTTGTCCCAGGCATGGGCCCGCTAGCCCCCACGGGCACCCGCACTCTTAACCCCCATCCCAGAGAGGAGAGAAGTCACTTTTGGGTAATTTTTGGCTACTCTTTTTTTCTTTATCCACATTTTTATCATTACATTTAAAGAAAATGTAATATATTCAATGAATTTCATTAAATTTTCTTTATTAAAAGTGTAATACGATCAAAATTTGTTACAATTTATTTTCTCACGATCGATTCAAGATTTATCCCCATCGAAAATGTATTTCCTTTAAAGAACGTAGGTGGTCCCCCCGGCGTTGGCCGGCAATAAGGGGGCGTCGAGGCCATTAGCGAGAATTCCTATCCTCAGCGGTCAGAATCCTTTTATCCTTGGCAGATACCTCCGGGATTCCTTGGCGTTATCATCGCGTGTACCATTCACCAGTATCGACATCAGAAAATTGAAAATAAGAATGATAAAAAAAATTCCAAGAGAAAGAACGGGGGGAGGTTGAGAAAAAAAAAAAAAAAAAGAGTACATTTGAAAGAGTTTTGAAACATGAAAACGATACATACGGGGCCTCCCACGATATTACCTCTGTCTTCAGAGTTATGAAGTCGTCCCCGTTTCACCCAGTCGTTACGGACCAGTTGGCAATATATGTGTTGTATATATATATATATTAAATGTTTCGAATGTTGCACGAACTCGTCTTGGGGTTCTCCCAGTGGAACGAAATGTTGCACCGGGAAAAATATTGAATGGTCTGTCGTATATTCCAGATCGAAAGAGAGGCCAAAGATCGATAAAAAATCTTTAAGATTGTATAACAACATCGATCGTAGATCATCAGTAGATATGTGAATAAATCGCATGTATATATGCGATTCCCATTGAAAATGCCATTCAATCATTTTTCATTTATTTCATTTGAGGAAAATTAAAAATTCAATTTTTTTTTTAATAAAACAATTCACTTGGTTTATTCATACATAGATTTATATTCATATAAATTATTGAAAAAATATTGGAATCAGCACCTTCTTGCACTGGTTTCTTCTACAATGTTTTTTCCCTCTCACGGAGTTTTAAAAAAATAATTTATATATCGTTTTTTTGTTACATAAGGTCTCCACAACATTTGTGCACGATTTTATCATAATTCATTCTTCTTTTGTATATTATTCATAATATTTACACTTTTTTTGTGATAATAATCACGTCTGGCATTTGTGAGGGGGGGGGGGGGGAGGGGATACCATATATACACTTGCATTATAAGAACATAACCGGATGGATCATTAACTGCTAATAAAAATGCTTTATTTACAAGAGCACTTGAATGCCTATTAATAAATAACGTAAAAAAATATTAGAGAAATAAAAATTACAAAAGAGAGTGTGTGTCAAAAGCTCATCGAAAACGTGAGGAACTCTGAGTTCATCATCAGAGATCCCCCAATTAATTACAATTATATTATATTTACAAAGAAGAAAAAAAAAAAATTGTCAGCCATAGAATACAGTAAGTAAAAATGATCACTCTAGCATAGTTTTTTTTTCCCTTCTCCCTCAATCGCTCATCCCATCTCAGTCTTTGATAAACGCCCAATAGAGCGTCAATAAATAATAATTAAAAATGAAAACCCATTGCATAATACTGTACGCGTATAATAAAATAAAACGCGGAAAAACTCACAGACAGTTTTCATAATTATTAGAAAATTTTGCCATTGAAAAAAAAATATTAACAAGAGTCGAAAATGACACTAGTTGTTTCTGATATTAATGACTCAATGAATTAAATTTCCTCATGTTATTCAATGACGACTAAACTCGAACCATCCCCTTCACCAGGAAGGGATGTGAATTGTCGATGGAATATGATTAAAATATTTATAGGCACGTGTGTATTGTTTTCTTAGTCCTGCACAATTGACACTTGACCTCGCAGCACCAGTGAAATGTACATGCACATCTTTCAACAACAATAACCTCCTGGGTCTTGTAACCCCTACCACAACACATTAAATCACAACCATCGACACCGATACTCGTGTCATTGCACTGTCTACCGTGTGTCCCAAGTATACCTAACTTTGGATTTTTTTCACAGAATGGTGGCGATGGCTCAAGATAAACAAGATCTTTGGCACCAGGTGGTTTGTGCTCTGGATTGTATGGTTTCAATTGAAAATTGTAACGATTACGTCTGCCCAATCCCTGACGCGGTCCATGAACTGAATTACTCGCGGAATTACTGACAATTGCATTTCCATTACGGGCACGATCGGAATTGCTCACCATTACTCGTGATGCACCGTCAAAACGATCCTTCAGATTGTCACCAACTATTCGGAAATTTGGTAGACGCATCCAGCAGGTTTTTACTGTGCAGGAACCAGACATACCGTGACACTTGCATTCTTGGCGCATTTCTGAGGCGACATGCTGTTGACAGAAAAATGTAAATAATCATCATTGTCAAACTCAATAAAATTTCAATAAAATTTTATTATATATTGGAATAATTTTCCAATCCACACTTACAGCTCTGCCGGCCTCATTATTATGCAGATTCATCTTCTCCCTCAAATTTCGTCCCCTCTCACCAGTATCAACAAACTCCCTCGAGAATTTGAATCCATATCCAATGTTATCTGAGCATCCCCCCCACTCCCAATCCCTCACCTGGGAAGGTGACCTGGCTTGATGTGTGTAATCGCAAGAGCACGACTGAATAGTTCCCTCACTACATGCTCTCGCAATACTATGCGTCACCGCTGCACTCGTAATAGCATAGATAAATGCAGTCTCTCTGCAGCCTGAAAACAAAATTGAAAATTCAATCAATTCTTCAATTTATATTTTTCAAATGCAGAAGAAAAATCAAACAGCATCAATGTTATTGCTGACTCGTCACGTATCCCTGGGACTGAGAGATAAAAAATTATTTTAAAAACTCGACAACACGATCAAATGAAGCCTGCATGTATGTATGTCTTTACTGGTCGTCACGACTGGCAAGGACACCAGACCAATGATGGCAGAAGGGGGAGGTATACGCTCAGAGTAAAGGGTGAGCGTTTTTGCGCGTTAAACTATTAAGAATCTGTTAATTACGCGAGCCTGAGTTTTACGATTGGCGGCATTATATGTATAGCGTTTGAGCCCCAGGGATCTTTTGATGGTGAGCCGACTAAACTACTATTGTCCCACACCATACTTATATATTACCCATTAGCATCAACAATCCATTTACAACCCCCCCACGTAATCAAAATTACACGTGGAAAAATTGCAAGCAATTCTCAAATATTTATAAATAATTGTCTCAATAAAATACTCAAATTATCGAGTGAAATTTCGAGTGAATGAGAAAAATCAAGGGGACAACATTTTTCCAGTTTGTCTTGAGACGAGAGGATCCAAGTGGTCGCGTGGGAGGTGACGGGGGCACGGGGGAAGGGGAGAGGGAATGTCTCAATCCACCAGGGCCAACTACCTGAGGGACCCATACACAGGGTCCTTATACCTATCTCTTATCTCTGTCTTCACAGAGTTGGAGAAGAGGAAGAGGCATGCGAGGAGGGAAGCGAGCTGCAGGTGGAAGCGTGGATGACCTTAACCCCGCAAATGCTGACCCCCCGCACGACATCCACTTGGTTTTATACTCTGGGACACACCTTATCTGCATAAAGCGCAGGTGCCTACCGGCACCTTTGTACAAGAAGACACTGCAGTCGGTGAAGATATCAACGGGGCCTGTGGACCTCCTCGAGTCCTTCCTCCCTGTGTGAGATGTAACTTCTTTGGGTTTGAAATGGAGAGGAAAAAAAAAAAAAAAAAAAAAAAAAAAGAAAAACTGGTTTATACCAGAGGCACAGGGGGATGACCTTTTTCGCACGTATGAGAATGAATTATATTTGTTTATTTAAAAAGATGAGGAACATTCTTAAATTTACAATATGGTGATTTTTTTTTTTTTTTTTTCAAATATTCAATTGTGAAAAATTCACAAGGAAAATATTTTTAATAATTCAAGAGTCTTCGAGAGACTAGAGTCATAAGAATTCAGGTCACGCCGTTTTCGTTACAGAATTAAAAACAGATGATCCCTCCTTACAAAAAAAAAAAACCCATGGGAATAATTCAAGATCCAAATTCGTCACGAGATATTCTTCAATGGGCAACCAGAATGATGAGTTTCCGACCTTGGGTTGAAATTTTCAGGTAAAGAGAATGCAAGTTTTCGGTAGTCCGCCGGTGGTCGAGCACCTTTCACCAGGTTCTCTCTGCCACTTGTATTCTTCATCCCCCTACTCGATAATTTTCCAAGTGTGTCTTGGCGCGCGCGACGAAACCTTGGGGGTGGGGGGGAAGAAAGAAAGAAGAGGTGAGAGGAGACAAAAGAAGAGAGTACCATTTGTGCGTTAATCCTTGAAACGATTGGGATCCAACGGAAGCCTCAACGTGTCTCGAGGTATACCAAATGGGGGTGGCAGAGTCTCTCTAGTATCCTCTGAAGATTTACACCGTTCCACCAATTTTACCGAACGTTTAAAAAAATCCACAAGTTTCGTTCTAGTACTGAGACACTCGACAATGGAAAATGAATTATAATTTGTTCCAGTTATTATTTGTCATCATCTGACTGGCGTAACTGAGTGGCTTTGAAATTTACTCCAAGTTATTGAAAAGAAAGATGATGTCAGTTATCATGTTGATAATTGGAGAGGGAAAATTTCCATCAAGTATATATATTTTGCAAGTGGGGAAACGATGTAATCCACGCACCTACGTAGGTATTTCATTTTACGATTGTTAAACATGGCTCAAGAAATTATCTGAAAAATATTGAACGGAAATGATGGAGATAATTTTTATTTACTCTGGGTATATGTATGTTCTCAAACAAATTAAATTCAAACGAAAATTTATTGCAAAGAGAGCGGGGATCGATGGAAGAAATATCCGAATACTCTTGGAGATGAAAATAGTTGTTGTGGACTTTGTAGTTCTCAGCATAATAAATAAATCCAGAAAACAAAAAGAAACATGTAAAATGAGTGAAAAGGAGTTCAGTAAGTTGGAGATCTCGTTTTACGTTTTAGTAAGAAATCGTGGCGTGCCGTCTCCTCGAAACACATGTAGCCCATCATAGTCAGCGATTTATGGCGGCGTAACGCCACGACAAAAACCAGTTCACATCCATATAAGATACACACGTATAAACCTAACATTTTATATACCAACACTGTCGACAAGTATTGATTGAATTTATCCTATAAATGGACAATTATATCGTAGAGTAAGGCATGAAGGAATGTATATTCGGCCTCTGGGGTGTCATGGTATAGATGATGGAGGAGAAATACTGCCCAGTAAAATAGCTGGAGGGTATATAGTCACATTAATGAAGACGTGATTAGAAAGGACAACGAGTTTATTTCATGTTAGATCATGTCATACACGATGGAAAATTTATTCTCGATCTATACATCATCAGAATCCATTGATTTACAATTTTTGCCAATATATATTCGATATTAGGAGAATACAAAGGCAGGAAGAGAAAAATAGATTTTGGATGAAAAATTGAATTAATTTGCTTCCCTTGGCCCCTTCGTGTAGAAATGAAAAATGTGAGAATGTAAATTATGACGGATATTAAAAATCATCATTCTCAACGATGGACGTTTCTGCGGTTGAGTTTGTATCGTCTCCTCCAAGAGGGATGGAGAGGTGTGGGAAGAGAGGGCCCTCAGAAAATGAAGAGGTCCGTGGCGAAGCGAGGAGGTGAGGAGCCGAAAAAAAAGCGTTGCGGTAGGTGGCTCAACACGGCGGTAAAATGATTACAGGCCACGGGCTCACTCACTAGCAGGCAATAATATCGAGTACAAACTCTGCCAAAAGTTTGTCAATATTGTTTATATATTATTTCAGTTTTTGAAAAATCTAAATATGTAGAAAAAAAGGGGGGAAAAAACATAACAATCATATGATATATGTAGAAGATTGCCCGGGGAGCAATGGAATTGAAAAAGAAAAAAAAAAAAAAAAATAGGAGATTTTACCTCGCGTGGCGATCGTCACTGATGGAAGACGAGTTTCATTGTCCGTCGAATGACCTGCAAATTTAGGCTGCGATACACGCAGTTTTTCATTCTCATAATAATTTTTATTTTTCTTCAGGTTTTTTGAATGATTTCGGGGAAGACGGAGTGGCTCATATGCTGAGTAAATTTCAAATTCTCCTCCAAACTCAAGGAGACCTCCATACATAATAAAAAAAAAAAAAAATTTGACAGAGAAAAAAAAATCAATCAGTAGATGTTTGATATTTTGATAGATTAATCTACTCTAAAAGGTGTTTTGGTGAAGCTCCCAAAGGAGCAAATATCTCTGATTCCCAACCGACAGTTTAACAAAATAAAGAAATAAAAATCCAACGTTTAAAGAAGAAAACCGGTAGTACATCCAACAATGAACCGTGCTCACTCCGCACATGGTATACCTAACAGCCTAATCCAATCCCACGATCTTGAAATACGTCGAGTACCTACATACGCGTTACACATATACAAGATACCAATCTTGTATATAACCTAACCCACCCCATAGTACCGATGCACAAGGATGAGAAAGAGTTTGGAGCAGATGAAATCTCTCCCCCATTCACATTCTACAAAAGTGTCTTGTCATCTTCAAATTCATTTACCCAAAATCATAATTTTCTTACGATGCAAAGGAATAAAAAAAAAAAAAGATGTGTCAGATCCAAGACCAGTTCACAATAACAAAAATTCATGCGACAAACTTGTAGCCCTTTTTTTTTTTACCTTTCACTTTTACTAAGTGGCCATATGGGTCTTTACATAATAGCCTGTACAACGAATAGGGGGGGGGGGGGGGCTGCGAAAAAGCTCGGCTTACAATCGCCAGAGCGACAAGATCTAAAAAGAGCCGCGAGAAAAGGGAGAGCGAGAGAGAGAGTTGAGCCGGTACAAGAGGGCCATTATCAGGTTGCAAAACATACATCTGGCCTGGCTCTGGATATACCCAGGGCACGCGCCCAAAAGCCCTTCGAAATATACTGGCACGCCTCCTACCATCCCCTCTGACATACGGAAAAAAAAACCCTTTTCCTATTCATTTGACTTTTTTAGCCTCATTTTCATTCATTCAGAGGATTTAATTAATTCAGACTAATGAGAATTTAATTAGATTGAAATGGGTGAATTGAAGCAATCAGACTAATTGAGCAATAATTTGATTTAGTGAGAGTTATTGACACGTAATACTTTTTAAATCAATATGTCTTGAATTGTCATTTATTTATGGCCCCACCATATTTTGAGATTGAGTCACGTACACCACTTCTCTCCAATCCTCTTTCGATTCTTCAATTTGTTTTAAGTAAATATTGATTAATTATGATTATCAAGTAACAGCGCAGTGTTTGTCTCCTCCCGATTAAAAATGAAGAGAGAGAAACAAAAAAAACAAAGTGAAATGATGGAGAGATGATACATTTACGATTACCGCCCGCCCCCCCCCCCCTCCCCCTAACGCTTATCTCCCCGTGAATAAACAAGGAATGATCATTAAAAGGCACGCGAGTCGACTTGTGTTTAGTCTCTGTTGGTTCTATAAAAAAGAAATGTTCCCAGTAGAGCTAAATATAGTTCTTTACAGAGATAATTTTATGGTTTGACGCATTCAAATAAATAGACAAGTATTATTCAAGTATGTATACAACTACAGTAGAAATCCTCTTCTAACACTACTACTTGTCGAGTGAAAATATTTGGAATGATATTACTTGTATCACCCATACCTTCTCACATCAACATTGTCCCCAGAAATTTTTAACGGTCCCACGTATATCTCTCCCCCCCCCCCCCCACCCCGCCGCGTTCCACCCGATTCGCGTGCTTCTCATTTTTTTGTTTTCTCTCTTTATAATTTTCATCCTTCAATTCACATTCGAAGAGAGACCCCAAAGGCATCACCCAGGCCGGGAGGGGGGGACGGGGGGGACCGGTCCTCGTTTTCACATCCTCTCTCACTCTCTTCTCTTTCTTTAACAATGGCATATACATTTTTTCCTGTCCACTGCTCGTAATACGTGAAACGAGTCTTGCCGATCTCCACGATCTGTTTCGTGTAAGTTGTCGCTTTGTCACATGAAAGAAAAACCAGCCTTAACCCCCCCCCCCCCCCCTCACTGCCGTCGCCCCGCGAGATGATGAAAAAACAATGAGTTGGGGAAGAAGAAAAAAGAAAAAAAAAAACATTAAAGATAATTTATTTAAATTGACCTGCTTTATTTCTCGTCGTCAAATGGAATTCGAATGAAGCCAAATAATTCTCGTTTTGTTTTTATAATTTTTTTTCTTCATTCAAAAACGTGACAAGGTCGTGTAGTTACGTGTAGTCACGTGATGTGTTTGTCATTGGTTGGTATAATTTGTGTGCACCCCTCTTCAATCTAGCAGAGTGAGAAAAAAAAAATACACAGTACCAACGGTCATGTGGTAAATAAATCAAATTTTGTGACCCACATGACTAGAGGGGATTGTCATCGTTTATGTTGAGTTTTTGGCCCTATTGGACTCTATAGATGGGGATTACCCGTGGGCTCTGGAGAGGGCCTACTGTGAGACGATATTAGAGTGAGATGGGTGGGTTATACTAGATTTTTAAGTTATTTAAATTATTTAAATCAAATTAATATGATTAAAAAATTGTGACTTACCACGATCAACAATTTTTCCAAATAAATTTTTTCCCCTCAAAAAATTCTTTGTCGAGCAATTCCACCTTCTATTTCTAAACTGATGTTGGCACTCCATAATAGCCTGATTAGCACCCCTTGCAACAGCCATAAGTACCCCAGGATTTTCTCTAGCTAATCTTCTCTGTTTACGCCTCAGTGTAGCATAAACCGTCGGATCCATGTGGAGTGACGCTGGTGACATTGGTAGAAGATTGTTGGGCTCACCCGCTTTGGCAATTCCCCTGTTTAACATAGAAAATAAACCCCAAATTACAAATACAAACATTACAAATAAAAAGGAAAAAAGAAAGAAAAAACGAATCACTGATGCGTGAGAATTGTTAAATACCAACGGTACCTCATATACTTGTGACTGAATATGTCTCTCACGGAGCGAGAAATTAAATTAATTAATTATTTATTCAAGAGCATGCACTTGAACTGGTCCAACTCAATCTTTTACGGTATCAATACAGTGAGAAATACAGAATCCCAATACAGAATCCCAATATAAAAGATGACAAATAAAACACAATCCAAATTGTTGAAAAATTTCTGCCAAATTCATCTGTAGTGAAATAAATTCGAGAAATTATTCTCACACTCTCACTAAAAAAAAGATATAGAAATTTCCATTTCGGTTGAAAATGAAAGAAAAAAAAGAAAAAAAAGAATGTGACGTCAAACGACTGCAGAAAAACTATAATAAAAAAAGATGAAGAAATTGAAGAAAAATAAACCGGCTTCGTCGCCCTCGTTCCCTGAGAATCTCCCAAGAATTCTAAATGATCTCCGGGGGCCAGCGCGCACGCCCTCGTATAAACACTCGACAAGATTGGATCTCACGTCGCGCTCCAAGTGTCGTCGCTGGTATAATAAACAGTCCCTGAAGTTTCACGGGTTGACGTTGACGTGTGCCTTTGCCCAACACGGTTTCAAACCAAATACGAAAAATAAGAGCGAGAGAGAGAGAGAGAGAGAGAGAGAGAGAGAGAGAGAGAGAGAGAGAGAGAGAGTGAGGAATGAGGGAGGAGGAGGAGGAGAAAGAAGATAACGGGGGTGAGGAAAAGTGAGAGTGAGTTCTTCTGATTCTCGTCTCGTATGAAATTACAAACTAAAGCCTGATTCGTTGATATTCACAATACTGAACAAGATAATTATTTATAATTTATATTTTATCACTTGTGTTTGGTATATCCACCAAGTGGTAATAAAACAGTATGCCAATTGAAATTAATAACGCAGCATTGAAATATTATTAAATTAAACACGGTTGAACTGTTGTTGATGCATTTGATAATTGCAACGAGAGGAGGTAATTTATGTGGCGTGTCAGCTAATTCGCCAGTGGGGACTCTCAAGACACACTCAATTCATCAATTTTTGAGCCATTTGGCACTGAATGTTGAGCATTAGTGCATAATTGAAACAATTTTAAACGTATTGTGCATACATACCACCACATGGAGCCTCGCCCCCGATTCTTATTTCTGCTAATGTCAGCAGGTATGGTTGGCACAGCCACTGCCAACGCACCCAGTATCATCCACAGTCTCATTGTTTAAACTATTGAAAAGTATATTTTTAAACAAAAATAAATTCCTTGTATCACCAGTCACACCACCGTTAACGTCAGATCACCATTACAATATTTTTTAATCCACTCACCACGCATTGAAATATTTTTTTATAACTCAATTTTTCGTCAATGAAATTTAATCAATTTGTCTTGACAATAAAAAGAAGAAAAATTTCGTTGTACTTGTTTTTCACGAGTGAACGTCTACTTGACACATGACGTTTTACTCAGTCGGTTGAGTCGTTGAGTTGTCCAAATGTACTTTTGGTGGCCTCAGGGTACCGATACTTCCGCAAGACTGCCAAGACGTCTCAGTTTGAACGGTCTCTTCCCAAATGTGTGCGCAACCCCCTCCGGTTTTTCAGCTCTCACTTTTTCACCATGGAGACAAATGAGAGAGAGAGAGAGGGAGAGGGAGAGAAGGAAAAAGAGAGGGACCGAGCGAAAAGAAAAAAAAAAAAAAAAAAGGCTGGAACTACCCGAATTGGGTAGCCCTCGAGAAGGTGGTGGGGAGAAGGGTCGTTTTTACCTGCCAACCCCCCTATCTACCCTGCAGCAAGTAATACTTGTTCAATTTTAAATCCCTTTAGCGCGTATAATGCATTCGATACGTGTACGCTAGATTTAATTAATGACAAGATTTTTTTAAAAAAATGGCAACTTCTGTCACTGGGTTTTTTGCGGGAAAATAGCAATGCCTCTGACGTATCGATATTATACTATACGTAAAATGTCTCTCAATGGATATAACTTTCGACGAACAAGTATAGCGCTACGGCTAGCGACTGCACGCGTTTCACCGCGGAAGAAACGATCACCGGTGGGCAACTATACCCCCACCATCATGAGCTTGGACTCAACAGACTCCCCCGAAGACCGATTAAATCTTGGCCACGCCTTTACCCCCTTTCCTTTCCTCACCGAATTGTTTCGTCATTCCAATAAATTGTTATTATAATTATCACTTTTTTTCAATATTTAAAATTTATTTTACTGTTGTAGAATAATTTATTCCTCGTTACAATCGAATTTATGTCAAGTGGTTGATATTATTAATTATGAAAAAGCTATAATTATACTCAATGAGTTTGAAATGACTAAGCATTATAAAAGTATTTTCTAAATATAGAAATTCATGATGTTTTATGAATATACTGAAAAACTCGAATGATTATTGCCCCCTTTGATCCTCAATTTCAATTCAACAATGGCTGATAAAGTGAATAAATTACTAATTATGGTTACCATGAAAGGGGAAAAAAAATGATAATTTCGAAAATTATGTATTATCCTTCGCCCAGCCAGTATATCTCAAAATATAAAAACCATCATAATTTCACAGTTTATGATTCCCGTAGAAATAACTTCTAGGAATAACAACACCCGAAGTATCGATTATCGATCATTATCTCACCAAAGTTAGATAATTTTCATTGGGTGATGGCTTATTGCCGTAAAGTGTTGTATGTATTTTTTCTCCAGCGTTGGAACACGTGCTTGATACAGCCAAAGCTGGGGCGGGGGGTGAGAGGAGGGAGGAAAAAAAAGTTGATGTGGGTGTTTCCTTACGCAAGCCACGCCCACCATCTAGGTCCCTCCCTGGATGAAGATCGTGGTACCTCACCATTTACTCATTTTATCTCACTCCAATTGTTCGCCCCCCCCCCCCTCATCTCCTTCCTCTTCTTCTTCTTCTTCTTCATCTTACTGTTTTACTTTCAGACCACACTATATCCCTCCCCTCCGCCCTTGTTCTCAAGACTTCTCAAAGAGTATGGGTTCGCGCGACCAGACGGGATGACGAGAATGCACGAGAAATCAAGGTGGGATGACGCGCGCCACAGCAAAATTGTGTGTGGGAACCACATGACGGAATGCAAGCGTACAGCTATATGGTACCCCCCCCCCCCCTTTGGTTATATATTTTTGTTTTCTCATCTCTCATTTTTGCTGATACTCTCTTTTGTCATCCTTTACCCCTGTACTCCACAGTTTAATCCAGGTAGAGTTTCAATGAGAACATTTTTCAAATTCTAAGAAACGGTCAAAATTTATTCCAACTGTAAAGTAAAATTGAAATATATTCATTTTTTCCGAGTGGAGAACTTGGACCAAAACAGAGTCCAAGTAAGAGAGCCAACTAATTTTGCGCAATGACGCCAATTACGTTTTTACTTGGGCTTTGGATTCATTTATTTGAGGGAAAAATGAGAAAAAAAACTAAGGATAAATTCAAGTTTTATGGAGCGGTACACCCACAGAGAGCGAGATGATAGTGGAAGCATCCACAGGACTGATGGAACAAGGAGGGCAAGAAAATGTTAAAAAAAGAAAAACACAAGAAAAATCCAAAGAACAGGTAAGAATGAAGAGGGAAGAGAGAGGCAGACGAAAGTATTTACCGTGGGGAAGCAGTTTATTGTCAGCAAACAAAATCCAAGGCAATTACACGAGGAATGTCCGCACAGGCTCCCTGACCATCTCGTGTGGTAGAAGGGCACCACCAGAAGCCACAAGAATTGCGCCTCCATGCGCTTCGTTCGCTTCCTTCAAAAAGCTGTGCACTTGGCTCATTTTCCCTTTATCTGTATGTGTGAGAATGGTGGAGGAAAAAAATTGAGGAAGGGGTGAGGATATTATATACAAAAGAAGAGAGGTGGTTTGAAAATGTATATTGCCAGAGGGGGCTCTTAAACGTGACGACCAAAAGTGAGGGAAAAGAAATAACGAACGATAATGTACACATCTTTCATGATGGCGAAGGCACTCAAGAGTGAAAGAGAGAGAAAGAGATGTACTCACGATATATATATATGGATATATGTATAACCCAGAAAACATATCACCAGAGTCAACTGACGAAACGTTTTATTTACATTCTCTTGATCTTTGCAATCACTCGCAGTGGCGCGAGGTCTTTCACTCTGATGTTTCAATAATTGTCAATTGAATGAGCTGACAATATTGACACATACAATATAGGATAAATTTTTTTTTTTTTTTGTTTAGAAAAATATAGTCAACAAAATATCTATGAGGTGATCTGAGGTTTATTTATATAGACAGTTATTTTTAAAGGGAAATTATTGAATGCTCTTTAACCAATTCCCCTAAGAGCTCCAGATGGCTTTCCCTGCAAGATGACCCGTCTAACCCCCTGACAATATATTTCAACGCTCTCTCAAAATTGTACACTCCACTCCCTCTTATAATTTTTGATAACGTCAAAAGCCTGAATTTAAACTGAATTTATTGCAATAGCAATAACTCTGGGAAAAATGAATATTTAAAAAAAATTCATGATGATAAAGAAGCTTGGTGGGTTTGAGGAGGATGGCGTGGAGTGCGAGAGGAGTAAATGACTGGTGTATATACACGCCTCGGTGTTTCCACTTTGGACCACACGCGCGCTCGCAAATTGGCCTCCGGGTATACGTACAAAGGAATTTTCCTTTACAGAAAAAAAAATAGCGAGAACAAATCAAAGGGATGGGGGGGGGGGGGGAGAAGAAAGAAGAAACAAGAAGGTGGAGTTTAAAAAAGCGCAGAATGACCTATAAATTAACCGAAAAAAATAGACAACTCTGAATGAAAAAAAAAAAAAAAAAAAAAAAAAATTCAACATCTCGAGAGACCTATATAGAGATATACCACTGAAAAATGGCTTCCACAAGGTGACAATGCCCATATCGATTGTTGGGAAACAGTGAGAAATTTTCCCCAAGACCGAGAAGAAGAAGAAGAAGAAGAAGTGAAGAGAAAAAAAAAACTGGGCAAATATAAAAATAAAAGAAAAATTCTTTCTCCAACCGGTGGGACCAGCACACAGTTTGGGACCCCATCCACGGTATAATCATACATTCATACTCTTCGTCCGGAAACCGTAACGAATTTTATAAGCGACCCGTTATACCTACCTACCGCGCTCGAAAACTTCACCGGAGGTGCTCTCTTCTCGCTTGTCTGCCATCGATTCCACCTCGGTGTCTGGGACGAGGACAAATATATAAACCTGAAAAGAAAGAAGCGAAAAATGGAGAGAGAGAGAGGAGTGAAAAAAAATTTCAACGCTGAAGCGTGAAATTTTTAATCGGATTCCAAGATCTGTCAATCCTCTCCCCCCCCCCCCCCCTCATCCTTCTATTCGTCGAAGAAGATTAATTCAAATAAATATGCATGACGTTTTCATAAGCCAATACGATAGAAATTACACTTTCCCCGCCATTTCCATCACGCAAGGAGTATAACCATGATAAATGCCCGGCGGATTGGGTGGCCCATGTATAGCCCTGTTCCCCTGCAGCATCCTCTCTCGGTATCATCAAGCGTAAAATCATTTCTAACAGAGGCACGAGCCTCAACAAAACTACATTTGAATAGTTGATCAAAATCCACCTGCATTGCTCCTACTCCGCGCGGTCACATTTCCTAACCTCACTCTATAACATGCACGTTTGAGCCAACACCGGTCCTCATCCCTTAGCACACATGATCCTCATGATGTGGCGCAAGCGCGCAATAACTATATATATATGAGAAAGAGTGAAACACAAGAGAAAGGCCGCGTATGTGAGAATACGTGTGGCGACCGAGGCATATAAACCCAAAGGAGGCTAAAAAGGATCGGTTCTGTTGGAGGGGCAGAAAGAGGGGGAGTTAGGTGAGATGAGGTAGCTCGTAAATCTAAAGTCTCCCTCTTCCTCGACCACCAGGGCCCTGAATAGGTGTAAATGAAGTTGCGGCCTGGTATAGGCCTCTTTCATTCGTTTTTTGGACCACCCTGGTATATTTGTCGTCGCAAGCGTTCAACGAAATAAATAAAGTCACACGTATACACAACGAAATACAGAAAAGAGAGGAAACAAAATAAAATGAAGAAGATGGTGGGATCTGAAGAGATGAAGAGGATTCGCTGTGGGTAAGAGGACTCTCTCTCTCTCCCTAACCCCCTGATATAACAATGGCGTCTTGGCTTTCTGGCTTGACGCCTCTGATGCTCCTGGATCCTCTTCCTCTAATATATATTCTCCAATGCATCCACGCCCATTTCCCTTGACCAATGCACGCCTAAAGAGAAACATATATAATAACAATGAAATATTACCATGTACATTTTGGACACTCAAATGTCTCCTCTCAGCATCTCCATTTGGAATATCCAATTGGATCTAAAAATTAATTGTATCCATTTTGAATTCATGTTTATATCAAAACACAATCACGTTTGATACTCAAAATGATCGATGATCGAGCCATTGAAAGTGGATAATTAAACCCCCCTATACTTGTCAGCAGAATCGAATTGGTTTGATCGATTTCAAATACTTATTTAATATTTACAATTTGTAATTCGACTCGTGAATTATATACCTGCCAATTGACGGTTTGATCGATGTGAAATTGGGGATAAAACCCGGTGTGATTAAAGTGTACGATTTCAGTTGGGGCCCCACAAGTGGCACGTGCTGGCTCTCAATGATAATATTTGACGGTGAGAGGAGGGGATAGAGATAGAAAGCGGGGGAGGGGAGGGGAGAAAAAACAAGAAAGAAAAAAAAGAAGAGGTTTAGAACGACGTCCTAAATCTTGAGGATTACATTTGGAGATGAGGGACAAGATTGGTGACAGGTGGATCATACTTTTGGAGGGCCATCTTTGTTCTTGGTACAGGTTAGAGCAGGATCAGCCTAATATAGGTTAACAGTCATCCTCATCATCTAACGGAATGGGCATGGACAAAGAATGAACATCAGCCGTTTGTTTCCACCATCATGGACTCGGCAGCACATTATCCTTGGAGAATCCCAAACTCTTTAATTTTTTGTCTCCTCTTTCACTGCTTGAGTGGCTACAAAAAATGACTAAAACCTCTAATCTGATTACAAGTAATCATTCTGACACAGAGGCAAATTAGCAAACGAAAAAAAATTTACTTAAATTCCTTCTGATCTGTTGTGGAATTTAAGCAAATTAAGGAAGTAGAATGGTCCTCTAATCACTTCTTATATTTCAATCCACTGGATGCTTCTTTTTTCTTTTCCTTTTCCTTACAACCAGCGCGGACAAATTAGCAAATCGAATGCGTAACAAATAATATACCCGCGAAAATAAAAATTCCCCCTGCACCCTGAAGGGTGCTTTATATTATCAGGGCCCTGATGGGTCTCGTCACCCATCAGTGGATACCTATACCGCTTATATATACTCCTTGCTGTGGAGGGAGGCGGGGTGCGAACACGTCTCTTGGGATGCACATCAAAGGCACCGTAGCGCCCCAAAAGTAATTATTGTTTCCACAGGTTGTGCTGCGACCCATCAAAAAAGGTGAAGAGAGACCAAAAGTGATGAAAATAATCTAGGGGATATAGAAGTGAGCAACACGTGAATACAACTCAAGTGGCGCCTGATGGCGCTGCTCTTCATACTACCGCATCCTCTTCTCCTATACCTTCCACTCGACCATCATCATCAACTTTGCCACCTCGGAGCTAGCTTAATTAGGTGAATCCTGTGATGAGGCACACTGCCGATTATTCACGGCCCTCACATTCCTCCCCGATTTTGGATGAATAATGAAATAAAATAAATTCATAGGATTATATATACGAATCGACAAAGATGTATAGCATTATCTGATGATGCCTCAACCGGATGTATTTCTACTAATCGATCCCCTCACGGGTTCTAAATTTCTCAACACTAATTATTCCCGAGTATATATATATATATATATATATGTATATCTATAATATTCCTCGTGGTAGGTCCCCAATACCTTTTTTTTTTTTTTCGCTTAGTAATACGCACTTTCCTCCTTGTCATTCGCGAATGAAGTGATTGGTCACGCAGTCCCTTTTTTTTTCTTTAGCTCGGGGTATATTACCAGGAAAAAAGGAACAAAGATTATACGAGGAGATGGTGGAGTTGTAACTTTGAAAATTAGACGCGTTTTAACGTGACTTAGTGATGCATTTTTTTACCAATGATAATTTTTCACCAAATTCTCCAGTTGATCATTTAAACCAATAATCATCAGTGTGGAAATATAGAGGGATTTTTGTGCCCCCATATTGCGAGAGATTATTATTTATTTTATTTATTCTTCACAAGAGACTCAGTGGGCTATTAATAATGAAAATAGAGATAAAATCGCTGCAAAAATATATAATCAGGGGGGATAAATAAAACAGGATGAGAAGGTGGTACTAATAAATTGGCATGCTCGTCCGTGGTGTAGATCATCGTGTCGCGGTTGGGAGAGGCCATGAGCGCGCCGCACCACAGCCACACACACTACATCCTGAATGCAAAGGCGTTGCATATTGCCCCTATTGACGTACCACCCCTCCTCACTTTACCAACCAGTCTTCTTCTCCCTTAATTGCTCCGATCAATTAAATACTGTGGTTTCGGGCAAACCTCTAATGGGACTCATACATTTCAAAATTCCCCCTCCTCACCCCAACATTCACCATATAACAAATATACATTTTAATAAACTCTCCAACTTTAATTAATATGTAGAATCACCATGGGTTGACGCATCAATTTCACCTCATATTTTCTGTTGATTCATATTTCATCAGAACTGTCAGAATTCAACAATCGTATCCGGCTGGATCATACGGCCTCGTTCATTTCTCTATTTTTTATTTTTTTTTTTTCCTCCTTTCTAAAGAAGAAAACCCGCCCATTTCCGCTTTAAAATTCTCAAGGTTAAATTCCGTAATATAAAAAACGCTCAACCAGCTAATACTGATTCATCATAAAAATTAATACACATGAAAAAATTTGAATGGAATGATTGTTTGTTTTCTATTGACTCAATTATATTCTTGAAAATGTGTTGACTATAGAGATAGCCATGAAATGGGGAGATAATTATTCCCAAAATTTTTTTGTTACAAAAAGAGAGGAATGTCTTGAGGAATGATGAAAGAAAAAGAAAAAAAAAAAAAAAAGTGTGGAAAACTGATAAAATCCTCAAATATCGTCACTAGTGTTATTTAGGACTGGCTTTTAAATATCCCAACCAAGTGAAAAGTATATACTCTGCCCCAGCTGAGAGAAACCGGATTGTTCGGTTAATTAGTGATCTTCCATGTCCGAACGATGAATCAGTCGACTATCTTGTGCTGGGGAGATCCCGATCTCTTCGTTTTATTCAGTTATAATGTTTTAAAAGCCCATGGGTAGCCTCCCTCAATAATCTCATGGATTCTCTCCCACCTTTTTTTTTCTCTCTCTCCTTCTCGATCGACCCAGCGACCCCACATGGTACTATCATCAATATTGCAAGCTTGGGTATAAAAGAGTAAGTAATACCGGGATAATGAAATGGAATCGGCAGTAATCGGTAGTATATATATAGATATAGAGAGAGAAGAACAAAAATCGAGAAGCCCAAAGAGTAATGGATACGTAATAACAAAAAATAAATCTAATATGAAATAATATGATCAAGTTCCGGTGGAGGTTGTCCCTGGAGGGGCATCCTAACCGCGGGATATAGCTCTTATATATTGATGGTGGCATAACGCGAGCACCCCATTGAGCACTAATGGATCGATCGTGGGTGGTTTTGATCCACGCAACGTAACTCCCAAGCTATATCGAGAGGAGGCAAACGAACAGCGCTTGTGGGTAACAAACACAGTGTATTGATCTTGATTCAATCCATGGATCATATGGTGTTGCCCAGTCAGTATTGTGCATTCTTGACAATGGACAACAATGGCAATCATCAGAGAAAAAGGAAAAAGAAATTTTTAATTGTAGATATTATGAATTTCAAAAATGTATATACAGGGGTTATCCCTGAAAAACTAATGGCACTGATGGACGAGGGACAGAGAATAATTCAACAAGAAATTCTCTCTGCGATTTCTGAAAATCGAGGTAAGAAAAAATAAAAAAAAAACATTCCAACAAAGAACTCCCATTTGACAGAGACTTGGGTGTCCGCGAAATCAGACTAAATAGAGGACGAAAATCACCCGGGGACCATCTGGCCCTCTCCCATCTATCCTTCTCTGTCTATCTCTCGGGCCACCCGCACGAGATTAACTGTGGCTTTCGTTGTACCTATGAAACGCGTGGAAAATTGTAAATGCCGCCTTTTCTGGCTCTACCTCCCCGAGGATCCGGTGAAGAACAAATAATAAAATATCCAGGTTCTTTGGTATATTATATGCCCCCTTGTGGCTTCACTCATCTTTCAAATCAAGTTGTCTCTTGGACGATAGAAACTTTTTATTTGTTGCCATTTAATATTGAATGCTTCCCTATTTCCTTATTGTTATATATTATCCACTATTATCTCATTCGAGAAAAAAAAAAAAAATCCATAAATTTTTTCAATGAAATGATATACCTCTTGAGTTGACGAAAAGGCCAAGGAAAAATTTGTCACAGCCAGGTGAAAAGACACCTATATATAAGGACCTCAGTAGCAATACCCGGATGCACGCTAGTTAAACGGTCTCTTCAGAAGAGAAGAGAAAAAGAAAATAAAAGAATGCCAGCTTTACTCTGGAATGTTTTCTGGCCCCACTCTATATTGCTATCATGCGCAGTGAACCGGTAGTGTCCACAAGGGAGAATATATATATACACGCCTGATGACCCAATGGATATTAGATGAATGAAGTTGTCATCTCGCTTGAGGTACACTCCTCCAGACTCTTCCCATTCATGTAGAAAAATGGTATACAGTATATCGGTTTTCCTACAATATACAATATTTTATTTAAATATTATTGTGATTTGTAGAAACTTGGGTCAATGACAAATACACGTTATTGCTGTAACATATTATAATATCGCGACTTGATTATCGTACGAATTAATAGTTTTACCGGTTCTGACTAATAGGCCCATTAATTAACAATCTGGCTTGGACGATTAGGCTAATTTGGGCTTAATTTAGTGCTGATTGAGAATGGACACCAGGCAGACTATGAATAACCAACTGTTTTCATTCCACAAATACTCTTGTTTTTTTAATCCACACGTATGTGACGATGAAATACCAAAACGCTGACGAGGAGGCGAGATTTAATGTACTGATTAGTCTAAAGTTTGGTATAACCAATCAGCTGGAGTTTTCAATGTACCACACAAGTTTGTTGGTCATTCGTACCATAATATATATATATATCTTCTGTGGGTACTATTACGGAAAACTAATCAACATCATCTTTATCATTTGGATAAGGATATTAACATACTTTGAATTTCTATCCTAAAATTAATTTGGAATTCCTCTGTGTGGGTGGCTTAATGAGTGCGTTCAACAGGTTTTTTTTTTTACTTCTAGATCCAAGATTAAATTAACTTTTGACATTCTTGATAAAATTGATTCAATCTCCTCGAGTTATTGTTAAGATGAAGAATATTAAGGAGATTTTTTTATCCGAAAGACTCTGGAGTGTATACGTCAAGTGTCACACAGCAAAAGGAAGAGTTTTCAGTCCCCAGAGTTGAAAAAATAGAAAATAAAAATCTCGAGGATTTTGAGAAGTTTGCATTGAAAACACGTATCTTGATATTTCAATGACAGTTGAAGATGTCTTGAGTGGCATCTTATGGTTGGTGGCCGACAAGCCAATACACCGCACCATTCGATGCTCGTTTTGGATTTTACTTTTGCCCCTATAGGATATAAACGGTTCACCACGGGACACCCGAGTGTTTAAGACCTTGTACAAATAAAATACAAAGCGAACGTTCAAACAACCACTAAAAGGTTTGAGTTGTAACGCACTCGGACACTCGGCACACAGGCAAACAGATCAGGGACTGTCGCCGATCCTGAGGTGAAATCCTTATTTTTCCTTTTTTTTTCTTCTTCTTCTTTCCTTTCTTTTTCCTTTTTCTCTGACCCCCTCTCATCTCCCTCTCCTCTTGAAATTTATTTTCAATTTTTCCCCCATCGAGCAGTGTAAATGTATTTTTGTAATTCTCTGTGGACTTATCCAATTAACATATCATTGTAATATTTTTTTTTTTCCTCCACCATTTTGGCGCCATTCATTGTAGTGGAAATTTACCTGTTGAGTATTTATTACTTCTGAGAATATGACTAATCTGCAAGACAATTTTGCTAATGATTGAAGGAAATCTGTCTCGGAAAATTCAACTGATTCATTGCAATTTCCAAATACGTTCATTTCTATATCTCTTGAAAAAATAGTTGATTCCCAATTCCCATGAATTTCTCATTCAAAAAGTGGGTTGAGCTACAAATCAACCCCCATTGGTTTATTCTCATGACATTTCTCTCCCAGTCACTCAAATTCTCCCTCTGGAATCCAAAAAATTCAATTTCTTGTTCAAATTACAGTGCGCGGAGGGGGCAAAAAAAAGTTGTAAATTTTTCAAACATAAAATAATAAATAAACGTAATTAAATGTTGAAATGCATGGGAAAGAATGCGATGACCGTTGCTCCCATCTCGACTTTGCCAGCATAAATTCACGTTCTGTGAAGAGACGAGGGAGAAAGGGGGGGGGGGGGGAGAGAGAGAGAAGAGGAGGAGGCTCTTGACGTCCAACGATTAAACCCCTTTTACTTAACGGAAACATCGCCACCGCCCTTTTGCGTTCACTGGCTTGTCGTTTTCTTAACCAACACAATAGAGCACTTATGTGCTGGTTGGGGTTTTGGGACGCAAAAAAATCATAAGTCATCATAAACCAGCCAATTGGATGATTACCTTTTCTCTTTTCTTTCCAAAGAGCCTTTTAGGTTCTGTATTGTTCCAAAATTAAATCAATTTCCCATTTTTATTTTTTTCTATTTTTCATATTTGAGATGAATTGTTTTCGTCATTTTTTTTTTTTCAATTTGAAATATCATGATGAATAAAATTTTCAATATTTCATAAAAATTTTTCGGTAGTATCGAAAAAAAATGAGTAAAAAAAAAAGTCCATGGGAATCTGTTCTGTTTTTGAATTCTTTTCCCATGGCGTCTGAAATTCCGCCATTTCTCTTTTTAAGCGACGATCCAACAGTGTGTGCCCCACCAGCCAGAAGGAATGATTGATCAATAGAGTCAATATTTTCTCGCTGACGGAACTAAACGAATTATTGGAATTTTATATGGAATTTTACACTGGGTATCGCAACTTCAAATCCCACATATTTATTGCGGTAGAATTGGATTTACGAATTATATACTTTTTTGCACAATGTGAAACATCAAGTATTAGGTCGGTAATAAATTTAACTCGGGTTGTTAATAAATCAAATTGAAAATAAAATTCACCCACAGTGGCCGAGTATTTTTTACAATTGAGTGCGCTGGATATACCGTTTTGAATTCAGTTATGTGTGTGTGTGTGTGTGGTATTGAATCCTTTGACAAAATTTTGTCATTCAGATATCGAATTTAAATTATTAGATTTTTAAACGGAATATCGTGAGAACAGATTTCTGTCTTATGATCCAATTCCTCACCTTTACCATGAACTTTTTATTTTGTTTCAGACGTGTTTTTTTTTCCATAGTAATTTGAGAACAGTATTTGAGCAGGATGCTGTTGTGGCAAATATTTATTATCCCCGTCGATGCCTGAAAACCTCTGAACGAATGGTTTAGTATATGTCTTTTGGGAAACGCCTTGCGGGGACAAGTGCAGTGCAAATAGTTCTGTGTATTGGTATTTCGTATTCGAGGATATTTTCAGTGTCCCAAACCAGATAAAACGAATTGTTTGAGAACCTGACAAAACTACCATTTTCTGTTGTTTTTCAATTTTCAACATTTCAACTCCTTTACGTTGAAAGATAATAATACTCTTTGTCCTCTCTCATTATAAAGATAAAATTTCAATATTTGAATGATTCAAATCACTTTTATTTAAGGACAAGTATCACCGATATCTCAATGACACATGTTCAGCAATCAAACAAACCGAAACGATAATTTTTTCGTTTATATATTCAGTAATATTTAACTAACGTGAAAACGATATGTCGAGGTGCGTCAGTTTGTTCCTGTTTAACTCTCCGCTGAGTTCAAACATGTGAAATTGTCCATGCAACCTGAACCATTAACGTTTTTATCAGAACTTGTCCTCAAACAATCTCATAAATGTCATTTCTTGAGACCTTTCCCACGTTTGAGAAAATGCATACTGCTTGAAAGGGCGAACAAAAAGTTATGAATTGAAAAAAAACAAAAAAAATTCTCTCCGGGTTTTTTTTTTCCTTCTTTCGTGTTTGGTCGAGCACAAGGGTATAATCATAACGTGCGAAATGGGCAGGACGTAACTACCCCTCGGAAATTGAAAGATGTTTTCTTAAGATTTAACCGAGTGATTAAAAAGTAAATAGGTGCGTTAAGTTTACGCACCTCTGTAATTCTCCCGTCTTACGTATCCCCAGAAGGGAATTGGTGTCCTCCTCATTCAGGTGATCCACAGATGATAACAATCTTGGGCACGTTAATGCTTCTTTTTCTTCACTCTAGGATTATATAGAGACCTCAGGAAGGACTGTCATGATCACCTGAAGGGTTTTACAGTTTTTGACGTCCATCTGAGATAAGGAAATTACTGATGACTTTAATTAATGTGAATAATGCCGTTGAGGAATTATTTTTCAAAGAGGAAATTTACTGACCGATGTCTATCCGACCAGAGTTAATCAACGGCTATTTGGTAAATTTATTTTCTTATCTCATCTGTACTTTTGACAGGATACGTCAAGAGTTTTTGTTATCGCATCATCAATATTTTATGCTCAAACCCTTAATTATTTAATTATAGGGTACAAAATATTTCTCATAAAAGTTTGAAGATTGTGGAGGCATCTCTTTTGTGATTCAAGGGACTGTATTGGTGAGTTACCACTGGCTGATTGAATGGAAATCCCTTGATATATTTTGATGAATTACGATTCTTCAGAACAAGATTAAATGAAAAAAAAAAAAAACAAAGATAATGATTTTTAAAAATTTTGATAATTAAAATTTTTATTCTTCACTCATTTTAATAGTGAAATGTCGGTAAGTTACCATTGTCGGTACAATTTCGTCATCAGCAAATGAATTACCGACGCACCTGAATGATGGCGCCACCTTACTGTAATGAATTCAATGGTACCATCAGTCGGTGAGACACCACAAATACATCATTATTCGAACATTGGAGGAAAAAAATAATAAATACAAAAAATTACATTTTACATGAAACAATAAAGTAGATAACTTGATATTTTATTAGAAACGAGGTCATCGACACCCAAACACCCCATCCCACTGATTGAGGGTGTATAACCCAGTGGAGCGAGTCCTTGGCCAACAATGTGGGGTCTATAACCGATGTCAGACATTACGACGCCACAAGCGTCCACCTCCACCCACCACCTACTTTAGCTCACGACGCATCTGGCTCACGAGCAAATAAACCGCAATAAATTCACTTTTTCTCATCGATTATTTATGACTGAAATATCGGATTACATGAAAAATACTTTACATGTTGGACTGTTTTCATTACCTGTCTTATTCAAATATTCGATAAATACACATCATCCCTAAGAACATACATATGTATTCAATAGCTTCCCAAATTGACTATATAATTACTGAATTCCTATATTTTATCCTCCCTTCAACCCAATAATAATAATTATAATAAAAATTTCCCTCAAAGAAATGATCCCTTTTTCATTAGAGTGAGGGAATTTGGCAGTAAATCCCAACTCTCATCCCGAGTTGAACAACCTCGGATACGAGTGCTTGATCGATTTTTCCGCCCCCTCAGTTCGATGAAAAAATGGGAAAAGGACCAGAGTAGGCTCGAGTGAAGGCTCGAATAGTCAAGTCAGTGAGCATTCTCATAAATGGTCAGAGCCTGGAGGGTAAAATGAAGAGAAAGAAATAAGAAGTGGGGGTTTGGATTTTTTTTTCTCCCTCCGGTATCGCTCAGGATGTGCTCTGTTGAGGGGGTGAACCGTCGAGAATATAGTAGCACGCGGGGTAGATCAATACACCGGGCGTAAAGGCGTCTGCACATTCTAGCAGAGGCAGTTGCTATCGTGCCGCGTACACGCGCTGCATGTCTTTTTATTATTGTCACTTGTGTATGCTGTTATCACTTGGCTCGATTATTCTCATCTTTCATACTTTTTGGCAAAAGGTACTTTGAGATGGTTAAGGACTCTTAAGGCCTTTGTGACCACAGTCAAATTTTCGCCGTTGGGGGGGCTGTGTTAAAATTTAACTAATATCTATTTTGTTGCGGTTGAGCAATTTTATTTCATCCCCTCCTTCTCCTATCCACTTTCTCTCTCTCTCTCTCTCTCTCTCTCTCTCTCTCTGTTTTTCGGAGTGACTTCGGGAGGTCCAGAGGTAATCTGTGTGAAAAGTCAAGCTCTCTGATGTCTATTTTATTCCCACTCAAAATATATATGATGATTGTTTTTGTTGGCAATTCAATTCGAGTGTAAAATTGCTCTTCTATTACATTATAAATTTTTTCGACGTATTTTGCAAATTGCACCAAGGGACAATGCAAATATGCGAATACAGGTATGGTTTCAAAATAATGATGAGTGCTAGATATACATTTCAAATTCATATTCATTTATCTCGGTGTGTGCTCAAAAGATTATGAGTGAATCATTGTTTTCAATCAACTAATTCCAGTTTTCATTGTGATAAAATATTCTCTTGCAATTGAATTAATGTGCATAATATATGACACACGATTGACAATTTTCACGACGCAAAATGCTTTGATTTTTCCCTGCTCGTTATGTCGAAAAGATACCTCTTTAATTGCGACATGATTATTTGTGCAGCATGTAAACTCAGTCAGTCATTCGAAAATTTAATGTTTCAGATTGTTGGTATATCAAAGCGGTGGTTGTTTATCATGTCATCCACCTGCTAATCTCATAAAATCCTTTGCTAAGCGCTATAAATATCAACATTTTACTTTTTTTTTCTTTTGTCTATATGTTTGAAAATACAATACCCTATATACTAATTAATTGTTATAATTTTTATTCCAGAGAATAGTTGAGACGGCGAAAGAATGAGAAAGGCTGTATGAGCATTGAATTTTTCCCTGAGGAATTTTCCGAGGTCAAGATAAGGAGAAGGAGATCATGTTTGCGTCAATCTGAGGGAATATACGAGGTGACAGGAGTAACATTATATACTGACTAGGGGATTTTTCTTTTCAACAAGCGAGTAGAGGAAAGGGTGAGTATTATTATGAATAATTCAACGAATTTTTGAGAAACAGTAGTAGTCGAGTGCCCGACGATTGATTTTTGAAAACCCCGGGTGATACCGGATCGTCACAAGTTATGTTTAACTCATCATCAGGGTCAAGGTTCGAGTCGGCTTAAATTGTTATTTTTCTGGCTTCTTTATCCTCAAATGTTGCTCCATATCACAGAGCTTGAGAGAAAACAACAATCAATTTCAAAAGTTTTCAGATTGGTCAGATTTTTCATTTTTTATATACAAGGAATATGGATCGTTTCCAGTTGTTAGAAAAAATTAGTTGATGCTTGTGAAAGACCTTGGGGAATTTATACATATATATCAAAGTGTTTCCGCTAATGAGTTAGAATCGATGACTAATAATGCATTACGCGACATTGAATATTTTCATGAGCATTGTAGAATCGTTGGATTCCTTCATTATAATAAAGTCTTTTTTTTTTTCATTGATTAATTCAGGCCAAAATAAGGAAATTTGAGAGGTGTGAAGCCTTGACCGAAAAGGTGAGAATAGGAAATTCTCGATGTAAACAGATTAATCTTGATGGAAGAATAGAGCAGGGCAGTAGGACAATTTTATTATATATTTTCGACAACTTGCCGCATTAAATTCGATAAAGTTTCTCAAGTCTTTGTACTCAATTTTTAGTTCAAGTCTTGTGTTATAATTTTTTATTGGTGATGTAAATAATTTTCCGAATAAGGAATGTATAATTATGATATTACAATGGCGAAGACCAATTTTTTATCATTAATTCTATTTAATGAATATATTTCTATTTACGGAATGATTTTTTTTCACCACTTTACCTTTCCGTTTTCTCCTTTATGGGTGGGTAAACATCTTATCATATAATTAAAGGTAATCCATATCCGGTATCAACTAGCTAGCGCTGGTTTCATGCAGTTGATACTGCATGTTCGTCAAGGTGCTGATCCGGTCCATCAGGTGAGAGACCGCCAGTGCTGGGATTTGTTGCCGCTCGAGCGCCTCTCGACTGCGTTCTCAGCAGAGAAAGGGTTCTATCTCTATATTCGTAGAGATTTCATATCTCACACTAACAAACTTATCGGTATTATAATTATTTAATCAGTTTCAGTTATCCAGATTTTCTCTCGATTTGTTTCTCCTTCATCACACCTACTCTGCTTGACTTTTTCACATGTCCTATAATCAATTTGTAATTATACACCTGCCGTCGAAGGTTGCGCAAGTTTTCAGACAGACAAGTAAATTATCATCACTTGACAGCTCGGGAGAAGTCTATCGGGCACTTGAGAAAAATCTGAAATCCCAAGAATGATAAATACCCGTAGAATATGAGTTTTGAAAATTTTCTAAAGAGTCTTATGATTTCACTTATAACGTCAATAAAATCAATGATTTATTTCTCCCAAATATATTGCAAAATTGAAGAGAAATGACGAAATTTTCTCAGGCACCTTTTTCAATCACATAACAAAAGGAGATATTCTAACATTGAATACATCTTCTGATGTCTGACGCAATTAGAAACACTTAATCATTCTAAACCGAATTATCTACATGTCATTACATGATTCACTTGA
Organism: Coelinius sp. EB29; assembly: GCA_035578325.1. Lineage (NCBI taxonomy): Eukaryota > Metazoa > Arthropoda > Insecta > Hymenoptera > Braconidae > Coelinius > Coelinius sp. EB29. Next base: position 152,016 of record JAOZGT010000002.1, on the reverse strand, counting down.
CTATTATTCTTTCATGCAGAGATATATTATATCTACAATCATAACCGTGTGTCAAGAGTCTCTTATCAATAGCCGTTTTCTATACACCCGGCGTATCTTTATTTCTTCACCCACATGTGCGTTATTAGGATGGACAAAAACGTTTCACTGCCACGTAGTAAACAGTCGCTCACCGTTCACCGTCGTGCGTGCACTCTAATATTGGATACAACCGTGATAATAACTCGCACTGTCACAAGAATATTGTTTTCATTAAAAGAAAAAAAAAAACACCAAAGAATGTATTCTAATTATCAATTATCCCCAATTTCACAATAAATAATAGTTATGATTTAAAATTCATGAGTGATAATTTGCATATATTAGGAACAATTCCCACGGATGAATCAAATTCAATGAATATCGTGTGACAGCGAACATTAATTTTTTTTTTTATCTTGAATCTTCTGTTAGAAATGAGGGACAACGAGTGCCATCCACCAATGTAGGTTAATCTCTGTCTAATCACTTATTCCGATAAGATGATGTGTGTTTTATTGCAGTGATTAATTATATTTCATTTATGGATAATTATACATTGAATACACCGCGATTATGATGATTAATCAGTCATCATTCATAAATTGTTGAATGAGGGGGGGGGGGGGATAGTGGGATAATTGGAACAAGGTATAAATTTAGTACTGTCTATTATACTAATATGTCTCTAGCCATGGTTCATGAATATTACCGTGTGTCTGCGGTCACACCAAATAGTATATATGTATAAGGACTGCTGTGAGGCCATTTCACAGCTGACAACAAATATTTTATTTACCATGAGTGGTGTTGAGTGTGTCTGTAGTTATACTCAATGACAGAATATTTATTTTGCATTATTCATGGTTGTTTGTAATGTGCTAACATTTTCTCGCAGGTGGATGGCGGCTTGAAATGTTGCGATCATTGTCATGAAATTGTTATTTAATTTTTCCTCAGGCAATTTAGTTTAATGTTTTCATCATTGTCACATATTTTTTTTTGACTGATAACAAAGTGACACACTCCTCTAGTCTTGATAATTGTACATTTTTATCTACAAGGGACATTGTTATCTGGAAATCATATTTTCAAATTTATCGAAATTCTCGTCATAAAGTTTGACATCGAAAATGAGATATGCAATTATTTCATTAATGGGATGTTGATTGAGATAAAATTGAAAATATGATGTCCTTGATGATTGCAGCGAGCCTATTAGTCTCAACGGATTAGTCTCACTACAACATACAGATTAGATCAAAAGTCATTTGTCTCTTATTGAAAGAGTCTATATCAATCTTTTTATTCGCCTTCCGATTAGTCGATGGTTAGTATAATTAAATTCTGTATATTTGTCTCAATGATAAAATCATATATAATAACCTGCTCGATTCACAACAGTCCCGTGGGTTATATATACCAATGCAATATAGGTGAAGACATCTTCCTCTGGTTTGAATGCAACAGGTAGGACAGCTGTTTGGTCTTGCATGATCAATGAGATTGCACTTCTAGACACACTTGCGTACAATTTTTTATTTCATCAATAAAAATTAAAAACAGTACTGAGAAATATAATATCTCATTGCATTTATTCATTTTTTTTCTAGAATTACAGGAGGTCATTAGAAATCTGACTCACGCTGTCAATACGATCTCTTAACGAAATGTTTCCGCATGTGAGCGTCGGTACAACCATTATTTCATATAACACAACATTGAGCTCTACAACAACAGGAGCATTTAAAGACCCCCCCCCCCCCCCCCCCCGGCCTTTGTCATTACGAACATTGTAGGAATGAGTTGTATTGTCGTCCACTTGAACTGAAAAATGATATATTGTCACGAGGGCTTGTTCATTATATCCATCATCAGAGAGTGTCTTGTTTACTGAACTTCAGAGAGGTATCTTTATTGGAATTCAATTGAACTTGACTCCGAGAAAAATGAAAGCAAAAAAATTTCCCCGTATTTTCAATCATCTCATCAAACATGTATAGGGTTTACAAAAGAGGAAAAAAATTTCTATTGATAAATTTAATAAACTACTTCCCCATTCACTCCGACTCGGTATATTTTCTCAATTCATTGCGAGTATAGTATATCATTCCAACAATTTCAATTGATATTCCATTAATTCTCAATACAACATCATCAGCACTATAGTAATGATAAAACTCAATCACAACCTCATCATTATCATTGCATTGAGTATAGACGATCGATGACGATTGAATTGCAGTTTGATAGATTCTCAACATGAAAATAGTGATGAAGCCGGATATTTGATTTGAAATATCGAGACAGTCATTTGTGACCGCTTCCCCGTGACCTCTGACAATTAAACAATCAGGATAACGAGAGACAGGGTCAATGATTATCCAGACCCCACGCGCGTAACTATCACTGCTGGTACATATATAGGGGAAGAGGGAAACTATATTACCGCTGTGGTAATTATTCAATTGCTTAGCATTAGCTGTTAGTTGTATCATTTATGATCTTGACCGTCGTTACAATTTCATACATGTTGTAGAAATAATCCAATGTGAAATTTTATCAGAGGCTTCATCATAAATTTAATAAAAGGGAGTAAATTAGGAACAATACAATAACTACTTGAACGTGATACGAGTCGAGCACTGATAAAGCCTAATGGCTACAGCTGTTATCAATTCTATCCCAAATTATCGGAAATTATAGACAATTTATCGAGGTTGTAAAACCTCGTTTTGGCCTTCAACACTCTTTGAATTTTTCTGTTGATCATCATGTCGGAAAGTTCAGTCGTTAGGATATTACGATTATTGTGAGAGATGAATTTGAGGCAGGGAGATTCACTTATAAGTGACTCCTCCATTGGCGCTACTTCGTTCACTCGAGTATAAGACTCTGTTGTATAATAATTCCAAGTGATAACCTGACAATTTAAGTAAGATAAAATTCATTAGCGTGTGTGAAAAAAAATAATTAATGTTTCATTCTTTAATTTATAAAAGTGAATGTACTCCGTCTCTGATGAAACGTTTCACGTGTGATTCTCGTGACCTCATGCCGATGCGAAATAGACCGGAGATTGATGTTATCTGGCAAATAGTCTATCGCCTACGTCCAAGGAAATTACTAAAAATTACATGTCTCAACATTGTTACTGACAAAATTACAAAACGCGAATGAATTCCACTTTTAAAACTTTTTTTTCAAATATGTTTTCAGACCGTGGATGCAACCAAGGGGAAGTGGTGGTGGTGGTGGTGGTGGTGGCCACATGAAATGCATCAATCCTGGTGATGATGAAGCACCGAAAGATCCTGGCGCACGTATCACTCATCAGTCTTTTTCGGAAAAGGATTATGAAGGTAGCGAGGCACTTTTCTTCCCATTTTCATAAAGTTTAAATTGAGATTTTGTTTTTCACATGGAATGAAATATGCCGATTTTTTTTTTTTTTTAATGCAAGATGGGAGATAAGCTTTTACGATTGGGAGAACATTTTCAATGGCAAATTCATTGTACCATGAGGCTTTCGTGAGATAGTATGGGGCTTCGCAAATCATTAAACCTATCATCTATTAGGGCATGTAAATTGAATTCCCAATGACATAAAAATATTCAATCAACATTTCAACGTTTATAATTAAGATTGAATTAAACTTTTTTTTTTTCTTTCAATAATCTTTAAACTTTAGTAGTTTCCCCCATTATTTTTCACAACTTCTTGGAATTCAAAGTTTGCAGTCTAGTTTCTAGAGGTCATATGTCAGATATATATGAAGCAAAAAATTTTAGGTCACAAGTAGTACATGAAATAATGGACTCATTAGATTCTTGATGAAGCAAATTCGATATTAGTGAAAATGTTCAATTTACAAATTATAAACATGTGATGTAACATCCAGCACAAAGAAAAAAAATATTCCGCGGACTGTATAGTTGATAAATTTATGCTGATTGTCGTCACTCTATTGAACCTCCATTCGATAGATATTTCGATATTTCAATTTCAGTTATATTTTTTCCACCTCTCATGCACAGGGACAAATGATTGAGGATATTAAAAATCTTTTCATGATTTCTAGGGCACAGAGAACATACCGTGTATGTGGGCGTTCATCTCCCAGGTGAAAAACGACATCGTCGACATCACAAACACCACCACCCACGTGGGCCTGATAGCAAAGAGGAACCAGAGAATGAACGACCTAGTGAGTGATATTTTTTTTCTATGCAAGCCCTTTAATATCTTTTAACATTTCCATTTTCTAAATTAACTTTTTCCTCAATAGTATAATAGTTACGGTTGAATACCATAAATTATTGATTTCTGTCTGGAAAGATGGATTTGATGTGAATACTCTTGGAAATTGGAGAATTAGTGTTCTTAGTATATTATGAAATGAAAAAGTGGTAAGTGCAATAGGCGAGTTGTTTTTCTCGTTGAAATTACAGAACCATTGATGATGGCGAGAAGGGGTAGTCGCCTTGGTAGCATCTGTGACCCCGATGGCGAGACTATATGTAAGCCCACAATAACCGATAAAATCTCATATTCATTGCAATTTGCCAACATTTCGGTGAATGTGAGATATTGTTATACCGCAAAATATGTATTCAGCATTCTGCTTATTTTCCCCTCTCTCCCCCACTCATTTTTTCATAATGTTCGATGGCAATAAATTATGTAAAGTTGGTCATTTTTGTTGGTCTTTTACCGTTCGTTATATATAGCATTTGAAAACGCTCTTATATTACACAATGTTAGTAGAATGCACTAAACACTTTTTTTTTTTTTTCTTCACAGGAATAAACTGTGAATTGTCATTGGATTATTATTTCTGATGAATTCAATTTCACCGAGATATAAATTCAGATTTTGGCTGATGCTTACACACATAAATTTTACTGATAATTAATTGAGTTCTTTTATATTTATATTATTATTTTGTGAAAAAAATAGAAAAGGCTATGAAGATTTATGAGTGATGTGGTTTAATTTCAGTTACTCCACCAGCACAGAGGGTGCAATTTATTCTGGGTGAAGAAGTTGGAGATGATGCCCACGAGTCTCATCCACTTTTCTCGGAAATGGAGGAACTCGTCAAGGATGGAGATGAGATGGAGTGGAAAGAAACAGCTCGGTATTAACTCGTTTTCACTAAATCCAATTAAAATAATGTTCCATCTCTTGATCCATTAGAAAATCATTCCTCATTCCAATTTAATTTTTTTCTTTCCATTTCTCTGAAAATAATTCAACAGTTGGATAAAGTTTGAAGAGGATGTCGAAGAGGGTGGAAATAGATGGAGCAAGCCACACGTAGCAACGTTATCCCTCCATTCACTATTTGAACTCAGAAGTCTGCTGCTCAATGGTACTGTAATGCTCGATATGGAAGCAAGCAGTTTAGAACAAATTGCTGATTTAGTTCTTGATAATATGATTAGCAAAGGAGTTTTGCCAATTGATACTAGAGAAAAGGTACAACTATACATTATTACTTAATCTCATCACATAAGAATTTGATGAAAATTTATTTTCAATGTGCTTGGAAAATTACAGGTAAGGGAGGCTCTATTGGTTCGACATCGGCATCAGCATGAGCGCCGAAAGGACAATAACATGTCTCGTTTACCCATCATCAGGTCATTGGCAGATATAGGGAGAAATCATTCATCATCAAAGAGTAAGTTTCACTTCAATAGTGATCCTGGATTAATCAATATAATATACGAATATGAGATAAATTAATGAAACTTGATCAGCTATCAGAAGGAATTTGCATTGTTAATAATTTATTTGTATGAAAATAACGATGCGCCTACCTAAGTTGAGACGCATGCATCGTTATTGAAACAATGAAAAACACTCGGTGGATGGGGTCAATGGAAAATTCGGGAGAATAAGTTTATGGTGAAATCGGGATGAAGGTCTTGGAAGGTGAACACCACAGTCCCTTTTTCTTTTATTTATTCGACCAATTTACTTCAATCGAGTCCTTTTTTTCTTTTTTTGAGCTTCCTCAAACATCCTGTCAGGACATTTATTTTTTTCACCTCCTTTTCCGTTACCAAAATATTTTTTTTTTTTTTACTACTTTGTTTATTCATCATTCATTCATTCATTCATTGACATGTTATCCAAAAAAGAAAACATTTTAGTTTCTCTTGGAATGGATTTACATATTCTCATTTTTATTATTCAAGTTTAATTATTTTTTATCCCCAATTGTGGTGGATCATTCCAGACTCCTGATTGACAGATTGCGCAAAAAAAAAATTTCAGATTGTGACTTTACATGTGGTATGCGTGGCTTGTTGACGTCAGATTTACAGGCTCATCCCGCTGATTATTATGCACCAGCTGTGCCACGCAGTACAAGCTGTCCAAATCCAAATACAGCACTTATATCGAAAGATACGAAAGATTCAAAAGGACCATATCTCCTTGTACCAGGTATAAATAAGGTCAAATAATGGTGATGGGTATGAGTTAGAAAATCCCACTGCTGTTAATTGCTACTAACATTGGAGTCACAATCCCAAATTAGTTTCACTCGGCTCCACATCTAACCCATAACGTATGTGAGATATCCTTGAGTAACTCAAACTACAAGTAGTTGTTATAACATATACGGGGTATGCCGCTCGACTTGGGTAAATATATATAGTGTTTCATCAAGTTCAATTACCAGAGAAGACTGGCCACTTTATAACTGCAACTTTGGCCCTCACCGAAAGAAAAAATTGGTCAATTTAAGATTAAATCTCACAAAATAATATTTTTAATGAAATCTTAAATGAAATATTTTTTTTTTCTTTTGGTGCTCTGCCGTTAGCTGAATTCAACATACCTCAGGTAGTAGGATTCACCGCGTGGATCACAATGTGTCGTCTGAAAGGTCAGATGGTCACATTTATTCGATGGATTAAAATTTTTTTCTAAAATCCAATGGATATATTTTTGTTTTATATCAATTTATTGATGAAAATTGTGCTATATTTCACCCTCTTGCGTATTTCGTCCAACTAGCACGTCAGAAATGACTTAATGGTAATGTCCTGTCTCTAACTTCATTCTAACCATCTGAATGTTAGATTAGAACTGAGAGTATATAAAAATATAATACGCATCAGATTTCGAAATTAAAAATTCAAGCACAGAATGGATAATTACAATTTCAATATATGTGGATCTCATATTTTCATTTAAATCCATCGAAACATTCAGAGAAAATCATGATCAATTCATGAAATTTTTATATAAATACACAATAATATTCCTTGTACATAAAATATTTGTCGCCTATTTCTGTTTTCTCATTTCGTGCTTCGTAGTGGAAGAATCAAACTCTGCACCGGCAATTGCAAGTCATGGCGGTGGCACGGGAATAAGTATTGGCGGCCGTTTCCTTGCCATACCTGGTAATCCTCAAGAATCGCTCTATGTATTTATTTTCACTTGGAACAATTCACATCTGTTGGTGCTGCTTGCATTGAGCACACTCTCGTGTACATTCTTCGATAAATTTTCCTATTCATATTATGATTGACGCCCTATTGTCAAATAAATAAAAAAATACAAGCATTCATCTATCTATTTACATACAAAAATTTGGCAACGTGTATTTGTTCACCATGAGTAGAATATCAAAACAAGAAGATTACTGCAGATATTCTATATATTTCTTCCAAAACAATACTTATAAATATATATATATATACATAATTGAATGTACTTGACACGTGTGAATAAAAAAAATAGAGGATAATGTAGCAGGTCAGTCACGAAGGGGCGAGTTATATCCATCCTTGACATTTCATCATGCAACGGATTTGAATTCACTTGCATGCATATACGATAAACCCAGCAATCCTCTCAAGAGTAGATTTTTACACAATCATACATCTGCTTGAAAGAAACCCTAGATGCTATACTAAATATTTAACTTTGTAGAGGTATTCAAAAAATATATATATCAATGAATAAGCAAGTTTTTCTCATTTACAAACATCTTCCTTTCTCGTGAGAGAAAAAGAAAAAAATTTTACAAAATAAATGATCAATTTTACAGAGTAATCATTCTCTCTTGCCGGGAAAGATTTACGAGAAAAAGCTGTAGTGCATGTAGAAATAAAATTGAATGGCGGACATGTTAGTATAAATTATGAGCTATATGAATTTTCTAGGTCAAGAACCAGCGATAGATCGAAGTCCTAGCAGTATATCAATAAGTAGGAATCACAGTTCAGGTGGTCTAGACACTGGTGATGGTAATCACAAGGTAGGAGGAATAGAAATGAAGAATCATGAATCGTAGGCAATAGAATAATGTAAATAAATATTACAATTCTTAAACAAATGTTCGTTCTAGGTAAATACGAATTTTATGCGGAAAATCCCAGCAGGTGCTGAGGCAAGCAATATCCTTGTTGGAGAAGTAGATTTTCTAGAAAAAACACTGCCTGCCTTTATTCGTCTCAGCCAAGCCAGCATGATGGGAGATCTGACAGAAGTACCAGTACCTACGAGATTCATTTTTATCCTGCTCGGACCGATGGTAATAATGAGTATTAATTTTTCTCATAAGAATTATTATGAATCTTCCTAAATGGCCATTGCGGTTAAGATAAATTTTCCTTCATTCTCTCATTACCCCTTTAATAGGGAGGGATCGCTGGTTTTCATGAGATTGGTAGAGCTATGGCAACTCTAATGTCCGACGAAGTCTTCCACGATGTTGCTTATAAAGCAAAAAATAGAAATCATCTATTGGCGGGTATCGACGAATTTTTGGATGCTGTTACTGTCTTGCCACCTGGAGAATGGGATCCAACGATAAGAATAGAGCCACCAGCAGCTATTCCCTCTCAGGTAAACATTGAAAGTCAATCTCAACTGTCCTTGATATTTAAAAAAATGAATAATATCAATTACAGGACATTAGAAAGAGGCCAAAAGAAGAAAAACCTAAAGAAGATGTGGATGAAGAGGCTGACGAACAAAAGCTCCGTGAAGAGTCTGGATTATCAAGAACAGGAAGATTATTCGGGGGACTCATCAATGACATAAAGAGAAAAGCACCATTCTATATTTCTGATTTCAAAGATGCTATGGCACTTCAGTGCATTGCATCATTTATTTTTCTTTACTTTGCCTGTCTCTCGCCTATAATAACTTTTGGAGGTCTTCTCAGTGAAGCGACAGGAAAAAATATGGCTGCTATGGAATCTCTGGTTTCCGGTTTTGTTTGTGGAATTGGTTACGGATTTTTCTCTGGTCAGCCACTCACCATTCTTGGATCTACTGGACCTGTACTTGTATTTGAGACAATAGTATTTGAATTTTGCAAGTGTGTAAATTTAATAGCTAATTATTAAAATTTTTGAAATGGCAACAAAGGAGATTGTGACTTTTCAATCGTTGGATTTTTTTTTACTTTGCAGGAAAATTGCATGGAATTACATGTCTTTTAGATTTTGGATTGGCTCTTGGATAGCAGGAATTCTCATTGTACTTGTTGCAATTGATGCAAGCGCCTTTGTCTGTTATATCACAAGATTCACCGAAGAAAACTTTGCTACTTTGATAGCCTTCATCTTTATATACAAAGCAGTGGAAAATGTCTTTGCTATCGAAAAGAAATATCCTGTTAATACTCATACAGATGAATTTTTCAATATCAATTGCATATGCAAACCGCCTAATGATATCTTAACAATATTACCAGGCAGCTCTAGTGTAAACTGGACTGCTTTAGATAGAATGTCATGCCAGGTAAAACTCATTTTTAACTTGTACATATATAGAACTAGTCAATTTATCTTAATAATCCACTGATTTTCATTAATTTTAGAGTTTAAATGGTACATTAGTGGGAGACGGATGCACAATACCTCATTATGTACCCGATGTGTTCCTTATGTCAATTATACTTTTCATGGGGACATTCTTGTTGTCTGTCGAGCTCAAAGACTTCAAGAATGCTCTATTTTTTCCCTCCAAGGTAAATGCTTATGAACAAACAAATAATTTATTCTTTTGTGTATTTAATGGAAATTACTCAATTTGTATTATAGGTGAGACAAATTGTGAGTGACTTTGCAGTAATAATTGCAATATTTTCAATGTCAATACTCGATTATTGGGTGGGAATAGCCACTCCAAAGCTAGAAGTACCGAGTGAATTCAAGCCAACTCTCGAAGGACGCGGTTGGATGATTTGGCCATTTCAAGAGAATCCTTGGTGGAGTGCAATTGTTGCATGCTTACCAGCACTACTGGGAACAATTTTAATTTTCATGGACCAACAAATCACTGCAGTTATTGTCAATAGAAAAGAAAATAAGTTAAAGGTAAAATAATTGGTTTTGGGATGAAAAATAGACGGGAAGAAAATTGAATTGCTTGAATAATTTTTTTTCTTCACAATACAGAAAGGTTGTGGCTATCATCTAGATCTTTTTGTCTTGGCAATTTTGATTGAAGTTTGCTCAGTAATGGGATTACCCTGGTTTGTAGCAGCCACTGTTCTGTCAATAAATCATGTAAATTCGCTCAAACTCGAATCAGAATGTGCAGCACCTGGTGAAAAACCACAATTTCTGGGTGTACGAGAACAACGGGTCACCCACATATTAATATTTCTCATGATTGGCTGCTCCGTCCTTCTCACGCCAATGCTCAGTCACATTCCCATGCCAGTATTATTTGGAGTATTCCTGTACATGGGCGTTGCATCACTCAAGGGGCTACAGTTTTTTGATCGGATATTAATCATGCTTATGCCTGTTAAATATCAACCTGACTACATGTTCTTACGACAGGTAATTGCCGTACTGTTCATCCACTCTCTTTTTTTCTTTTTTTTTCACACGTCCGAAAAAATTAAAAGAAACATTTACATTTTCTTTTCTCTGTAGGTTCCTCTAAAGAGAGTTCACATGTTTACGTTCATCCAGCTGGCTTGTCTTATTTGTCTCTGGACAATAAAATCATTTAGCAGTACCTCAATTTTATTCCCATTAATGGTAAGTATGAATACTGTCTGCTTTTCAACATAATGTATTTAAATTGAATTGAATTTTGAAACATAATATAGCTGGTGGTGATGATTGGTATTCGTAAATCTCTGGATCTTCTCTTCACTCGGCGAGAGCTCAAAATTCTTGATGACGTGATGCCAGAGTCAAGCAAGAAGCACGAGGATGATCTTCGTCAGTTGGAGAGCGGCGAGGTTAGCACCGTAACCCGAATATTAAGAGCAATCGTCTGTCGCAAATAACATCCAAGAAGTGATCCCGGGACTACGTGTCCCGTGGTCACAATATCACTGTGCGATTATGATAAAACTACTCTCTATGACTCAACAACGCCAAATACATGAATTATTTCGTAATATTTGTATAACAATAACGAGCCCGAAGGGGTGTCATTGTGCTTCCCGTAAGAAGAAGCAGCAAAAGAGTAGATATTTTGTTTTTTTTTTTTTGTATTAATTATTACATTGATGAATTTTTGTTACATCATTAGATAAAGTCTACATGGCATAGATTATTAGGATAAATTGACAATCTGTTGTTGAATGAATGCTTCAATCCTTCGAACTCATTATCGTTAACAACAGATTGAATTAGACCAAGAAAATAAAAAAACGTGACAATTGACATAGGAATCAATGATAACTGATGTGCCAAATGTCTCGTGTAGAAAAATTTGTTAAAGCAATTTTAAATTAAATTTCCACTCATGAAACCCAAAATCTTGTCGATAATCACGTCGACGGCGTATATGCAATAACACTTTAAATACCCATAAATTATAAATTTTTACGTTTTCCCATTTTTCTTTTCCCCCAGTTGTTAAATACATTATCATTTGGAAATATTTATCTACATTATTACTGTTCTTTCAACATCAACACACCTACACACACAAACACACACACATTGTATTTATCGCCTATATAAGTGTTTTGTTGTCCCACACCAAACACTCCTTCCAAAATTATGTAAAAAATATGAGGAAAAAAAAAGGCTTTCGATGTAATACACGCTATTCCGCGTACATCATCCATGGAAGGATTGAAAAATATCAAGGTATGATGACATTGAATTTATTCAATGCCATAGAATTAGAAAGTTGCCGTATCTCTCTTTGAAAAAAAAAAAAAAAAAAATCCAACATCTCAGTTGATCAAATTCCAATTATTTATTTTGCTTGATAGAGTATAAAATATATTCAGTGGAATTGTTAGCAGCATTTTCATACAAATTCCTTCCATGAGCTTCACAGCACACGAAAATATCTATATATATATATATATGAGAGCAGTTAACTTAATGGAAAATCCTAAAATGACACGAGAATGCATCGATAAAATTAATGGCTTCAGGAACCTTTGGATTATGGTGATACCGGTAACCTGCAGATATCACTGGCCAATGGCAATGTGATGAAAATACCATTAACAAGCATCAATATCACCGAGGAAGTCAATAAAACTGGAATATGGAAGCAAGTTAATGATGTCAATTCAACAGAAAAAACGAAGCAATCGGCGAAGATGATCAAGTACGACGAATGAATGAATATAAATATTGTATGGAATAGAATTAATTCGTCACCATTCGTTATCATCGCTATTGAACATCATTCAATCATTTTAAGCATATATCATGAGTTATTTAGACAACAAAATTTAGGTACACATTGAAAAATAAATCATATATCGTTTTTTTTTTTCATTTTCGTTTAAAAGTATTGGAAAGCCGAAGAAGCCTTCGAAGAAAGAGGGGATCAATAATCCATCAGTGGATGAGACAACGCGGTTGACAACAATGACTGAGGAAGAAGAGGATGATTGCGGAATATCTATCAAGGTGACCAGCATCAATGACTCTGAATTGTAATCACATCAATCAGTTTGTGAACCGTGTATTGACTCCTATGAGGAATTATAGATATTTTCGTTTTTTTTTTTTTTTCTTTTAATACAATAAAATATGTAAAATTCATCATACACTTTGCAACCGTCACCGAGAGCACCGGCATGACACCTCCTCATATTTGATACGACCTTCAGTGAGTAAAATTCAGCCCCAAATGAAAAGTGAAATTATCACCCATCATCAATATCATACATGTTCACCTCTTCCATATTGAAGCATCGTATAATATATCGTTAGATTAAATTCTATATGGATTAAGTAAACGCATGAATACTACATTCGCTCATTTATTATATTATATTATATAATGTGTTGCCACCACTGCATGGATTTAATGTTGCACAGCCACCGAACCAAACGCACAACAATTTCGAACAATCCACAATGGCCGTCGACTTGATGCTTTATTGAAACTTTTAAATCCTTGTTGGCTTGAATTTCCCCAAGTGATTGAATGATTTATTTCATGAATAAAATTAAATTACAGGTAGATCTTATTCGCTCAAAGGAATCGTCAGGCTCTTTTAAACCGAATGGCACCACTTCCGCTGAAACGTCAGTTTGAAGAATATATTGAATGACAGTCTTTCAGAGCAATCCCTCAAAGATTGTCTTCCGTTAGCATTTAAATGCTAAATTTTTGTATTTATATAATGTGAGGGTGAAGAGTGCCGAATCCTTTTGAAAAATTGAGAAAAATCACCAATTATTCAGTGTATATGAGATCATAATGTCACATTTTTTTTTTACCAACGCACATTATATTTTCTGATCAGCAGAAAGGATGGAAAAAATCAAGTATTATATTTGAATTTCTACAATTGTGACGATGAAACAATCTGTGAGTGAAATGAATATAGCTCATTTATCTAAATAGGGGGACACTTCCATGAACGATTGAAAGTGTAAAATTTTTAGGTTCATATGGGTGTTGATATCAAATGATCTAATGATATGTTCAATGGGTTGTTGTGTATGCTTGTTATTATAATAATTAATTTACGACAACAAGATATTTATTATCAATTGTTACGCATGTTGTAAATGTTCGTTAATTAAAATGTGAGAGGTCTGTAAAGTACAAGCCAATCATCAGTTTCAGTATTTGGAGATGCTGAATTATTGTCCAAATTTTTATTGCTATTGTTTTGAATAATCAACACGTCCTTGTTTTTCGAAACTCGGTATATTATTTGTATTTGAAAGCAGATTTGAGACAAAGACGTGTTAAATATCATAGGGTACAAGCAATTATGCTGAATAATGAATTTATAAGAAAAAAAGCCTAAGTCAATGGAATTCACAAAAAGTGAAATATTATTTTGCATTGCCTATGCAAAAAGAAATGTATGTTTAAAAATATATTATGAATAAAGATTAATAAAGAGTAAAGATTAGAAATTATTTTAGTGTGTAAAGGCACATGATATCCAATGATGGTTTACATTATTCAAGGACATCTGGTTTTCCCAACCAATTGATTAATTCATTGGTTTAAATTGTCACACGTTCTTGACAGAGTTTTTCGATACTCAATGTCCTCCCACGTTCCTTATAAAACTTGAAATTGAACAATGATCACCAAGTACGTCACTGTCATTCCGAATATCTGAAAGAAAAAATTATACATTTGATATTGATATTTCCCACAGTATTATCATCATGAGAGTGACTCACTGATCTCAAGAGGGTACAATTCAGAGGGAATACTTCAAAAGCGGTAAAATGAATCTTCTGATGTAGGAGTTTCAATGAGAATAGCTTCAACTGTTGAAATTATACGATAAGTTTATAATTATATAAAACTGAAAGATATTAGAGTAGGACATATACTCACTTCAGATTTCACTTCTCGACTGAGAGCTATTTCTGTATAGAGCTCATGAACTATGAGGGCAGTTTTTTCCATCTACCCAATCATGGAAAATATATATGCATCATGGACAGATCTGAGGAATATTTATAAATTCAAAATTTCATATCTACCTCATTGCTAATTCGATCTACCCCAATTGTCATCGTTATGATTGGAAAAGTATGCGTAAAAAGATAACAAAGTGAATTTGTGATCAGTAGCCATGAAAATTCCAATGATGGTGACAAAAATGGTGTAACGATGTAGTATGATTCATAAATAATTGATGCACCCAATTCTGTTATGATGAGAAAGAAGGGGAACGAATAGGACGCTGCTATTTCATCAATAATTCCATAAAGACGTTCATGTGCACGCTTAAGAGCAATCAAACTGTTGGTTTTATCTCGATGAGCGGCAGTTTGGGGTAATGATCGTAAATTCTTCAATAAACGCAACATTCCGTGATTTATTGCCTGAACTCTCATTTCCAATAGTGCAATAACCAAGGTATACAGTATCAAGAACCAATTGAAGACAAAGTTCGGGCCTACCTCCGTGATGAGTACAATCAGTTGAATGTTCTCAAATCCCATCATCTCTGTCCAAAACAGATTAATCCAGAAGAATATATTGATACCACAGAACAACAAACACCGTAGTAAACATGTCTCGGGGCCATCAATATTCTTATCCTTTATCATTGCATTATCCATATTTATAATTTCATTCGCAATCATAACAGTTCTCCATTGTTTCAGAGAAATTACTGTCCACAATATCAGTAGAGAGATTGATCCACATGTGGCTTTTAGAAATTCAAAAATTTCAGTAGTCATTGATTTGTTTGGATACTCTGAATAATTTAATGCACGTATGGAATAAAAGCTGAGAATTGTGTAAGTCACCATTAATGCGACATTATACAAGTGCCCTTGCCATGAAAACCCGAAGAGGTAAAAAGTATATCGAAAATTCAATTTTCTCAAGTTCCCTGGAACCAGGCCGAGAATTTTGAAGAAAATGTAGCACGATATGAAAATGAAATTTCCCATAGAACTTTTTCTTAGCAAATGCATGTTATTGATAAACTTTTTGTAATAATCTTTGATACTATCACCTACACACAGACGCAGTACATTTAGAGCCATTATAATATGGATATAATGAAGGTTATTGAGGAACTAAACATACCTAACTATTGGCCACTCTCAACTGATTACACAATATATATTTCATTCCCATTCCAATCAATTTCATTCGTTGGATATGAGTTTGAACCAAGGGATTGAATAAAAAAAAAAAAAAAAAACCCCTACAAAGTCAACAGTTGTGAGCACGCAGTAAATGGATATGATACAATCACTTGACATTTTCAAATAATCATCCTCTTTACTTCGAGTAATGGCATGGAGTTTCAACTCTATTGGGAGTTTATGAGTTGTTTATAAAACTATTTTTAGAAGGTAAGTACAATATTCGATATAAGAATATCATAAGCTTTAGAGAATCCTTCTGTATCCGCTGATTTGAAATTGAAGGAAAATCACGAGAAAGGTAGCAATGGCGCCAAATATCTAGAAAGCAGAATATGATATAAAAGAATAATATAATGCATGGAGAAAGGATATAATGAAAACTTACACAACTTATAAGACTTGAATCAAGTGGAAACAGTTCGTAGGCTGTGAAGCGAAAATTCCTATGCAGTAAATCCAAGGAAAAATTCTTGAGCTAATAGAGTAGAGATGAAATAATCATAGATCAATTTCAATATTTTCTCAACATAAGGGTGAATTAGAGTGGTTCATACTTCTCTTCTGAATTGTCGACTTGAAGGGTACTTGACTAATAAACTGTGGATTACGTCTGAAGTTTTCTTCATCTGTAAAATTGAATTTAATCAATGTAGTGCAATATAGTTTCCTGAAAGGAAAACTATGAACTCACCTCTTTAGAAGCTCTTGTTGCACTGATAGCTAAAGCTGTGAGGGGGACAATCTCATACAATAGCCAAAAAATAGTATTCACATAATCTAATGTATTATCAGTCCCTTCTGGTTTGATGAGGGGCGTTACTATAATTAAATATGAACTGTACATAATCGATGTAGAGAAATGTATAACAATGAATATGATCGGCGCTGCATAAAAGTTGGCAATTTCATAGCACATGTCACATAATATTACATAGGCACGTTTTATTATCATCACTTCAACGGTCACCGATCTATTTAGCGACCTCTGTGATGAGTTCAGAATATATGTTTGAACATTACTTGTGCTTATCCTAAGTAGAGCATCGTTAAGGCTTGCAAAACGTTTTTCCATCAGAGTGACGACTAATGCATATTGCGTTACAAAAGTAGTAAGTATGACAGTTTGCCCCACATAAATGACTATCGATGCACCAGAATTTCCCAACAAAATTGATTCAGAAATAAGGACTAACATAAAGCAAATTATATTTGTCAATGTCATGAGCAATAATCGAAAATTTCCACCATTCAGATGATACACGTTTTTCAATTCATTCAATGCCATATCTACTTCAATAAGACGATTAGCCGTGTTTACAATTTTTCTTTGGTCATATAAAAATTTCAGAGGTAGAATTGTTAACAACAGGGTACCACTGGTCGCTAAATATATTCCTATCGACTGAGATGAAAATGTATGATCAGCCCGTTCTTCGACACATGCACTGTATAAACACATATAATGTATAATTGATATTAAAAACATCCAAACGAGATTAAATATTGTTCCGGAAAAAGAAGAATGGAATGTAAGGTGGACGACTTTTCCTTGGAACTTGTTATTTTCAAATAATTTCTCTGATCGAACACACTCAAATGGCGCTAATCCCGAAAGCCTAAATACCAGAAAATTCAATCTGATAATAGACATACCGGACACGGTAATTCTTTCCATCTTCACTCTCATGACGACTGATTCTGTGTTGGCTGTGTTTTGAAATTGTATTTATATTGACATGATGCATATAAAACTCATATACTATCGTATAACTATTATATACTCATATCGATCCTTAAAATAAAATTGATTGTATATGTCAATTTGCCAAAGTGATTGAGTTAGCTAATGAGAGAGGAAATTTCAATTATTCATTCATTTTCTCCTTCTGTTTGTTCGATGCCAATTGAAACTGGATGAAAATAATAAGATATGTTGTAATGGTGCTAACTATCTGTAACAAGCAATAATAATCTGAATAATAAATATAGAAGCCATGAAAATTCATTATAACAATTTCTCACCGATTTCAAAAGGGAACAATCTATAGGAAATATACCATAAGCCGTAAAGTGGAAATTTCTGTGCATCAAATCGGTAGTAAAATTTTTCAACTGAAAACAAGTATATAGTAATGAGAAAGAAGACTCTATAAATACTATCTTTCTTGAATTTTACTTCGATTTTGATTTCTCGATGTGCCGCATACTTTGTTTGCAATTTATGAATAATGTCAGATGTTTTTTGCATCTGGAAAGAGGATTATTAATAAAAAAAAAACTTTCCTATAAAGTTGTGATGAATATACTCACCTCTATATGTGTTTTCCTGACACTGTTTGTTAGCAATATAAACGGAAGGCTCCTGAGCGATATCCAAACAAATTCACTCAAGTATTTTAAAATCATGACTCCTTCAAAGCGGCCTTGAGCAAAACCAGTAAACAGAGCATATAAATTGTAAAGGAGCGATGTTGAAAAATAAATAACAATAAATATTGTTAATGGTGCATAAAAATTTGAAATTTCGGAGCACAATTTATATAATTTTCCGTACGCACGTTTTATAATAATTACACTGATAACAATCACTTCCTCATGTTTCACCAGATGTGATCTATTGCTCTTGTTGATTGTGATGGTATTCTTAATTTCTAGAGTAGAAAGAGCTTCATTCAAACTTGTGAACCGTCTCCCTATGGAGTATACAATAAGAGCGTATTGCAGAATATAAAAACTGAATATTATACAATTGAAAATAACCATTGTCATGAAGCCCATAATATCTCGGCCCATTGCCTGGCGTAGTCCAATGGACATTATCGTGAATATTAAATTTAATACCAATACAACAACTATATAAGTCTTTCCAGTATCAAGTTTATAAATTCCATGTAATTGATCCAAAAGACTGTCTATATCAATGAATTGATTACCAATGAGAATGAGTTTGCGTTGACGGAGGCAAAATATAAGAAATAAAATAATGAGAAATCCATTTGCACAAACAATCATGTTATTTCGGTACATCTGCGACAACGGTGATTTATCCATAGCACCTTGTTGCATAATTTTTGGCATTTGCAGATAACATACCACTGATAGCCCTACAATTAGTCCAACATTGTACACAGCACCTAACCACGACCAAGAAAAACTCATTTTAAATATTTTCTTCTTTGAATTTCCATAATTCGATACGTGGGATTTAGAAATTTTCATGGGTGCCATTCCGAGAAATCGGAATGTCAGCAGAACAAAATTAACGACAAACATATTTCCGATATTTGCTATATTTATTCTCTACAAAATTCAGGGTACTAGTGTCACAAATGAAACACATCAATCGATATGACTATATCATCACAGCTATCGTGCATGATACTGCATTGAGTCTCATCTATTAATTTATTTATTCCACAAAGTGAATGAAGTGAAATAATAATTTATTTTTCAGAATTGATATTGATTGAACTAATTTATCAAATTGGAAACACGGATGGACAGAGGAGTGCGAAAATATCCACTAAATATTTCATATATGACAACAAATTCACACAGGACGTATATTCACTCAGTTGAAAATTGGATGAGGATAACTAAGTGCGTTAGCATTACTCCTGCGATCTAGAAAAATATAAAGGAATGACGAAAGTATAACAGCTATACACGGAGAGAATAAAACAGTAAAGGCTCCTATATCGAAATTTGCGCATAGTACATATCCCTAAAATTCAAGAAGTAATCCCGTGCAGATGGGAATGCTTCCTATGGGACATAATACTTTATACTATAGGACATAGTAAACTCCTCAATGAAAATATGTCCTATGACCATGGCAGGATTTCCTATGGTACATAGGAGGGCTTACTATGTTACATGGGAGCGCGTCCTATGTTACATAGGAAATGCTAGAAAAAGAATCCCATGGCTGAAAATTCCAAGGGCGCACTCATTTCTTTGTAGGGAAGCTTGCGGGAAAAATTCCTATTGATTTTGAAGGTCTTTTCTGGTCGTTAGAAGACCACAAAAATGACGACTGGTCGTCTTGTGGTCGTTAGAAGACCACAAAAATGACGACTGGTCGTCTTGTGGTCGTTAGAAGACCACAAAAATGACGACTGGTTGTCTCAGTGGTCGTTAGAAGACCACAAAAATGACGACTGGTCGTCTCAGTGGTCGTTAGAAGACCACAAAAATGACGACTGGTCGTCTCAGTGGTCGTTAGAAGACCACAAAAATGACGACTGGTCGTCTTGTGGTCTTTAGAAGACCACAAAAATGACGACTGGTCGTCTTTTGGCGTTAGAAAACCATAAAAATGACGACTGGTCGTCTTGTGGTCGTTAGAAGACCACAAAAATGACGACTGGTCGTCTTGTGGTCGTTAGAAGACCACAAAAATGACGACTGGTCGTCTTGTGGTCGTTAGAAGACCACAAAAATGACGACTGGTCGTCTCAGTGGTCGTTAGAAGACCACAAAAATGACGACTGGTCGTCTCAGTGGTCGTTAGAAGACCACAAAAATGACGACTGGTCGTCTTGTGGTCTTTAGAAGACCACAAAAATGACGACTGGTCGTCTTTTGGCGTTAGAAAACCATAAAAATGACGACTGGTCGTCTTGTGGTCGTTAGAAGACCACAAAAATGACGACTGGTCGTCTTGTGGTCGTTAGAAGACCACAAAAATGACGACTGGTCGTCTCAGTGGTCGTTAGAAGACCACAAAAATGACGACTGGTCGTCTTGTGGTCTTTAGAAGACCACAAAAATGACGACTGGTCGTCTTTTGGCGTTAGAAAACCATAAAAATGACGACTGGTCGTCTTGTGGTCGTTAGAAGACCACAAAAATGACGACTGGTCGTCTTGTGGTCGTTAGAAGACCACAAAAATGACGACTGGTCGTCTTGTGGTCGTTAGAAGACCACAAAAATGACGACTGGTCGTCTCAGTGGTCGTTAGAAGACCACAAAAATGACGACTGGTCGTCTCAGTGGTCGTTAGAAGACCACAAAAATGACGACTGGTCGTCTTGTGGTCTTTAGAAGACCACAAAAATGACGACTGGTCGTCTTTTGGCGTTAGAAAACCATAAAAATGACGACTGGTCGTCTTGTGGTCGTTAGAAGACCACAAAAATGACGACTGGTCGTCTTGTGGTCGTTAGAAGACCACAAAAATGACGACTGGTCGTCTCAGTGGTCGTTAGAAGACCACAAAAATGACGACTGGTCGTCTCAGTGGTCGTTAGAAGACCACAAAAATGACGACTGGTCGTCTCAGTGGTCGTTAGAAGACCACAAAAATGACGACTGGTCGTCTTGTGGTCTTTAGAAGACCACAAAAATGACGACTGGTCGTCTTGTGGTCGTTAGAAGACCACAAAAATGACGACTGGTCGTCTTGTGGTCGTTAGAAGACCACAAAAATGACGACTGGTCGTCTCAGTGGTCGTTAGAAGACCACAAAAATGACGACTGGTCGTCTTGTGGTCGTTAGAAGACCACAAAAATGACGACTGGTCGTCTCAGTGGTCGTTAGAAGACCACAAAAATGACGACTGGTCGTCTTGTGGTCGTTAGAAGACCACAAAAATGATGACTGGTCGTCTCAGTGGTCGTTAGAAGACCACAAAAATGACGACTGGTCGTCTCAGTGGTCGTTAGAAGACCACAAAAATGACGACTGGTCGTCTCAGTGGTCGTTAGAAGACCACAAAAATGACGACTGGTCGTCTCAGTGGTCGTTAGAAGACCACAAAAATGACGACTGGTCGTCTTGTGGTCGTTAGAAGACCACAAAAATGACGACTGGTCGTCTTGTGGTCGTTAGAAGACCACAAAAATGACGACTGGTCGTCTCAGTGGTCGTTAGAAGACCACAAAAATGACGACTGGTCGTCTTGTGGTCGTTAGAAGACCACAAAAATGATGACTGGTCGTCTCAGTGGTCGTTAGAAGACCACAAAAATGACGACTGGTCGTCTCAGTGGTCGTTAGAAGACCACAAAAATGACGACTGGTCGTCTTATGGCGTTAGAAGACCACAGAATAGACGACTGGTCATCTTGTGGTCGTTAGAAGACCACAAAATAGACGACTGGTCGTCTTGTGGTCGTTAGAAGACCATAAAAATGACGACTGGTCGTCTTGTGGTCGTTAGAAGACCACAAAAATGACGACTGGTCGTCTCAGTGGTCGTTAGAAGACCATAAAAATGGCGACTGGTCGTCTTGCGGCATTAGAAGACCACAGAATAGACGACTGGTCGTCTTAGTGGTCGTTAGAAGACCACAGAATAGACGACTGGTCATCCCTTGGTCGCCAGAAAACCATAAAAATGACGACTAGTAGAACATTGAAGGTAGATTGATTTTGAAGGTAGAACATTGAGCATTGAAATTCTGTGACGTTCCGATCCTGGATTTTAGGAAATTTATCCGGTACTTTTAATGACAGAATCCCTAGTTTTATGGGTGTTGTACTGATGTCATGTTCATAGAACAATATTCTACGAACATGGTAAAGATTCGTATGTACATGGTCAGCATTCCCATGTATATGGTAAGCATTCCCATGGATATGGCAAATATTCCTATAGAGACATGGTAAATATTCCCACGGAGACATGGTAAGCCTTCCCATGGGGACATGGTAAACATTTTCATGGGAATATGGGACGTACTCCCATGGACATAGTAAGCATTCCCATAAACTTGGTAAGGTCTCCCATGTCGTCTCGTAATTTCTACCATGTACAATATAGTCATGCATCCCATGGGCCAATAGAACGTTTACCATACGACATATTAGAGATTATTATATGTAGGCTCCGTTAAAAACTCTTTTACTATGTCGCATGGTAATCTCTACTGTTTTATTCTCTCCGTATACGAATTCTTCATATAGTTTCAAAACCATTGTAAATACTCACTGAACTCAATAATGAATTATCCAATGGAAACATGTCGTATACACTCAATTGAAACTTTTTCATAAAAATTTGTCGTGAGAATCCCTTCAACTAAAAATCATATTAAATCATTTTGGACAATGAATAATCATGAAAAGTAGAAAAAAAAAAATTGTATGATATACCTCTGTCAATATATCTGAATGTAATATACAGCTGTCTAAAATTATGTGTATAACATTCGCTGTTTTTCTAGCAGTTTGTGTAATTTTAGTAACACTTATAGTCAAATTTATCAGGCAAGATAATTGGACACTCAACCATGCAATACCATTGATATACGTGAGATGAAAATGTTTATCAGATCTTGTAATCAGAGGCATTACCAAGAAATATCCACTGTAAACTAATGATGCACAAAAAAATATAACTGTCATTAAAGTCGGAAGTGCATAAAAGTCTCGAATTTTATAACAAATATTACACAATTCCATGTTCACTGCCCGAATACTAATGATTTTACAGAGTGCATCATTTGCCACGGGAATTTTCCTAATAACGAATAATGACGGCATCTCGAGTTCCATTGGTATGCGACCAATTTCCAATAATGATCTGTTGATATTTTCAATTCTCCCTTCAATGACATGCAATATCAAAGAGTACTGTACAATGGTCCAACTTATAATTATCGTAGGAAGTACAAAAACAATTAAATTGAGAATTGAAGTATGCTGAGTAGATACTTCAGCTGCGATTAAATAACAACAACTTGTTAAATGTATCAACCATATAAATATTACCGAATTTACAAATTTCAAATGAAGAGCATTGTACTTGTTCATAATTTCATCTAGTTTGATTAACTCATTTGCCATTGCAACAATTTTTTTATTTCGCACTATGTATATCATCCATATGGAGATGCCCAGTAGAAAGCCGGCCAAAGTGAGACATTTTCCAATTATTTTAGGTAGTTTGAGAGATGGCGAAGAAGTATTCCTTTCAACATGATCAATTGTATGACTGTTGATACAAATTATGCCACCAATAAGCGCAAAATTGTAGATAATACCGATGGTTGAAGTTGTGAATAATTTCTCATTGTCTCTCTGCACTTGCAACAACTGAAGAACATTCACTGAGAATGGCGCCAAGCCTATCATCTTGAAGAAGAAAAAACTGCAGTACAATACACATTTCTTTATCCACCAATTATTTTCAATTTTTTTTATATTCATAACTGAATATTTTCCCTCTCTATACATTTTTCACTAATTTACTGGACTAGGTATTTGTTTGTTGTACTCATGTAGAAGCCATCTCATTATATACGAGTGCATTCGTGCGCAATGCACATTTTGAAATGACGGGATGAATATTTAAAATTGTAAATGGCACTGAGTCATGTCACTTTACAATGCTGCCAAAAGAGATCCAAGGAATTTTATTCAACTATTTCTCTATATTTTTTGAGATTCCAACATGTTCAGACAATGACAATGCAGATTTTAGCAGTTTTTGTTGTCGGTAGAGCAAAAATTGAATCTTTCTTACCCGCAATCGATCTGAGTTATCAGAACCAATTGCATTCGGTAGATGGCAGCATTGATTCGATTATGAAAATTATGGAAATCTACGCTCATCCGGCAGGAGCTTTATATAAAAAAAAAAAAAAAAATTGTAATTGTCAGTAATAATATAATGGTCTGTTAGCCCTTCGTGGTAAAACTAGGCACTTGAAATTTTCTCAGGGTGAGCAACGCGGTAAACTGTAAACTCTTTGACAAATGAAAAAAGATGAAATTCCAATGTAATAATAAATTAAATGGGAGTACTTTTAATAATACAGGATATTTCGTTATTTGATGGAATACAATGAGTATCCCCCTTGTCCCTGTGTACTCAATTGTTTGGTGTATATATATTCCCACAAAGAGGACGAGGGGTGAGAGTGTTTTGTTGGCAAGGGGTTCGAGTTAGCTGAGTCAATCACTGAGTGATTGACATTATCAGCTCTTCTACTTTTACAACATAGAAAAAGATTGCCCAGGATGATAATAAAGATACTGAGACAATCTTGAGGCAATTCAAGGGTCTCCATTGATCAATGAGAGCTCGTTGAGAGTTGTTTAATTGAAATATCTAATATATATTCTAAAGCTGACCATCAGCTATTATACGATCTGATTAACGCAGTATCACAAAAGTACAAAAGGAAATTCGCCTCCTAATTCCATGAATCAATAATCCCATTAGCGTGGAATGCTATTGTAAATTTTGTATATACCTATATACGATGATGATGTCTGTGTCCATTATCGTATATCCAGGTATCTGCACTCTATCAATCTTATAGGCAATTGTACACCACAGAATTGGAATGGACTGTATGGGGTGTGATATGTGCACTATACCTATATATAGACGTTTCGCTAATGCATATCTATACAATCCATCCTATATCTACCATCCAACAAAAAATTAATAGTCATTCCTATACAACAGTTCTTTCAACGCACGGAAAAAGCTGTTGGTCATTTTCATATTCGTTTCCCTGAGTAAAAAAAAAAAAAAGGAAATAGAAAGTCTGTATGATTTTGTATTTTAGATGCTCAAAGATGTTATTAAAGATATCAAAGATGTCATGTTGAAATAAAGGGAGATAATTAGTTGCGGAATGATATGATAATATGAGGGAAGAAATATATAATCGACAATGAGTTATCGCCTAAACGGCTCGTATACCACTCGAATAAATCACTCCAACCGTAATCACCGTATATTTTTTAAAATCCTCCTTTCCTCAAGTTAGCATGTAAACGACAGAAACAGTATAGGGGAGAACCCCTTCATTTTATCATTGATAGTGAGCGACGCGGAAGTTTTTGGACGCCCGATGGAAAATTATATCATATATATATATATATAACCGTGCCCAGAAGCAGTATAAATGCCAATTAGTTGGTTGAATCAAGCGCAAAAGGGCGGGTGTAAAGCTCTCCTGTGCGATGAGATGAGAGAGAGAGGTGAGAGACGCAGTAGCCGGCGGGGGAGAGGAAGAATGAGCCGCTCAACTAACGCGAAAGATTTTACGCTCACCCGCTGGTATTCACAAAAGGTTATAAAGTCTATAGCCCATATACATATATATATGTTATTACTGGTTACAGCTCAATGCATTTTTTAATTAAAAGCGTCAGACGCCGTTATAAATACACACGTGTTACCTTATTGCACAAATGCAGTAAAACTTTTTGATGTTTATGTTACAATTTGCATAATGGAATCCATATTTATATACACTGGGAAATAATATATATATGAGAATCAGCCAGATTCCCCTGGATGCGAGGAAATGAGTTCCATTCGAGGGAGAGGGGGGAGAAAAAAAATGCTTTTTCACCAATCATCAAAGCCATCATACCTATACCATCATCATCATCGGGCGTCTTCAATCAAATTTCTTTGGATGGGTCTGATGATGAAGATCAAATATCATTACCAGTGATGAATAAAAGTAATTGCAAAACCTATCCAAGTGGCGGACAAACAACTTGTCATTGGCAAAAAACGGAATAATTATCTGATGCTGTTTACTTAATTTACTCTGATGATGGTTTTCCTCGTTTTTCCATGCACCCCTCACTCCATACTCTGCACAGCAAAATTCCAGAGTCAGATTAAAATACTGTTTGGGTATGTACTTGAATTGGTATTCATTTATTCTGATCTTGTGGCGAGAGGAAGGAAGTGTAATTTTCTCAGTCGACTGGAGTTGAAACGTAAAATTATTTAACATAATCATTGAGAAAACAATTGTGTGTGATGATGGATATATGGAGTGTCTGTGGAGATTATGCCCCATAACGAATGGATGAATCTGTTTTATTGTTATGGGCATCATACTATATAACGTATGAATATCTAATGCTCTCTTCCCCCCCCCCCCCCCCCTCCTTTCACAATTAAATTTGGACAATATGTTTTGTTTCGCTTGAGCCCACCCTCGGTCGAGCAAATGGGAATGATGAAGGGGAATTGTCGCTTATGTATCGATATACGTTTTGTGTGGCAACCCCTCTTTCAGAAGGGTAAGGAGAGGGAGATTGAATACCGCTCCGAGTGTTAATCTCACGCTATAACCCACCAGATTCACGCAAGTGCTCTATATATAACTCGATAGAGTTCTTTTGGTTTCATTCAATTTTTTTTTTTTTTCTTCTATTGTGGCTCCTTTGGTCTCATAATGAGAGATTTGAAAAAAAACATGTTCCTCATCCAAAAACATGTTGCAAGTATATACATATATATTACAATAATTTTTGCAGCTCAATATATATTAGATGTACCTAATAAACCTTATATAATGATAAGGGAATAATTCATCCTCCCCAGCATATACTTGTCAATTCGAAATCTCAATACCCCCTGCCAGATGCTAATATCAGCAAGCAAATCCTATTGCCATATATATCCAATCAACCAGATCCGCACCCGTCTAACATTCAACTTGTTCCACATCATCCTCAAATCAAGTATATACATTATTCCCCCTCTCCCAGCAAGTTGGACCTCTTTATTCACCATATCAACTCCGATTTTATGCTGTATATAATATATATCTTGGATTTGTATCGGCGTTCGCGCATATACATCAAGTACAAGTATATTAACATGCTGTGCACTGCACCTTTGTAAACAGCCCCTCCCCTCCGGGCCACTCGACATGCTGCAAGTGTACTAATACAACCACCACATATTTTCTACCTGTGTATCTCTATTACAGGATTCTACTAGCATCAGGGGGGGGGGGGGTTTGAAAAACGACTACGTTAATCATCAGCATAAGAATACCGAAGAGGCACGAGAAGCACACCCGCTATTCTAGTTAACATTGTGTGTGTCCAACGACTCTGATGAGAATATAATAAAAAAAAAATTAAAGAGATAACATTCCGGATATATTGGAACAGTTAGGGTACTTCATTTTGACGCGGGTTCGTGGGTTTTGCCGTTACAACAGCCAATCGTAATCTTGGTGTCGTATCGACTCAATCGTTTGGACCACGCCTACGGAATGGTACGATTGGCGGAATAACAGCGGGGAACACTGGGTGAATGGTAGCCTAACCAACCCGTATCTTTGTACTTGAATGCGTTCAACAGTGGTGGGGTGTCAAAACCGACGGGGGATACAGAATGACCTAGGGCGGGATCATCACTGGAAATACCACGAGCTCAACTGAGTCGTTTACTCGCTTCGGGACAACCAACCTCGGAGCATCGTAGCGCACTAAACAAATTTAATACGGGATACGGTTGTGCTTGTTGTGTATATACATCTCACCTGTCGTAATTTGTGTCGTCGTACTCGCTACGAGAATAATTAATAAATGCATTGAGCAGTTATTTGTTTATGCAATTCGAGTCAATTGGTTTATTATTATTATTTTTTTTTTATCTGTGCAATTTACATTACAAGATATTGAAAATTCATGGAGGACTGATTTTCATTTGCTTCTTGTTGTAGTTTTTTTTTTTTTTTCTTTTCCTCTTCCCTGTTCCCCTCTATCTACCCTCTGGTTTGGGTTTGAGTAAGTGAAAGTGAATTTTTCGGAATATTTGTGAATGTGAAGTGACTTATTTTTCATTTTCTTCAAAGTTATTGACACACAAATGACTCGAATTCAGTGAGATTTGTTTATTATACGTGATATTATTTTTGTTTGTTGATTGTTTCGTTGGTAAAACAACGGATTTAAGGAGATAGTTGGCTAACGGCTGTAAAATTGAGCTGGATTTTCAACGTGCCGCCGGCAACTTTATGAGGTAATTAAATTATTCTTGAGTTATTTGAATAATTCAATGGAATTCTTCCCTCTCGAATATTTCCTTTGAGCCAATCGTACCAGGAGTACTAAAATCTCGAGGGTTTTATTGAACGGAATATTTCTACGAATGGCTGTCATAAATATTTCTAAACGCTCAGGGTCATAAATATGAAGCTTCTGTCAACAGAACAAATTTGCTATATACCTATCCCTTGAACCAAGAAGTGAGAAGCAATATTAATTTAGCTATCCTCAAATTTCTTCAATTTTGGCGGCAAAAAAAAATTTCATCATCATCTGTCCCACGATTATACAAAAATTGTCACTAAGACACTTGAAACTTAAGAGGAGAAATTTGAAAAAAAAAAAAAAAAATCCAACAATAGCTCAGTACATAAACATCCTCCTGTCAACTCAACCCCCGTAATTTTCTCTTTTTATTCACTCTCATTCATAAAATAGCACCTAATCATCAGCAGAACACTTCTCAAAACACTTCCCCAGTGAAGCAAGAGAAGAGAAGGAAAAGAAAAAAAAAAAAATCTAAAAATCACACAACGCAGACAATTTATTTTCATCCAGATGTGATATTTTCCATTTAGTTTTGTCCCACCATATTTCTTATTGACGGCTGTTACATAGAGTCGTCGACGAAAATCCGTCGGTTGCAAGCCGGATGGTATTGTGCGACTCGAGATGCCATAAAAGGATCCTTTTATGAAAACTATTGAGGGGTCACAATAGAATGGATATAGGGAAAAGAAACTCGGCAAAATTTCCAATCGAGTAATAAATCGTTGGGTAGTAAATTTGTTCCTCGCACCCCACAGGCTCATATACACACGAGGCTAAACATTCAATTAGCGCTTCCTAATCCCAGCCCTCGTTGTCAACAACCATTACTTCCAGCATCTTTCGCGCCACACGCTCTTGTCTATACTCGTTTTACCCCCTGATGTTGTCTCCCCCCCACCCCCCTTTTCCCTCTCTCTCTCTCTCTCTCCTACCTATACTCCATGCGTCCCCTTCTGTCTCTCTTGGGATCTTCCAGTGGTGACCGTCACCACCAAGGGCTCAAAGGGCCCACCCCCATTCAACCCCGTCACCCCTCCCGTGACCTACGTATCTATTAATCCCCGCTGAATGACACTCGAAGAGTTTTTAGGGTGGGTACTTTTCACATTGCTCAGATTCTAACCCTGAATAAAAGCTGATTTTTTTTTTTCTTTTTCATAACCATACCACGCCTATTGCGGGGTAAAACCTCTCCTCATTCTTTTCCCAATGAAAAACCGCATCGAGCTTTTTTTTTTTCTTTTTTAATGAATACTCAAGAAGAACGGTGACGTAATTGTATTAGTTCAAGGGCCTCAAGTACCTCCAGCCATATGCACTGGAGGGTGACATTTAGGGTGAAGCAAACTCGAGATCATTCCCACCCTCGTGGTTTTTTCAAAATAAGCATTCAATCTCTCTTGCTATTCTCCTCGCAGCTTTGAGATTTAATTAATTTTTAGATTTTAATTGCTATTGCTAAAACACATGTATATATATGAATGGTTTTACAGAGCCGGCGGAAATATGTGCGACGGTGGTGCTTTCCAGGAATCACTACGCGGTATGCAGTGTTTAACTGGTGCATCACCACCAGGTAGCGTTGAAGTTGGACCAATGGCTGTAGCACTAGCAAATCCACTGCAGGCAGCTAAAAAACCACCAACTGAACACATAAAGAGGCCCATGAATGCATTCATGGTATGGTCACGCCTTCAGCGGAGAAAAATAGCCCAGGATAATCCCAAGATGCACAACAGTGAAATATCCAAACGACTCGGTAAGTTGTGTGTATTACAATAAATTTACCAAAATTTATCATAAGAAATAGAAGGAGGAGAAATGAATAGATGAGATAAAAGAGAATGAATGGGAAATATTGCAACCCTTATAATGCGTGTGATTTTCAATGGTTAAATCGGCCGAATGACGACATACAATATAGTATGTATATAGGATTACTCGTTATACTGTGGGGTTATAATACAAATACAAACGTGTACGATGTATCCTCTCTCTTCCTCTCTTGTAAATTTTATAAAGAGCAAAAAACCCTATTGCACGGCAAATTATTCACTAGACTTGCGCCAAACGATGAGGGAAAAAAAAAAAGAAGCGGCTTTTAGTCCAGATCCTCAATCGCGGTATAATACACATTTACAATATGGTACTCAGGGCAACCCACCCGACAGTAGCTCCCTTATTCCGTCTCGTTAGTCGCACCAAAGACGAGGAAGAGGGCGACATTTCCTGCACACGCGGGCCGCCTTCTCGCTCTCTCTCTCTCTCTCTCTCTTGTTATAACTTGTATGCGTTTTCACATTTTGTATGTACATATAGATACATGGGGTAAACCTGTGTATGCTGAGAATTCATCGGGCGTGACGAAACGAGCCACCCAAAATCCTCAAGTTGGAGAGGAGATGAAAAAAAAAAAAAAAAAAAAAAAAAATTGTAGGAATACGCGCTGAACGAAAGGCATTTCGCTTTGGCATTTCCATCAAATACCCGGAAATCCACAAAGATTTTACCCGCGGCGTCTCGCCTCTTCCTATAAAGGAGAAAAATTTGAGGTATATAGGGAGGTGGAGGGATACCCAGGGTATTCCAACCCCAGCATTCTATAGCCAGGAAGAGCCCCACCACCTACTCTGACTCTCTCGGTGTGTGCAACGTACCCTCTTTTCATCGCACAACACTGCATACTCATTTCTCCCTTGCCTCAAAAAATCTCTCACAATAATTTCACTCACTCTCCTCGCCACACGCTAATCCCCCCCCCCCCCTCCTCTTTTCCCTCTTTTCGATTCAACCGCCCATCTCCGCCTCTTTCGTCTATCTCGTCCTTGACGACAACGAATGAGGCGCAAGTGGCGTACATAACTTGCGCTTGCGCATGTCCTAATACCGGTTTAATACTCCCAGCCTCCCTCTTTACTCACACTCACCTCCTCTTGGTTGTTGTTTTTTTTTTTTTTTTCACCTCTCTTTCCCTCCACTCTCCCTCAAACCCTTCTATTATATCTTTTATTCCTATAGGGTATTTGTCCCGCGTGTGCAACCCACCACTTTATCCTCAAGTATTATACTATACCTTTTACTTGTTTTTTGTTTTGTCAATTCCCATGATACTTGACTTCTTACCAATTCTAATCATGCCAAATGGACAGAGATGTCATTTATCATTCACTCATACAAAAGATGAAATTTCAAATTAAGAATATTGTTGTTGATTTAAAAATGATTCTTATTACCTAATGTATCTGATTTCTCTCCTCTCTGATGATCCACCGCACTCACAATTGTTAATCTTCGAATTGATTGTTATTTCCTTAATTAAATACTCTTTTCCTCTCTGCTATTATTGTTTTTCATGTTTATTTTCAATTCGGGGAGAATAAACATCAAGCACTTGGAAGGGATTACAGGGGTGGGTTTAACTACTGCTATGCGTTAAGGATTACACTCGACATGGGGGGAGAGAGAGGCTATTGTTGTGGCACCAGTAATTGATTAGACACTCGTGGACGATTGAATTTCATGCCTCATTGTCTTCTTTCAAAGTTACATAGCTATTATCTCTGCAATAAAATATGGCATTTTAATTCAATTCAATGATTATTTCCGAGTTTTATATATATATATTTTTTTTTCAAGTGGGAATTCTGGGTACACCGTGAAGGCCATAATATATATATGTATACAAGTTACAGGGAAGAGAAAATGTGAAACATTCTACGAATGCAGTGGCACACGAAACAAAAAATAAGAAGAAAAGAGAAACGTATAATATTCATGGTTCTTAGTCGGTGTGAGGGTTTAGACAAGAAAGAGAAAGAGAGTGAGTGAGATCTGGGAAACGAGAATAAGGATATACCCCCGCACAACAGGAACCTGCAACTCCTCGTCCATTGAATCGCGCTGAGGACAATGTAGTACGTGCCTTTGTCACACGGACACAAAACACCCCACTATGGCTGTCTTGCACGCGCATACTTTCTCTTATGCGGAATTAAAAATGATCGTTCCCAATGTATATATTTCGCATATATATATGTATACCTTCAGTGTTGGAAAAAAAAACTTATCGTGCTAACATCATCATTGTATGTGAACATTTGACACTGATTATTGAATATTATATTCTTACAAATTGGAAGAGTATCACCTAGATCTTCTGTACAATTTCCTTCAACAGCTTTTCTCAAAAAAAAAAAAAAAAAAAAAAAAAAAAAAAAAAAAAAAAAAAAAATTATAAGGGGAATGATGTAATTCAGACAATACAATCGAGAGAAATTAGGAACAAAAATCCTTCCCCCTTGATTCAGAAGGGGTTCGTACTCTCTCTCTACATTGTGTAAAAAAATTTGACGCCGGTTCCAATTGGATTATAGATTCGTTATGTGATACAGAGAAGAATAGGGGTGAGAAGGGGTTAGCCCGCAGGGGAGAATAAGAATTGAGAAAAATAAAATGAGAAAGAGACCACTAACATGGAGAGGTGGAGAATAAATCTTAGTACTTTGGATAGCACTCTAATGTGCGGACACAATAATAAAAGCCAAACACGCGGGACGCTGTGAGTGGCTGCAAAATATAGAAGACCTTCAAGAAGGGGTATAGTGTCCGTAAACCCCCTACATTTATGTATACATAAACGTTAATAGCATAGTCTGTATATTGCAATGTGCTTATAGAGTGATGTATATATGAATTCAGCCAACATTGGGCTGTGCACGTTGCCTATGAATTGCTTCTGATGGCAGCCATTCGCTGGGGCGCTACTGCATCCTTCTCCTCACCTCACTTCTGCCTCGTTCATTAATTAACAGGCTTTGTACTTTTAAACGATGTTAAACAAACGGCATTGTTCACCAGCGAAAGGACGGAAAGGCAGGCGCTATTGTGGCCGCGGGGGCCCCCATGGAAACACTTGGCTTCACCACCAATCTCCGTAAAAGTATATATATAGTAAAGTAGAAGAGACGGGAATGAAGAGGGGAAAATTTTCCAGTGAACGAAAGGGAGAGATTGACGCACATTTTGCGCGCCAAAACGAAGAAAAGTATAAGAGAGAGAGAGAGAGAGAGAGAGAGAGAGAGAGAAAACAGTCAAGGCAAACTTATATAGGTATTACATTTACTCGGGGACTAAATATATATACGCGTATACCTAATACCGTCGGAGCCTCAGTTTGGCCATTGTTCTAAACAAATACATAACCCTCTCGTCAATGCGTTACAATCCCCCCCCCCCCCTCACCCTCTCTTTCTCTACTTCCAATAGTCGAACAAAAAACTTTTTTTTCTTCTTTTTTCATTAGCCATTGATTGGATAAGCCATAATGACTGCTTCAATGTTCGCAATCAATGGTAAAACTCATTCATTGATGGTATTCTGGGGAATGAAGAAGGAATACGTAAATTTTGGACAAATTCATTTGTCTCCACTTGTTTTGTTGGATTACCCTGTTGTTTTGAATTATGTAATGTTACTGGAGGATTTTATTTGCATCCAACTTACTAGATAATACCAAAATACTATAGATAATCTGGAGTCTGTATGGCTATTCGTTTGGCTCTGAGGGTTTTTTTTTTCTTCTTTGTTGTTTACCACTAGACATCCCAAGTGGTAATTAATTTTCGGTAAAACAATCGACATATGCTTGTTTCGTATAGAGTGTTTGGAATCATGGGAGTTAGTCACGTATGTGCTTCAATAGAAGTGTACCCAGCAGCGTGTCTCTATATTCATATAGCTTTGTAATGCAATAATCAAGGCGAACGTTCTAAAACCCTTCGAGTATATGGATGACAGGTGTATGAACGAGTCATTCAATTTCATACAAGAATTATAGTGTAATTCAAAATTCAAGAGCCATTATACCACTCTTAATTAGAGACACTTATTGTAATTGTTTTCACTGAAGAAAGTGCTTACGAGCCTATTGAAAAAAGTATTTTGATATAAGTTACTTTCCTTTCTGATATATTGTTGTTGTTCCTGGCCCGTTCATGCTTGTTTTTTCAACCACTGAATAGTGAATCAAATTGATTAAGCAAGCATGATAACTCCCTCCACGTACCCGTGATTTCATGATTATGTAGGATGATGTGGCACAATTACGATTTAACGAGGCTCGACGTTGGCCCCAAAAGGACGTGACGAAGGAATATTATTACTACGGCGGTCCTCGCGTTGTATATTCGTCACCCAATCGTTATTTATTAGAGTCACATGACCAAATCCCTCGAATACCCGTCATGTCAAAATATAAACGCCCTGCTGCAAACTGCATTGTTACATTATATATATATATATATATATACAGAATGTACAATCACAAATACGCGCTTACGAATGTTAAAAAAATTTTTTCTTCTGTTTTCCATGTTTAAGGAGCGGAGTGGAAGCGTCTGCCAGAGAATGAAAAACGTCCATTCATCGATGAGGCCAAGAGATTACGCACAGTACACATGAAGGAACATCCAGAATACAAATATCGACCACGACGCAAGCCAAAGACATTGAGAAAAGAGGGCTATCCATACAGTATCCCATATGCCAGTGTCTCGATGGATGCACTTCGTGCTGGTGAGTCTTATATTTATCATCCTCCAAATTGGACTTGTATATCTTACGTATCAATCACAATACCTCAAACCCATAAAAATGTTTATGATATCCCTCTGATAATAACCAAGCAGATAAGACTTAATTCTCATTAATAAAAGTTGTATGATTTTATTGTTATACAAATATTTGATCCACTTCCTCGCTCCATTTTGTATCATTATAGCTATATTTGATCAAAAACAGTATATGATTAAAGATATATATCCTCAGTGTTTTCCTTAGAAAATAGTATATTGTATAGGAAGTGAAAAGAGAGAATAGGCGTCATGGTGTCTATTGTTGAATAGGTGTCATGTGAATGTATATCTAAAGGGAATATCTTTTTTGGGGGATTACAGGTATAGCTGGTGGGATGGGACAAGCAAGTATGAGTTCTTACTATGGACCAGCAGCAGCCTACGGATCACTTTCGGCAGCCAGCATGGCTGCCGCTGCGGCTGCGGCTGCCCAACAGTCAGCAGCAGCAATGTCTGGCCTCGGGGCACCTGGCCAGGTGAGTTTTTCCTTTTCTATTCGATTTATATATAATACCTCTCTACCTCTCACCTCCTAACCCGTATAGCCCGCCTTACTCCATCTCGCTCACTCATTTCCTAGATTCCTTGTTACCCCCCTTGTTGAAAGAGTGTCCCTGAATACCCAACCCAACACCTCGACACTATTGCCCCATTCTTTTCTGTATCGGACTTTTCGTAGAAACCGATTTCTTTCTCACTCGGTCTTTTCTTCTCCTTCGTCTTCGTCTCCCTTTTTTTTTTTTTGTTTCCCTCCTGTTTCTTCTTCTTCTTCTTCTTCTTCTTCTTCTTCACCTCCTTCTCTGTTCCCTCATCGCTTTCTGACCCCTACGTTTCTCTTGGAATTTACCAAAACCAATGGGACCCACGTTGGGCCTTCACAAAGAAAATGCTATTCAATACCAGAAGATTGAAGAATAACGACAACAGGGAATAACACAAGAAGGGAAGTGTAGAGGAGAGGGGGGAGGTTTTGAGCCGAAAATTTATTTTATGGTCTATAATTCCGGTGGGTGCAAATGTCAATCCTTGACCTGAGAAAAATTTTCTCAATGGGAAGGACTTGTCTTCCTCTCCTTCCTCCCTCTTCCCCCCCCCCCTCTCGCTCTTTCTAAAAGTGAGGAGAATAGAATGAGAGAATGGTAGTAAATGGGTGTCTGTACTCACCAAACGTGCTTTCTTGGTGAATATTGTCCAGGTATAGTTTTTACGTTAGTCTCGTTTGTCCTCTCAAGGGTCAAAATTGCTTTATTGCCATTGTCTCTTCAATGAGTAAGGCACCTCAATATAACTGTATAGAGGTACCTATACCGTTATTCGGCCAGATAAATGCAGAATTGTTGACGCTTCAGGGCTGGCCATTATATTGTACCTGTAATTTTGTTGAAAATATGAAAATTAACAAGGACATTTCTCTGGTTGAGTTTGATTTTTTATTGTTGCCAAGGTGTTACTCTCTGAATTTTGGCTCTATCGTATTTCTTACGAAACTCATTGTAAATAATAACTCATAAAACAAAATTTTAAGGTTCTTGTCGTTAAAATTCGACAAATAAATTTGAGAAAAATAAAAAGAAAAAAAAAAGATAGGAATGGTGCTGGACGGTGGGACACTTGTTTTCTATTCATATATATATATATATATAGACGTGTGTAAACCTGACCCGTGTAAACCCAGTCTATACCAAATTACGTGGTTATTGTATTATGTTACTATTCATCATCGGCTTTTCCAAGCAACACATAATTAACGGGACACGTGGTATACCTGTCGAGAAGATAATGCAGTCGTGTCATGTAGACATTCAACTCTGTATAGTTCCAATCATCAGCAAAATGTACATATTGTTTGCTCCGTATTATTATTATTATTATTATCATCATCTTTTGAAATACTTTGGAGAATTATTTGGTGAATTGAGGAGAGAATTAAGATGGGAATATTCACATTTTGGATATATTCTCCGATGCACAGAGTAGAGGAGAATTACATCACTAACATTCTTCAATCTCATCAAGCCCTCTAACGAAGAGGCATTCCTTTGAAGCTGAGAAAAATATTCTCAATTTATGAAGATTTTTCTCTCTTTTGGTGGAATGAGTTGGGGAGGCGCGAGATATGTAAATTTATCTTGCGAATCAAAGGCAATAGTCAACGAACCAGAGGACCATCCAATCTCTCATCCAAAGAGGCCAAAGATCTGAGAATAAAATGAAAAAAAAAAAAAAAAAAAAAATTTGGCCCCGAAGTGATAATCAATTGGACGCATATACAGAACGAGGTATATCGCAAGTGGAAGAACTAGACTGTGGTGTAAATCATACACCGGGACAAAGCCGCTTAACGACCCGACAAAGGACCAAGCGCGCGGCATCTCAACGAATTATATATAGAATTGAGAATATCTTTCGCACCTTTTTTTCTCCTCTCTCTCTCCCCTTTTTCATTTTTACGTATTATTTGTTGCTCCTTTTTATTCTTGTTGTTCCGTAATTTTTTTGTTTTCATATATACACGCATGACTTGTTTCTCAAAAGAAACCGTAACGAAATTTATAGCGATTGCTACTTTTGTCCTCGTGATAAAAGAGATTCGTTTTATACTAAATGCTTTGCCTGCTGGTTCCTTCTTTGAATATAACTCACAATATATTGTCCAACTGGTAAAATTTAGGGACATCTTATATATTATTAGAATAATGCAAGAATAATCTTCATAAAATATAACAATTTCAAGTATTACCTGGAATATCTATTTCTAAAACTATCAAAAGTTGGATGAGAAATGGAACAAAAAGAAAAAAAGAACCAAGAGATTCTGGGATAAGTGATATATTAATCTTGGAAATGAATTTAATGTTACAGGTGGTAAGCTCAATGGACGCAATGAAATATTCAATGGCGGAGGCTGAGAAGTATCGCGCAGCTGCTTACATGCCCCCAAGCACACTCGCAATGAGCATGTACCCTGATCCAAAAAGTCTTGACTCTAGTCCAAAGTATTGGGATCGTGGTTATCTAGAAGCCAAAACCTACTTTGAACAATCCAAACTGTACATGGATCCGAAATCGATGAGTGATTACAATCATATGAGTTATGATGCCAATAAATTGTATGAGGATTCGAGTCCTGGTGGTGGGCCAGCAAGATCACCGCCGACGGCAGATTCACCAGACGTTCTCAAGCATCACAATGCAACTGAAAGAACAACTGAGCAACACAATTCATCAAGTGCAAGTACAACCTCAACACCAACGTCATCGGCAGCCAGTCCTGGAGCAACTTTACCAGCTTATTATCCAGGTAGTGTTCAAGCAACCGGATTGTTAGCATCACAATATGCTGGTTATCAATCGACAACAACACCCGGTAATGAACCACCGTTTCGACGACCACTAACTGTCATCTTCTGACCCGATAGGCCGTAGCTTCAATCAATTGTAAGCAAATATCAATCGCCAATGTATCCACCCTGAGATAATGAAAATTAAGAGTAACGTACAAATAGCAGCATTAACACAACTATTTCATCAGTCATACTTGAGTTTTCATCTGTTGAATATTATTAATATTATTATTATTATTATTGAGATTGATTGACGAGTATAGATTTGTCAAATATTTATGCCAATTATCTTCTTCATTCTGATACAGAGATATTCATCAAATACGAAATACTTCCTGCCGATTTGAAAAATTATATATAAATGTACATAAATAATTCTTATAGAGTTATTAATATAAATAGGTGATATGCAAATATAACATATTGTAGATTATGGACATGCAGTGTGTGACCATTGGCGTGAGATTATCAAAATTGTTCTTTCTACTTGTTGATGTATATGTTTTTATTAGACGTGAACTGCTGGATCTCACGTGTCAAATGAGTGGTGATTTATTATTCGAAAATTTCACGCGTATCATCGTTGTTTAAGAATTCCGTGCTCTACGGGCAGTATAAATATTATATATACTGATAGTTGTAATCGTGACAAATTCTTGCTCATATAGTCGTTGCAATCCAGAACGTACATAGGAATTATTGTAAATAAATGACCGTAGGTATTAATTCTTTCTCTCTCTCTCTCTCTATCTCTCTCGCAAAGTCCCAATTTTTTTTATCAGTTCCAACTTGCGACATTGAATCAACAACTTTTTCTAGCAGATATAATGGAGAATATTCTCCAGTGCAAAGAAACACTCGGTTCATCTCATTTGAATTCAACGGACTATTACTTGTATCTATTCGAACCCTGAAAAGCAGAGTCAGATATTTTTTGCACCTCATTGTTTTCCCTCCGAAATTGGGCTCGACATTATCGAGAAAAGCCATTGAGTATGAAAAAAAAAAAATTTAATCCGCTTTTCACCTTTGAAAGTGGGGAAAATGATGGGTTCTTGCAATAAAATTCTCAACTATAAAGTCACGCGCGTAGGTACCATACCTCTGTCTAATAACAACGATGATACATATGGTAGAATCATATTTCACGAGAGGAAAAAAAAAAGGGAAAAGGAAATATTTATTCATGTTGTTCGTGTTGTTGTTACCGCCGTCGCTGCGCTGCTCTGTCACTATGCACTGTACTGTTAATAAATAATTGTTATTATCGTACGTTTGTATACGTACAAAAAAAAAAAAACAACAAATCGTTGAACGAGTCAACTAAATAAAAAGAGTAAAATGAAAGAAATGGCAGAGTTTGCAATTGTCACACGACCGATGAACTGCTGAATTATTCTATCGATTCTCCCACATTACAATTTTCATTTATATCAAGTCATTATTGATTATTGTTCAAATTTTCTATTCTTTGCATTCGTTATGTCAATATAATTTTATTGACGCATTTTGTTACTCTTTAAATTGAATAATTGATGAAAAGAATCATTGGATTGATATGTAAACCGCTCATCACTGTGAATTTAACATTTGAAAATCCATAATGGTTTTTTCATTGTCAACGACAACGTTACGTCATTGTATAAACAATTAGGCAACATTATATTTGTAATTGTTAACAATTATCATAGTCATTAAGATTAATAAAGAAAGATAACCTGCATTATAATAGATAGAATTTAACCTAACTGGATCCATCGTATTATATATTGGCGAAAGAAAAAAAAAAAAACACAAAGTAAAAAGAAAAAATCCACAATTATTGTATCCCAAGCGAGAATGATACCTAAATAATAAATAGTGAATATTACCATAACTAAAAGTACTTTAATATGTGTTACAATTTATTTATCTCGAGTGTGCATGGGGGGGGGGAGGGAAATGAAATAATACCTAAATCATCGTGACAACAATATAACAATACGATGACGGCTATCATTGAGGAGCTGAATGCCCACCATCTACACCAAACAAGGGGGGATGCTTTTTCTCTTTCACTCTCTTCCCCTCTTTCTTTTTCAATTTTTTTTTCTCTACTACCAGTGGCCCCAACACGTGGATGTGGATTTTTCTCAACCCATGGGATGTTCTACTGTCGCTGTTAAAGGAAAAGTCCATTGTCATATTGTTCTCGTAATCGAGGGTCGAGCTCTCTGTTTTTGAGTCGCTCGATCGATCGTTCGTTCTAGCGGAAGACAATAGCGGTGTATTTTCGCCCCATACTCAAAACTACTAACACACCATAACTATG
Source organism: Coelinius sp. EB29 (assembly GCA_035578325.1). NCBI lineage: Eukaryota > Metazoa > Arthropoda > Insecta > Hymenoptera > Braconidae > Coelinius > Coelinius sp. EB29. The sequence goes on along the minus strand of JAOZGT010000002.1, from coordinate 110,823 downwards.
TACCAAAATAACAGGTGGCAAATGTATGATTCTTTTCATAAAATTCAATAAAGAGATTACGGATTTGAGTTTTTCGATTCAACTATTTAAAAATGGAAGAGGAGAATCAACAAAATGGAGAATATACCTCTATGAATAGAAATATTTCCAACAATGACAAATAGTCTGTGTTTCAAGAGAATTTAACACGTAATATTTTGATAGATGAAAAGGAATTTCTTGTCCTAGACATGAACATTACGATGGTTCCTAAAGCATTTCAATGCAGAGTATTTCAAGTTGACAATTTGACCTCTGAGATTTTTTTTTTTTTTGCTTTTTTCCCACAGTTGTTGCGTTTTTTTTCTCTCTCTCTCTCTTCCTCAAGGAAGACACAGGGGACAAGGACACGATTGAGAGTCGCTGGCTTCACGGATCATTCGACAATGAGTTTGGGGCCACTACCCTTGAGGCGAGCCCTTTTGTATTGTAGACGGAAGCAGCTGCGATCACCGAAAAAAAAGGCATTTGAAAAATACAAACTATTCGAGTATATACGTATACTTATAACCTCTAAAACCATTGAAGAATATATGAATAAGAGAAAACTGTTGCACCTTACCGTACAGAATAGGGCATCATTGGGTTTATTTGTCTTGCCGCCTTTTGCGCACGCCTTCATTGTTACTTATAAAATCGGCAGGTCATTCAATAGGCATTATGAAAATTTGATCCTCCCAGGGCTTCACCAATTTTAATCTCCCCAAGTGAAGCATTGGCTATTTGCAAAAAAAAAAAAAAGAAAAAACAAACTTTACTCTCTTGATATGCTTTACCGAACCCGAATAATAAATACCAATAAATTTGTATATAAGGATATAAAACCTATACCTGATTTGTGTATATATACCTGTCATCTTTCACGTCACGTCATTAAGGAAGCGCGAACAATATGGCCCTGACGATGTCTACCCCGATCGAAATCGAGGTGAGAAAAAAAAAACCAAGTCTCAAATTTTAGAGGGAAAGAGATGATATAGGAATGAGAGAGAGAGAGGCCGATATACCAGACGTATGCATAAATGACTGGCAGGTTTTTCTTCAAAGAAACTTTATACATATACGCTCTCGCGGCCTGAGATGTAAAATGAATGTACAGATGTGCACAACCATGTTACAGGGGAATTGGATAAATTGAGTGGAGCCCACCTGCATTCAATAGAAATATATTTAATGAGATTTTATTTTCTATTTTTCTTCTTCTTCTTCTTCTTCTTCTTAATCGAATAATCTTCAATACGATCCAAACCAATACGTTGGCAGTATCTTGACGCGATCCGACTGTATATAGTCACATAGCAAAAATAGTTTTGTATATATTTAATAGAGGAATTCCTTCAACTTGATTATGATTTCGTTCATAATAGTGAAGCGAGTGTATCCACGCTGTCTGGCAACTCTGGAATGTGACCCACAGATCAAAATATATGTCATTGATGTCCCGAATGGCCCGCCGGGCGGGCAAACCGTACGGATTCCAAAGGCTCTTCTGCTTGGCACACCGTGTGCCAAGACTCAAAGCCGTCGGCATTCTTTCTCGCACTCCTTCAAACCCACATATTTTACACGCACCAACAAAACGGTCAACCTCCAAACTTCTTTATTTTTTCTCATCCTTTTCTTCTTCTCCCCACCCCCACCATATTCTATCCTCTATTCACCTTGTGTTGTCCTTTCACCCAACACCATCCAGCATTTTCTTATCCCATTCGAATGAAAGAAGAAAAAGAAAAAAAAAACCATCCCCGCTGGTTTTTTTTTTCCCGATTGAGTTCGAATAATTTGTATAGAGTATTTAGCAGAGGCTCATTGTAATGTTTCTGGTTAGTCACAAATCAGAGATCGTTGACCATTTTATTTCAATATAGTGATTTACCCCCTCTTTTTTTTCATAAAAAGAACAAAACTTTAGTTGAGCCAATCGCCGTATTGGAAATAAGCCATCCCTATTTTAGTGACTGAATCCCGAGTGCGCCGGCAAAGCTCTCAATGGTTTTTTTTTTTTGGGTCGATGAGACTATCGTTGTATAGGTACAATAATATAGAAAGAGGAGGACAGAATCCCCCCCCCCCCTCTCTCAATCCTCTCATTCTGTTCAATGTCTCGTTCTATTGATGCCCCTAAAGTTTCTATTTTACGGTTCTCCTCCAGCAGCAGATTGACAAAAAAAAAAAAAAAAAAACACTAAACCGATGGGATATAAACCCCACGGCTTCATTACAGATTTCATTTTGTCTCATCTAATTGGAAACTGATATCTCATATAATTGAACCCTTTTGTGTGTTGTACCACCCATTGATGTGGCTTTGCCCTTTTATTTTATCATTCTCAAAGAATGAAAAGGAGTTTGTAATGAGTTATTTTGTATTGAAGATGAACCATGACTATAATCAGAATCAACAACATCTGCACTTTTCATTTTTAATCATATATATAGTTGGTTTTTCATGATGGAGTCGATTCAATGGGAATGGTTAGATGCCTAATCCAATTTTGATTATTTTAAGAGAGAAGAGGCATAGATTATCATCTCCTTAAGTAGATAAGAAAGTTGTTAGAAATCTAGTCGCGTACATTTCTCATTCAAATGATTGAAGCTGGTGTTTAAAGCCAAACTCTCGCCCCCTTTTAATATAATTGAGTGGACGGTAGACATATACTGTTAAATGGAATTAGGATTCGTAATACCTCTGGAGAGGACTACAAAACCGGAATAAATTAACTCCAGGCACTTGGGAGATTAACGAAACTAGGAGAGATAAAGATGTCATAATTTGGCCAGCCTGCTTTTTTTCCCCCCCGCCATTATTCACAGTAATACTCTTCTGTTGCAATAATTGTTAACTGCGTAATGAATTTATAGCCTCAATATTAAACGTTTGAATGTGTATACAGTAGTAGTTTTGCAAAACAGCAGCTGCCTGTCGCATAGTGTCCATTGTATATGTTTCACGTGTGTATACATTATTTGGACTCTTGGTGTACACCCGCAATATATATTAAGAGGCTTCCTTTCTAACAGGATCGCGCCACTTTACCCTTTGACGCCCATTTATTTGTACTGTAAATATAATAGCACTTGAATGACTTCGTGTATACCAGAGGCAATGTAATGTATTATTTTATTGGTAATATTTGCAATTAAAAGTTTGAAAATCAACGACACAATGTAATTATTTTTGTTTTATTAGTTTTTTACAAACAGCCAGGGCAAAAAATGAACTATGAAATATCCAAATTATTATTGGGAAATGAATAATTATTATACAGACAAAAATCTTCACTTGAATGCATGTGTTATCATTTGCATTTAGAATATTACCCATTCTGACAACCTAATGTGTGGCATATCCTGGCATCAGGGCCAGTATTTGTACAGGGACGAATGGCAAATAGAATTTCTGGTAAAGCTATAGACATCATTGAATCCCCAACACGAGCCTGTCATATATATATATATATATAAACTGGTAGTTGGGGTGTTGAGGTATGCGTTTAGACACATGTGTGTACACCAATGTGTCGGCAGTTATGCTGCCAATGGCATGTATGTCTACGTGATCCTTATATATATACATCTCCCGCCCCATTCGTTCCCTCTCTTTGCCCCTCATCGCACAAGCTGTGGATAACATGCATACGAGTGTTACTTGGTCTGTTCATGCAAAGGAACCCAGCAAATCCAAACTCTGTAACACCCACGTTTTGGTGAACTCTCTCTCTCTCTCTCTCTCTCTCTCATAAAGATGGGTACAAGCGAGACGACATTACAACTCTGTGTGCTATACTCATTCATTTCCATAATAGATGCCAGTAGCACACGATACACCCCTTCATGCATTATATCACAGAATTTACAAAGAAATGTTCCACGAGCTACTTGGGAAGAACTTGTATCATGCAGCTTGAATGTGTTAAGAAGTAACTACTCTCTTTAGAGTTGTGAGTGTCAAGTCAAAAGACAAAGTGCTCAATGATATCATGCGCCGTCAGTAAAACAGCTCTTTATCTAAAATTCACTTTTTGGAAAAGTCATTTTATTGATGCAGAAACTGAAATTCTCTGCTCTTTCAATTGGAACAAGTCTAATAAATATTATAGTGTGCGAACCGTTTGCATTACATCAGTACCCTTGTATAGCCATTATATGGCTCCAATTCATCTGCATTATCATTCAAATGATTGATGAAATTTGAAAAAAAAAAAAAAAAAAAAATTATTGCTACTCTATAAGAGCATTATTCAGCTCAATCATACATCTTTCATACGCAAAGGATAATATGCTAAATACATTATTATGTTAAAGTATCAATAACACCGGGTATGTAGAGCGATTATTCCTTCCTTTTAATAAATTTTCGAATAGTGTTTGTAAATTATTCTAACATGGTTTTTACCTCTAACCCCAGGTGTTATACACATGTGTTATAAAAGTTATACCTACGTATTTTATATCCAATCCGTTGAAGCGTATCGCGTGTACTCAATCGTCCCCTCCCTCTCTTTCCCCTCCACCTCAAATGTTTCCTCGGTTTCGTTGGCAGTATGTGTATACGTACCACGGACAATCAGCCGACAAACGATCGATTGTTATTTCAACGTTTCAGTGCTAAAACCAAGCCCCGTCATCCTGCTGGGTACGCTCAAATTTTGCTTTGTAACAATGAGCCAATTCCACCACGTTAATTGGATTTTTTCAAATCCAACGTTTTTCATATCCAACCATCATTTCATTTTTTATTTTCATTTTTTCTATTCTACCCTCTCTTTTTCAAACCGAGAATTTTCAATCTTTATATAGAGTGTATCACATCACGCACGTCAACTGTCCATCACAGTGAGCGCTGTATAACGCAGCACAATAGTTGAATAGTTGAAAATTTTCTGCATTTTCATCCATTTACTCACAAATGAGGAATGGATCGAAAATTTTAAAATTAATTCATAATATGTCACGGTTTTTCTTCAATTTTTCAGAAACTGACTGAGATATAATATCGGCTCGCGGTCTATTACAATCGATTATAGTTGGGTGATTTGAGTATATGTATTACATACTTGTGATGTGCTCTGCGAGTATGTGTTGGGTGTGTAATGTGTTTTAGTTTGTATCCATAATAGTATAATACACAACGTATACAGCAACGCATACACCGAGTCCGGTGATTCTAATACAACTGTCAATGGCGTAAAAGGAATCAACTGTTGTTGTATCAACGACAATGTGTTTGGTATAACAATAGCTTTGTTTGTTTTATTGTCCCCATACAGTGTCTTGTATAACCGAGGTAGAGAGCCCGGAATAGGTTTGGTGTCAGTTCTTTTTTTTTTTTTTTTTTTTTTGCTTTTTACATTGTTAAATACTGACGTTTGAAGAAAAAATATAATATATACATATAATATAAATTAAATCATTCGCAATATTACAATTAACGTAAAAGTGATTGAGTGAAATTGGGAGATTAGAGAAATGAGCAGCTAATTAATTTTCGAGACGGAAAACTTTCAGTTTCACCGAGTTTAGAGGGAAAATTCCCTGGCTTATTCATATAATCAGAGCCATCAATTAATTTCTTCTTTTTGTCGTCTTTTCATTGTTACAATGTGGAATTTACAGTGGCGAATATATGACATGAAAAATGAGAAAATTGTGAGAGTGTGGCGCATCACTCCATATACATGCATATATATATACTCAGATTAAATCCATCAAGAGTTGATGAATGAATGGGGAGGGGAGTAGTACATATATATATATATATATATATATAAAAAATGTAGAATCAAAACATTTAACAAAAAAATCAAGGAGTAGACATGAGCGTCCCCGGAAAAGGCCGGTATAACCATTCGTTATCCATTGGACAATAGGTTTAAGCACAATGTATCCTCTCCGTTTATGATGTATTATGGGAAAACGGAAACGTATGTTTTATCCCAGTTTCCCCCGTTTAGCAAAGGCATTTAGTTCACTTCACTGGATTCACATGCTATTTATTTTTATCATCAAGCCGTATAAGTCACCCCACTTGGCCTCTATACCCCATTGCCACCCTCTCGTCATATATATCCTCCAGCATATTCTTCTCCTCCTTCTCATCATCCCCCTGTTTTTTTTTCTATGCATCTCAAACCAAACGACAAACTTTCTACCCCACGCGAAATCGGATAGTGCGGTCTAATAATATTCAATTCATTTATAAATTTATCGGTGAAAAAGTGATGAGAATTTGAATTTTTTGAATACTTTCAACTTTAACTTGTAATTATTAATACTAATATATATAATTGGCATTGTCAAACACAAATTCTCTTGTTCTTTTCATCATCTCCCATTTTCAAACCAAAAACACACATGCAAATCTCTCGAGTTTAGTATAGACGTGGAGCACGTAAACAGGTATAGGGTTAGCGCACAGTGAGACAAATATCGGGAGAGTGAATGTTAAAGCCCCTCGTTGCTATCGGTCCGATAGCCGAGAGTTTAGCGCTCAGTGCCGCCAGCGAACGGCTTCAATGTGTCTCGACAATGTAGCCAACATTCGGGCCATTCAGCGCTAGACAATGCCTTGAACATAATGTCATAATGGAACAGGGTGGAGTTCCCTTCCATCCTCTTTCCCGTACTCACCCAATCTCTGTGTCACTCTCTCTCTCTCTTCTCTTGCACCCACACTATACGCATCCCTTGGTCACATTTGTACGAGAGCCACTCTCCAAAGAGCCAAATGGTATATGTATACAAGCTAGTCAACAGGCCACTGAATATATGTTTAGGAAAATTATTACTTTTCTACTGGAGAGAAAGTTTGAGTTGATCAGTGATGATGCATTGAATGTAATCAATTTGGTTTAATTCACAACAGTGAATGATGTCTCCAGTGGGTGGATGATATAGGTGCGAGTTTGTAACGTGGCTCTCCAACTTTTGCGAGCGTAATCGCGAATGATGCAAAAGGGCTGGCGTATGGGGAAGGGGGATGATTAAAATAACGAGGCTGCGAGTGAGGCTCTGAAGCGGAGAGCAGGAATCTAACCGTCTCTCACTCTCCGTGCACTCACTCTCAACGGGGGGATGACATTGTGCTGAAACAATGTGGCGCCCGTCTCCCCACCCCTTCATTTTCGCCTCATACCAGTGAGCACGACAGCCACAATTGAGGGTACCCTTGCTCTGCTCGCACCATGTTTCAGCGTGCAAGAGGGCGCACTCCTCCGCACACGTCTCCGCGCCCATCAGTATAGCTCTCGCCATCATCCATGGATCTGTATACCTGCAGCAATATTATATAAATGTATAGAGAGGAGGCATTGAATCTGTGTGATAGGTATACCTCTACTGTATATCCACTGTTGCGAAAGTCCTTCAGTTGCTCGCGCACATCAGTAGTTGCTCACAGTTGATCGCAACAGGGGGGTTTTTGGAGGAAGATGAAGGGGAGAAGGACGAGGTGGATGAAAAGGGTGGATTGTGTATGAGGCAATGCGCCTTATTGGCAATTGGAGCAGGAAACGACGGATTAAATATTCGCCTCGTCGCGCATATCTCTCCTGTAGTTACGATTTTCATGATTATTAACACCTATCAGATTTTAAGTGACTCGTTGGAGCGTTTTTTAATGCGGGTAGCAGGTTATTTTGACGGTGGATTCATTAGCATGGTATTGTATTGTGTAAAGGGGAGGATTATTATTTATACAGGTGAACTATAGTTGCGTAAATTTTTCAAGCAAAGATGGCTTGCATATCAAATGAAGATTATAATGGCTCGATAAATTGAACGAAGAAAGATATATATCATGTTCATTTTCATTTTCACTCCTATATACACCGATTAATGCCAAACTCTTTTTTTCTTCAGTTTCCATTGAAATAGTCAAGTATAGAGGAAATAAGGGAGAAGAGGTATGACGAGAGGAAAAATATATATATATAAAAAAATCTAAAATTCACTGTTAGTAGTTTGTCGTTTGTCATCCCACCTTCTCTTTACTCTTTTACGTCCCTTCGTATTTTGAATACAAAAAAGCACCGAGTATTGTCGCTCTTCACAAAAGCTATACAATGAAAGACGTGTGAATCAGCAGCAATGGACATAATGCAAAACCCTGAACGAGAGTTCAGGGAGTGGGGGAGGGGGAAGAAGAGAAAACACGGCATCGAGGATGAGGGTGAGGGTGATGCCATGGTTCCCCCCCCCCCCTCCCCCCTTTATTTCACCCACAATCCACCCCCTCGCGACTATCAATTCTCTCTTCAAGAAAATAAACAAGAGTTCAAATAGCAAAATTCTTCATTCAATTTATTGTTTTCACTATTCATTTTATCATATTGAGACAAATAATTTGTTATTTTTTATTTTTTCCTCCCTCTCCTTTCACTGTGAGTGAAAAAATAATAATAATAATAATAATAAATAAGGTGAGTTGGTGGGAAGGGGAATACTTTAAGAAAAAGAGGAAAAAAGAAATACCTATAGAATATTATTGTGGAACGCCTCTTGCCTTCTGTTGCGCGCGCGCGTTTGAATTTCCTCCGTTTTTCGTTTATATATACCCCAATGCGAACGAGGAGAAATCCTCTCGCCATGAAAAGGTATAAAGGGTGGAGACAAAAGGAAGCGCCGCCCTCCCCTCGTAATACTAAAACAATGGTGACCCAAAACAATAGTTTCCAATTTTTTTTTCCACTTTTTCCCTCAATACATAAAAATTCATTTTCAATGATTAATTATTCACTCTCACAATAAAATTCAACTTTTAATATTTAGGTATTATTGTTGATCGTTGAAAATAGTTGTCACTCATTCTTGGATGAACCCGGTGATGAGAGAGAGAGAGAGAGAGAGAGAGAGAGAGAAAGAGAGGGGGAGAAAGGGAGTTATATAATGTCATCAAATTTGAAAATAGAATTGGGATGCAAATTAGTATATGCGTATGTGCGGTTACATATATATATGCGGAATTGATTGATTGCCGTTCAGTGAGACGAGAGAAAAGAAAATAGAGGAGAAGTGGATTTAAGGGGGTCATGCGTGTGCCAGTGACAATGGTGTAATGGGGGTCGAGAGACAGAGTGTACGTAAATGATCCGGAAAATGTAAATGATTCACCGGCGGGATGCATAACGAAGGGCTCTCGTCCCATTCCTATTTAATACGAATTACACCAAAGAAAGATAAATTCTATATACCTATGATAATATATAGGTGAGTTAATTTTTTTTATCCATTGTAAAATTTTGGGTATAATTTATTTCATTCAAATTTTAATAGACCCGTCCCGTCACATGTATTGCATTGATCGAATGTCCTTTTGAAGAAAAAAATTGAAAAGGAAGAAGAAAAAAAAAACATTCTCCAACAATCTCATATCTGTTAATAACAGAGTACAGCGACGGAGGGATCAAACTACAAAATATACGATTTAAAAGAGTGTATAACCAGAGAATAGAGTGAAAAAGCGTATGCAGAAGTAAAAGGGGGGTAAGAGAAGAGTAAAGGAGGAGGATGAGGGAGATGGGGGTGAATAAAGTATATAGATGGTTAGAGGGATAGTGGGAGGAGGAGGAGAGTAACTGGAGAGAGTAACAGAGAGAAAGTACGACAATGGTTGGCATGGTAACAGCAGACGGCTTGGTGTGACAGCCACCGAGCAAGTTGGTATACGTGTCTGTGTTTATATGCATGTTATATGCTATTTTGAGGCAAGAGTGAGATTGAGAGGGAGAGAGAGAGAGAGAGAGAGAGAGAGAGAGAGGCACTGTTCATTCTGTTGAGGGAGGTGAGTTGCAGGTGGGGAAAAGGGGGGGGGGGGTTGGAGATGGAGGAAGATGGAGAGAGAGTGGGCAAGGCAACTCGGTTCTAACTCAGGGACTCTATTTCCATAATCTGTCGCTTTGTCGATTCTGAATTATGCGACTACGCTCCTCCCCATTCGTATAGGCATACACACAGGCAAACAACTATCGAAACCACCGCAACGTAAATTCTCTGTGTGTGCAATATTATATACATGTGTGTTAGACATTACTTGGGATGTACTGGCAACCCTTGATGGGTTGAGTATCCGATTATTTGCTCCAAATCGATTTCACGTGTTTAACCCCTACTCCTCCTCCTCCCCCTTGGCTACTAACGACCCCGCTGTGTATTGTTTGATATGTATATCCCCTTATGGTATTACCACCTCATCATCTTCACTTTAAGTATCTAACTCTGTTTTCTAGTTGTCGTTGTGGTGATATCGAGGTAATTTGATTCGTCTGGAGAGAAAATGAAATAATTCTCAATGCACATTGTTCTTGATTCAGGATTAGATTCCAATATGATTCCTAACGTCTTATGAATTTTACGGGATACAATATTGGTTTTGATACAACGTCAGAATCGCGAACGACGAAACGATAACAATGATGATGTTTTTTTTGCGTCGCCAAAAGAGACAGAGAGAGAGAGAGAGAGAGCAAAAGAGGTGGGCTTGTATTATATACATGCTCTCAGCTCTCGGCGGTCTGAAGAAGGCTGCCTAGGAGTGAGGGAGGGGGGTGGCTGGGATACTCTCGGTGAGCGAGAGAGAATGAAAAAAGTAAAAAAAAAGAAAGAAAAACGAAGAAGAAAGAGAGAATAGAGTATGGAGTGGAGAGGAGAAATAATTTAAAAGCTGAATTGAATTTTTTTTTCCTCGGAGTCTTTCGTTGGGGCATTGGGTGGCGGACAATGGCTCAATGGCGATGTATCAAGGAAAGTCGACTCGCGGGAGAGGCCAGAGCATTGTATCGGTCTTTCTATTCCCCGCATACTTCGTCTCTGTCTTTCTCTGCTCCTCTGTGTCTATATGTTTGTACTACTGTACACACATATATCTTTTTTTTTTATATATATATATATATAGAAAATATAGGGATATACGTATATATCCTTTTCTTTTTCACTGGGCTCCTGTACTTTTTATTTTTTTTTTTCATATATCTTGTGTGACACACACAGACGAAAACTCTCGCACATCGGGGGAAGTGAAATCCCCCCCGCATATATTATTGTACTTTGTATAGTTCTTTTAGTCACTCTTTCTCTGCTTGATCGGTCATTCGATTCCACTTGCCCGTACTACAACATTCTTCAATATAATGTGAAAAGAAAATTTTTTCCTTTCTCAGCTGAGTCCATTGAAATTATGGTCAAGTACATTTATGAAGGCAATTCCATAGTTATATTTATCGGCATCGCTTGATAATTCTCATCAAATATGGAAGAAAAAAAAACACTATTGGATGCACAATGAGAAAAATAAATTATCATCAGCTTGAGAATAGAGAAATGAAATTGAAAATAGCAAAAAAAAAAAATTTCATTCAAAATATAATTGAATAGGCTTCTCCCTGAATTGAGGATCAAATTTTCCTGTCCTTCCAATCAAACGATTTGTATCAAACTTTCATCTCGTCCGTAGTTGTCATAATGACAAAAAAAAAAAAAAAAAAAAAAATCTTCAAAAGAAATAAAAACAGGAACAATAATCTTAATTATTTAGAAATACATTTTCCACCGACAGGTTCACATTTTTAGAATTCACAATAATTCTTGGTGTAAGGAGTTAATTAGAATGGTGAGAAATTCTCTCGCTAGAGGACAATATCATTATTATATTAAACAATAACAATGTACAATTATGACCGTAACAATGCATAATCAATACACAGTTCTCCCGACACGGGTGGGGATTCATCATAATACCTATTATTACGAATTATGAATATGTATCTGTTGTTTGCACAGCCGCCTGATGCAAGTGGAATGAAGTGACAAAAGAATAAACTTAGCCAATGTAGGGTCTCAGGACACTCGCGAGAGAGAGACTTTCCCATATATGTAATAGAAGCCTCACACATAATTATTTTCATTATCTGTGAAATACAGCAGGATCAAAACATGCAGTAGTTATATATAGAGGGATGAAGCGGTATTGTGATGATGTAGGAGAGGGCAAAACCGGGGGTAGTAACATGTAGCTCTCTCTCTCTCTCTCTCTCTCTCTCTCTCTCGCGCCATTGACAAAAGGCAAAAATCGCAAAAACCGAGTGAGTGGATAATATATAGTCTATAAAAAGAGACAGATTGAATAAAGGAAGAGAAAATTAAAAGTATGGTAGACAATGCAGTGGAACAAGACGCGGGAGCTCATTTGGTGTCTACCGATGAATGGGTATTCATTATGATGCCTCCCAGTATAACAATCGGGTTCATTTTGTCTTTCTGCTCGTGGCAACAATGGCCTTATAGTCAGTTTCTACCTCGAATCCGCCATCTTGACTCCGTCGCGATGTTCTTTTGTCGCCTTATAAAGCAGCTTCGAGAAGAAAAAGATGGTAGGTGAAGGCTTGGTGGAAGTAAGGGGGCTGTTGTGTGGGGGAGGGAAGTTGCAGAGAAGCTCATCGAGGGATGGGAGAGAGAGAGACAGGCGCGCGTCAAGAAAGAACCTTAAGACAAAAAGAATAAAAGTGAAATATATTATAGCTCACAACTTCTGTATGACAAGGGAAAAGAATGAGAGTAACAAAACATGACTGTGTTAGGTTTAATAAGGTCTTATATGTTGGGTTATATTGTGGAATGCAGGTGTTGGTTTATGTATTAGGGGAATATGTCAATAATATAATAGTGGATAAAAATCCATTGTCAGAAGACGCATTGAATGGCTCCTCTCATTCCGCAAATAATCTGCTATCGATGTCAATGCAGACGCAAGGAGCCTTAAGAAGGCATTAAAGCCCAACAATCCCTGTGGTGTATACGTTTTTGGTATAGAGGTGGGAGAGGTGAAAAAGGTTTTAATGGAACATCCGCTGGTGACGGGAGATGATAATGTTTGGTAAGTCGACATCATGTCGAGGAGAGGATTCAATAAACTGCTGATGGGGTATCCAGGTATTTGAGGCATGTCCGAATCAAACTTGGAGACACTCTAATGCCTCTTCAATTGAGGGCGATGCTATTGAAGATCCAACCAATATTTGGAAGGGGAAATTATAGATATGTATATATTAGTTTGATTAGTCACAAAAAAAATGGTGCGCATATAGCCGATTAAGTATTAATGTTAAAATTCTCATGAATTATAAAAATAAATATGTCACAAGTATTTTTTTGTGAATATGTATTTTTGGAGCAGAGCATCATGATTGTTAATATTTACTATGAGATAAAGAATACTGTATATGATAAAGTTGACATTGTTCGACTATCAATATTTTGATGAATAGTAGTAGGATTGAGGGGAAAAAATGAAAGATAAATAAATCATAACATCAATTAATTTGCCAATGAAATGGACTAAAGATCGAGACCTCTCCTGGTTGGATTTCAATTCCCGCAGGACAAAATAATTGCCACCCAAAGATATGAAAGATGTATCGACGTTCACTGGCAATACTAGTGATAGCAGTAGATAAATACGAATGCTCAAGGGGATGAAAATCCACTGAAACGACTGAGACTACTGAAGAAAAAACCCGTTGTTGATACAGAGTGCGCTAGCAAGTGGTAAAGTAGAGGATATTTACCGTCAGCCGGTCAGAGTATTTACCATACTCTGCATTTTCCACAAACTACCAAATCAATATCTGAGAGCTTTCAATTACCAAACAAATCGCAGAATTATTTTCGGAAAATTAATAATATATATTCTGCATATTTCATACCGACAATTCAGTGTAGTGAGGTATCAAAACAGAATGATGGGTATATGAAATAACTTGAGAATTGTCTGATGTTTATGATGAATATTCAGAAAAGTAAATATTAATATGCATAAGATTTGACAAAATACTGGAGCTAGCAAATTGCCAAGTATGTGGAAGTGATACTACAGATTGAAAATAAAAACAACTCTACAAGTTCCAATAAGTTGGAGTCGCACACATGATGTAGGAAGAAAGAAAAATCGTACATGTTTTCAGTGTTTTGGTACATCAGTTGAATCCCATCACAAAGAGCGATCATCATATTTATTCTGACAACCAATGCTGTACCTAAAGCCACTATAAACTGAAGGACAATTTTGATGAGATAAATGAAAGCCCTCTCTCTTCCCCATTGCCTGGGCATCCACAATCCACATGCACATTACCGAGAGGTATATCAAACACGCTGATGGCCACCACCCTGTTATCCCGGCAAAAGAGAATAACATAAAAAAAGATGAAATAAAGAGAATAAAAAACGTTTCTCCCAACGGAGGCAAATCTCTTCTTTGGAATTCGGCCATGTGAAATAAGCCAACCGTTGTGAATGCTAACGTGAATACGATGTGGATCGAGTCGCATCATACACACACGTTTTCTATTGCAACCAACTTTAATACCAGAGTGTCGTATGTGCTATCAATATCTATATGTGAGCTACAAATACTGATGCCGGGAGTAGATTCGTTGGTGGCGGGATTCATTTCATGTGCTTCGTGAACATATACGCTTGGATAAAAATCTTTTTTTTTTCCTTTTTTTTTTTTGTAACTGTTGGTATTGTTGTGATTTGATTAAAAAAATCTCCAGATGATTTCAAGAGGGAGAGAAAATAATTGGGTGTTGAGGAATTATTTATTGATTACACAAGAAGAGGGAAAAAAAATCTTTCTTTAACAATATTTTTCTCCTTCAAGTACATGATGAAACATGATGTAATGATGTAATTAAGTTTTTATTAGAAAATTGACAAATCGATTCCCCACAATATCTAAGCAAATGACAATTTCAACTATACTATATGTTACTATAGGTGATCAGATTTCTTCAAAATTTTTTTTGGCTCAGTTCAATTTTGGAAATTGCACTTACATTCACTGTGACGGGTGTATATATGTATATGTATAATAGTGAGCCAGAATGGGAGCGAGTGCTCGACCGACAATGAGAATATTCTTCTCCTACAATAGCATTGACAAACGGCCACGAATTCACCTCCTGCATATCAATGAAAGTATATAGCTTTGTCCCTAATATATTCCATTTTTTTTCCCACAAATTTTTTTCCCCATTCCATCGAACAAGATATCCACATTATATACACAGAGTCGTATGGATTTTACAATTTTACAAAATACTAATACAGTGGACAGTGTTATCGATGCTCCATCAGTATCATAAATTACGTCAGTGGATGATGCGCGCCCTCTTAAAGGGCGAGTTTATCATATACATATAAATATATATATATATATAGAGAGGGAGAGTGGTGATAGTGCGTTTGAAGTTTGTGTGGGCTATAGAGTTGATGGAAATGAGAATAATTCTATGATGCTGTGGTG
The DNA here is from genome assembly GCA_035578325.1 of Coelinius sp. EB29. Taxonomy (NCBI): domain Eukaryota; kingdom Metazoa; phylum Arthropoda; class Insecta; order Hymenoptera; family Braconidae; genus Coelinius; species Coelinius sp. EB29. The sequence continues at coordinate 95,480 of JAOZGT010000002.1, read as the reverse complement.
ATGTATCCTGTATCACCAGTTCTATATACAGACAATGAGGCGGTATTCACTGTGACATTGTTGAAAGGGACAACTGCGTTATCGTAGACAAACCTGAAATCACTGACGGTATCATCACCCCACAGATTCGATTATGAGGGTAATAAAAACCATTGTTAGATGTTTATGGATACTACAATATAGGCCACTGTACACTCTTCGCCTCTCCTGTGAAAACCCTTTTGCATTCAATTGTTGCACGCAATTTCCTTTATCATAAGGTTGATTGAAAATGAATGATTGTATTGATTGTCCATTCCACATGACTACGAGAATGCTATTTTCTTATTTGAATCAAACTATACACGCAGTTGACGCATTTAGTTGGAGCCTTTCGTTTTGAACAAAATATCGGAGCCAACGGGTCTACTATTATTATGCATATATCGATTATGTCCTGAAAAAAGCTATTCATTTATTGAAATTGAAATATAAAATATACACGAAAATTGTCTCTTTGTTTTCAAATGGATAGCGGAGATATAATGTGAAAATATAAGGACCAAAATGAAACTATAAGTGTAGAGAGTTCAAGAGTAAATAATCAGAGTGGTAAATGATGACAGAGGGTGGTCGGGCACACTGTCGGCGGGCTCTCTCTCTCTCTCTATTGTCCAGCTCCTGTTGATTTCCGGCCCGCCGCGAGGAAGACGACTGGCTGATTGTCTCATTGTTTCCTATCCCGCTGTGATGCGCATAGGAACCACTATATTCTACAACACTGAACGCAATATACTCGCTAGGTGTATTATACTGTTATTTGCAAGGCTCTTGCCAATTTATATGAAATATCAGATACCAATTTTACCAAAGCCAATTAATTATTTTCTCAAAATCATTTCAGAACATTCTTCTCAAGCAGAGAAAACATCCCTTGCCTTTGTACTATTGGAATTGTCCATGTGAACAATAAGTGGTTGTAAAGAAAACCAGATTCAACATTGAATATTGAGAGAGAGAGAGAGAGAAAAATAACGAGTACTGCCATATAGTAGAGTAGAGCCAGGGCGCGCTAGATAAGATCATCATATTTCCTGTGGACACTCATATATATAAGGCAAACTTATGCAAGACGTAAATTCAAACGTTCTTTCCAGGGTTCATCTTATCGGGTGGTCACTTTACTTGGAACTTGGTAGTACACTGGACACTATTTGAAAATTGAAAAATCGACCCGTCGCATTTTCGCCTTTTCGATTACTATCCAACGGATGTTCCGGCCTGTGTGACAGAGGGGAACGAGTGTCGGCTACTGTAGGCGAGGAAAAGAAAAAAAAAAAAAAACACTAGTGAAGAATAATAGGGGAAAAAAATCAATTGTGAGGATTGTTCTTAATTCCATGATACAATTGTTATTATTAATGGGACTTTTGCCAGTGCCAGAGATAAGGAGTCGTTTTTGGCCCTCCGTGTGAGTTCTATTATACTTCGCTTTTCATATTTTCCTTCTTACTTGTCTCTTTTTTTTCTTACTCCATTTTCCTTATCTTAGTACGACGAAGGCGTGATTGCCTTTATGGAGGAAGAAAAGGTCTTTTGCCGCAACGATATAATGTCGTTTTGTGCGCGCAACGTGCAGCCACGAGACGCCCCGACGCTTATCAGAAATAAAACTCAAAGGGGTCGCCTTTCTCAACTCTCTTTCAGCAACTCACTCTTATACAGAGAAAAAAACATCGGAAATTAAGCTAACATTGTTTTTTTTTTTATTTGTGAGTAATATGGCATAGAGAAGACGAGAAATTTCCACTCTTAAAAAAAGAAAACAAAAACAAAAGTGCCATGCGTTTTGAGGCGCAATATACGACACTATATGTTCTCTCCTTTTATTTCCTTTTCTCTGTGAGACAAAGGAACAAACAAAATTCAAAAATTGTTGTATTAATCTTCTGATTTATATTTATAGACACAATTGTACATATAGAATAGGGTAACAAAACAGAATTTGATATTTGAATGAAACTTAATGATTAACAAAATAAAATAACGAAATAATGGGGAGAGATTTTTGGTGATTGTTCGCACTTTATTCTTAATAATTAAAGGATTAAAGCTATATAATAATGTACATTAACGCTACAACATTTCTTGTCACATAATTTTTCAAGTTATGAGATATTGCTGCTGAATTTATTCATCAATTTACATAAAGTAAATTATCAGTCGTGTATTAATAATTAGGTTAATTAAATGCTAATTCATTTATTAGCTACCTTGAATGAATGATCACCAAATTGATTAAGGAATTGAGGCTTTTATCCTTGTGATTATAGATTATTCAGTTATCATAGTATATACATGCAGATATGTATTATTCACGGAAGATTTGACAAAAATATTCCGACTCGATTACAATACATTTATATTTTGACATTTTTGACTAGTGGAAAAGTCTCATTATATTGATGCTGATAAATATAGAGATTCCTCTTTTTTTACATCATAATATTTGGTTTTGATTTTTTTTTTTTTTTTTAACTATTTAGCAGTATTGACTACGTTTTACTCTATAAAGATTTTCACGCAAATCTAAAACAGTTGATGTGATTAGAGTGAATGAATTTCGAATATACAAACACAGCACCGTCAATTTCAATGTGATATCTTAAGAGTTAAAAATTAATAAAATAAAAAATCATCAATATTATTTTTATGCCAATGAGTGTGAATTATCATGATATGTTATTTTCAATTCGAGAACACAGTTGAGCACTTGATAAAAGTGAAGGTTATATCAACAATCCTTATTAGTTTTTGGATTTTTCCAAACTAATCAGTTCCATTGACTAAAAAGTTTTCCGTCTGCGTCAAGTGAATTTTGGAAAAATTTCGCCATTCTCTCCAATAACATCACTTACAACCTTCAATATTTCGTCAAGTTCTCACACGAGGGAGAACAAATTGTTTTCAAATTAAGAACGATATGAATAACGCTTCTGAATTTAAAATATTCTTCTCTCGTTGTGAATATTCTCAGGAAATCCATATTGCTTCATCTCTTACCTTCCACGAATACAGAAAAAAAAAAAAACACACACGTTGATGAATCCCTCACGAAAAATTATTGCTCATCATCAACAACTTCAACAGTCTCATTGAAACTAGAGCTCGACGTAGCCGTGAAATTGGCCGGGCGGTTAATCGGCGAGAGAATTGGTTCAACTCTCCACCAATCGGGGGGTGTTGTCCAACAACTAGAAACAAGGTTCCCCCGAAAATTAATATCTGGGAGAACCGGAAGTGGTCTTCAAATAACATGACTACGTGTCGCTGTGATTGTCGGTGAGCATGACGAGGCTGGTGATGAAGATGATGATGTTAAACTCTGAACAGAGAATGAATTGTCGGTGGTAGAGGTGGTGATGGTAGTGGTAGTGGTGGTGGTTGTTGTTGTCGTTATTTTCGTATCTTTACTCGTGATACATTCAGGTGTTGGTGAAATCGATGAATAGATTTTGTCTTGTTCCTTGAGTCTATCACTCTTTTCAACTGGTACAACGGATATCGATGGATAGATAGTCATACTCGAATGTTCATTACTTTTATTCCGATAATAGAAATTATTAATACTACTATTTTCAGTTGTGGATCGTTCCTCATCAAATGAATTTCTAAATAATGATGATTCATTATCATCATTAATTTTACTCAAATTCTGTGGTAAATAAGTCGATCTTTTGTTACTATCTTTGTTCAATGATGGACTTGGAGATGATGGACAACTGCAATTGGCCTGTACACAGGATGTAGGTGAGGTGCTAGTTAGTCGAGGCCAGCTCGCAGTGACCTGATGATGATGATGATTATGATTATGATGCTGATTACTGTAAAACGAGCTTGCAGAACCATAAATCGCCTGCAATGTCAAATCTGCTGCTAGTTTTCCACCATTTAAACCAGCATCCCCACTCAATTTGTGCTGAATTGCCGGATATAGCGAGTAGGGAAATGAGGGAAAAAATCTTGGAATTTTCAGATCATCGTGGCTAAGTAGATGATGATGATGATGATGATGATGAGCAGGTGTTGCCAATGCAGATGGCAAAAGACCTCTTGACATACCACTAAGTGCATCATTGTGCGGTGACATCAGTGGAGACAGACTAAAACCAAACTTGTTCTCCTTTTTCATAAGTGATTTTGGTTTTCTTCGTGGCCGATATTTGTAATCAGGATGCTCCTTCATGTGCAGTGTTCTAAAACAAAGAGTAATTGATAATTTCTCTCATAGCTTTTCCCAATTTTTTGCAATTCTGATACTTTGACGAATTCAATATATATAATAATACGATATATGCAGAATTCAAAGAGTATAGTGAATACCGAGAAGAGCATCATTGGAACGGACAACGCGTATATATAGGTAGCCGGGCGTGTACGCTATGGGGGTTGAGAGGGCGCGCACACTGAGCCCCCGTAGCGGGGAGCAAATCCTTTTAAATCCACACAATTGCGACAATGGAGCTTTATTTGTTATCTCGAGGGCCACATTGTGAGTTGCCGTGAACGAACGGACAGATTACGTTAAGCCAGTGACAGCGCGGCTTCAACGGAACGCCGGGTTTTCTAATATATATATATATATATATCATATAATATATACTCTATAGCAGACCAGGCTGTTCCAATGGCAACGACTTATCATCCTGGCTTTTTATTTTTACGATCTCGATCTGTACAATATAAAAATAGATTCCACATAATTCCGGGTATTATATACCGGCAGCGGGATATACAAAAAGTCCATTTTGTTTTTTTTTTCTTCATTCAATGATGGGTATATGATACTTAGTTCGGATTGTATTTAAATTTACGGGCAATGACTTCTGATGTGGATTTTTTAATTTGTCCGGTGGGGGGGGGAGAAATGATGACTTACCTCAAGCGTTTTGCCTCGTCGATAAATGGCCTCTTATCGGATTCACTCAGTAGCTTCCACTCGGCTCCCAACCGTTTTGATATCTCTGAATTGTGCATCTTGGGATTTTCTTGAGCCATTTTTCGGCGCTGACCACGCGACCACACCATGAATGCATTCATTGGGCGCTTTATGTGCTCATTGTGCAGAGATTTTGATGACATTTTTGAAGAGTGATCAATTGAGAGGTGATTAATTGAGTCGAGTTTATTGTGTACACATGTCAATGCAAACTCCGAAACACATTATCACAATTCAGCCAAATTCCTTCACTTGTTGTTTTTTTTTGGGACACGTATATCTATGATATATTTTCAGTTATTGCACTTGACACTGCCACAAAATTATGAGGCGGAATTAAATTAATAAATTGTTCACATCACTATAATTTTTCATGCACTGGAATAATAAAAAAGAAAAATTTCAATGATAATGCAATGAAATGTCTCAATACAAATGACAAGGAATATCGTAGCAGACGTAGTGCTTCACTCGTTGACGTATTACAAAGTGACAAAGTATGTATGTAACACTAGTGCCAGGTCGAATTGTGGTTGTCGTCTAATACTGTGCGCTGACATTGCCGCACACTGGTCCAACATATAACCCCGTGGTTTTCGGGTTTGTCTCAAAGTAGCAAGTGAGATGAAGGAAGATGGAAAAAAGGGGAGAGAAAGGATGAAAAAAGGGGGATAAAAAAGAAGCTCGGTGAGGAGCCCGGGGTAAGTACTCGGGGAAAGCCCAGCCAACCGGACCGCTCGGTTGGCTCCCACCACAGAGAAATGATAATGCCTCTCTACTATTGGCTCTTTCCTCGACATGGCGTCCGCTATATTACAACACCGATGTACTATCCCTGACAGCAACAGGTGGAAGGCTTATCGTTTTTGTGTGTGTTGGCATCGCCAGCCCCCTCCACTCAATGTGTATTTCATTTGTCGTTTTTCCCCTCCCCCCAGCCACCAACTTTGCAACTCATTTTCCAAGGCAAATTATTGTGGTACATATTGGTGAATCCATTGATAATTGAACAATCGAGTTGTACTATTATAGCTAATAATTAGTTATTCAAAAGTATTGATTAATAGACTGTAAATTTTGGATAAAATTGAAATGTATACTTGATTTGAGAAAGGGGAATTATTTTGCTATAAAAAATTGATATGTTGAGAATCCACTCTTTTCATTCTCAATTCAATTTTTTTTCTTCTTTCAATTCTGAATTTGATGATAGCAGGGGCGTGAATGTATCGCATTGGGGATGGGATGCCACGCGACCACTGATTATACCATTCATCGGGTGAGTAGGACGCAAGAGCGGGGAAAGGGTCATAAACGCCGTCACCCATTCCCACCACCCAAATGCTTCGACTCTTCTCTTTTGAATACCGTACTCCACTCGTCAATGTAATTTTCTTCTTCATATACATACACAATTCATGTATATATTTGATTTTTTTTTTCTTCTTCTAGGAAAATCGATGGATAAAATTGAAAAATATACCATTCGAATCGTCTATTGGATTATAATTTTATGATATATTCTGGGCACACGCTAGGGCTGTTGATGTATTCATCGTGTGTACACCCCAACGGAACTGTATAAAATACTGTTGCCATTCCATTTTACCTTCATGGCAATAACTTATTGTTACTGCGTATTCCTATTTTGATATGACAGTTACACACGTATATAGTAATGCGTTGGATGAATTGAATGTGGATTAGGAAATTAGCTCAATCATTTTGGTGAATTTAAAGAACCACATAATACTCTGGTATTACATAATAATGGAAAATAACAACAATTAATTATAAATGATAATGAAAATACCATAATAATCTAAAAAAGAACAATCAATTTTTGATTGAATGAATCAATTTCTCTACGAATAATAAATTTTCTAGCTTGATGAAATACTACCTAACTACCCCAACAAATTTAATAACAAACTGAGACCAATGAAGGAGGGATGAGACATAAAATGTCTCGACTTTTCAGTCGCTCCTTACAACTTCGTTAAAGCGCAAAATTTTCCACTGAAAGAGATTAGTTTGCATAAATGCCAACGCTCGCCGCATTTTTTATCCCTGATTACTGTTTCTTGAAAAGTTAATCCCATTACCAACAAGTCAACACTCATATTCTCCAAAGTTGGTTTGTTTTTTATTTTTCATTCACTGTTATAAAATGTATGAAAAAAAAAAAAAAAAAACTCCTTGTATGATTTTGGCGATGAATAACGCTTGATTCTTATATACACGGGGATGAAAGTTTTATTCTCAAGGACTCGGGTGTTAATCGTTAGGATAGAGAAAAACAAAATGAAATTGTTCTATTTGTCGAGTGGCTCTTGTAATCGAATTATCCGCCACTTTGTGATATTTTCTTTTCATTCGGCACGAGTAGATATATACCCAATTTGTGCATATAAGAGGAGAGGAGAGGGGGAGAGACAAGTCAATCGAGGCCCCTATGGTCTACAAATGTAATAGCATTCCTCTATAATTCAGAAACTATCTAGTACAAAAAACATAACTTTGGAAATATTAAAACGGAGAATTTTCATTTCATACAATTCAAACTATTTACTCAAACTATTGACATAAAACATCAGACTGAATTGAGAAGATTTTTTTCTTGAATTTGTAATAACAGAATAATTTTTCACTTTCGTTGAGAGAAAAATGGGTGTATATAGCGTTAGAATAGGTGGTTTTTCAATCGAGAGAAGGCCTCTTTATATATATATATATATATATGTATTATACAGTGGCTGGGCAAAACGTTTATAAACGTTGGATAGGTTGGTTGCCGTTGATATTTACGAGGCGACGAGGCATAAGTAACACTGTTTGTGGCAATTTCTTGTTTCCATTAGGTTCACCGGCCTGCGGGCTACAATCTCCTCCTCTATACAGTTGCTATACTATCCCTCAACGAAACCCTTCAACCCCCTCCCCATTACATTTAGTTGAACCCGTTGCGCAACTTTAACACGAGCAAACGATGCCATCCCTCTCATCCCCTCTCTACATACACGACCTTAGATTCACTGAACAGAATCAAATGACGCGCATCACCGCCCACAATAACGGTTTCCCCCCTTTTTCCATGTCCTCACTACCCCCCCTCACCCCTCACCTTCGGCTATCCTCAACCCCTTGTCAATATACCAGCATCGAGGCGCTATTACGCTCATTTATTTTTCAGATTTAATCTTTCATTTTTCGAGGTGATATCTGTTTTTAGAAGCGCTCTCTGTGTTTATTTCCAAAGAATAAACATTGGAAAATGAGGAGAGGAGGGTGCAGGGGAGAGGGGCTGAGGCAGATTAATTTCGTGACTTTTCAATCTGCTATTCTATAACTGACAATTTCGTGTAAATGCGATCACGCCGAGGGAAGCGCCGGAGCGTTGTAGCCACATTGGCGTTAAATACGAGTAATCCATTCGACATTTTGGTTTTAATAATAACAATTATTTTAACAGTAAATTGAATTTCCATAGTGGGATTTTTTTTTTTTTTTTTTTTCTAGGGAAAAAGTTGATGAAATGTTTATCAATCTTATTATTTGTTGTGAAACATTGGTTTGGAGTTGTGTTTATTTTAAAATAGAAATATTGAGGGAGTATGTTATATGACAATGGGGGAGGGGGGGGGGGGGGAAGAACAAAGGACAATTACACATTGTCATTGAATCGACGTTGTGAATTAGTTGAAAGGGGATTCATGTAACAGAAGGGAGTAAGATTAATTAGGACATTGTTTGAGTGGTATTCATGCTCACCCGTTGCTATTATTCCACAATAACTCTATTACAGTGGAAATGTAAGGGGGTGGGAGGGAGGGGGGAAGGACGCGTCTATTCTACACATATTAAACATGCCTAATTATTATAATTCACAGTGATAAACATCGTGATTGCAATTTTATCCCAATCGCACTTCTGGTCATTATTTGCCCAATAAATATCAAAGAATGTCTTCATCCGGGAGATCCTTTGAGGGAAAAATAAAAATCGAAGTAGAGGGGAGAAAAAAAAAAAATATTACTCGTACCGCAATATCATAAATAAAGGTATATAAATAAAAATGGAAAGCCTCGGGCCATTATGAAACTTGAAAAGTATGACGCATATGGCTGTTGAGAACTGATATCTCAAAGAGCCACACGCCTTCCATGTAAAGACATATATATTCATTAAAAGTGCACGAGATTCAATGTTTCAAATTATAGCCAAACCTATCCACAAACTGTCTGCACCCAGACAAATCCATCATATAAAGAATTTCACGGAAAGAAAAGGCAAAGAATCAGGCGACCCTAAATAATCCTCTCTATTATAATTAATTCTTAATAACATTGAAATATTCTACTATTATATCAAACGAAATTTTGTCTAATAGACGAATGATAGGAATAAACTGATGACTAATCCACACATTGTTGTATTGCATACGAAATCCTATATACCCCGAGGTATACAAACAGCAATATCGACGAATCTTCCCTGGGGCGAACTACCTCTTTTAGATCAAAATAAAAGTTTCATTCATGTGGTCATTCTTTGACTGTTATTGTCCCCGAGGAATTGCGTGAGATAAACATGTACTTGTGTGACCTTGACTTACCCCCAAGCAGCGCTGATTGTCTCACTATCACATTATGCATTTCACTGATTTAAATACATCACTATTGAACATTCTTCAAGTATTAGAAAGATGAAAAAAAAAAAAAAAAAAAAAAAAAAAAAACAAGTTGAATAAATGGGTACACTCTAGACACCATGAACAACACTCTTGACTTTCATCTCACTCTTCAAAGCTTCTTAATTGTTCTATGCACTTGAGAAAGAGAGAAAAAAAAACCATTCAGATAATCATCCAACAGGTACATTTCTGCACAATGTAATGTAACACTTTCACCTCACACTTTAACCTCCAAAATTGTCGTATTTGATTGAAAAACAATATACATGTAATTCAGTTGATTGCTGGTAGATAAAAAAAAAGTTACGCCACATCACTCAAATATTTGTTTATTAATTTCACTGTTGAAATAAACCAGTGGCAACTGTTTCTGTCCAACACACCAATTCCTCCCCTCCCCACTAACTCATCCTCCTCTCACACACTGATACACACTACATTCATAGTCCCTCCCGCTCATCTGTTCCCACTCCCCCGTACTGATGTTACTCCGTAATATGTACACACTAAACAGTATATGTAACACATTATATTAGGTGTAATAATGTATATGTATAACACTCCCTGCATCCTCGAGCGCGAAAGCGACGAGGAAATGCCTTGCGCCAAAGTTAAATTAAATCATTACGTTAGCAGCTAATATCATAGTTTATCTAGTAAGACATTAGCGAGGCCTCCACTCAAAACAACTTAAAATCAAGATTCTTCGGGCTAACATTCTCCTCACCCTCTGAAATTTCTACTAAATCAAGATTTTCTTCTACTCCGGCGTCTTCGTGCACAGAACATCGCGCTCCTTCCTGCCAACTCGAGTATGAAAGTATTAATTATCATTCCGATTATTAATATGAAAACTTTGGTAGATTTTAGATAAGTATCTCTCAAGTTTCAGCCATATGTGGATTCTGTGATTATATCTTGAGGCTTTGCCATATATGTATTTATCAAGAATTCCAATTAATATTATTTGTTACCAAGTCATTGTCAGGCTATACTGTCTGATGGAGTTTCTCCAATTATTACATTTTTTATTTTATCAAATTCATTGCAGAAATCACAAGTTTATACAGAGTTATTCTAAGCTAGAGTAGTTTTTTGATTTTTCCGGACTTGTTCTGAAAAATTGTCTCCATTCAAAAATCGATTGTATCTGAAAAAAAAAATACAATTGGCTTTTTTTTCTTCCAAATTCGATACGTAATTTTTTGCAACAGGAAGAGTTTGAAGAGGATTTTGTAAATATCTCCAAATCCAGAGGCAATAGCGATATCCTTCTGTGGATTTATCTTTCTTTTGTCATCTCTGTTTGATTCCGAGATATTTTCCAAAAATTAACCTTCAAGTACTGAATCAATTGGAATTTTTCTTTTTTTTTTTTTTTTTTTTTTTTTTTTCAAATTCAGACTTACATTCTATTAAATGTGGAAATCTCTCCGGTCGTCAGCGAGGGTTGAGTATCCTCCACCGAACGAACTAACATTTCTTGACCGATCCTCACTCCCTCCAAAGACTCATTCTCCTAAATAATAAAATAATAAACTCTCTAATTCGAGTATTTGTTGGTGGCATAATGGAGAAAAATATTTAAAAAGTGCATTATAGTAACGTATGAGATAAGAAATAAGCTCCTCGACAATCAGCCAGGCGTATCCTGTGATGAAGGGGCCATACTGCGAGTGGATGCGGGAGGAAAGGTGGTATAAGCATCGCCCTGGCATGCGCTAATGAAGCTGCCAACGCTCGGTATCCCCAGTTATATTACATACCTACTCATCTAAGTACTAAGTAACTGGAGATAAACGTTGGTGATTTCATCAGAATCCGTTATTAATTTTCAAACATATGAACACACAGAGGCAAGAATATCAAAATATGATTCAATTACATTGAAATAATTTCCATTCTAATCAATTTAATTGAATAATTGAGGGAGAATCATCATCATCATTAATCCTTTGATAATTCTCATGAGAGTAGAATCTAAAATTCTAAGGAGAAAAATAAAAAAGCTATGAGAAAACCACTCACCCTGGATTTTTCACAATGTTCCTCCACAGCATTCAATCGTGCCTGTGTAAAAACAGCATTGAGATCAGCCCCAGTAAAACCACTCGTCATTTTTACCAATAACACAAGATCGAGATCTTTCACATCGATGGAGTGACGTTTACACAAGATATCAAGGATTTTCGCCCTTGTTTGCTCATCGGGAAGTGGACAGAGTAACGATTTGTCAAGACGACCAGGCCTGAGTAATGCCGGATCCAACAGATCGGGTCTCGATGAGGCTGCTACAATAGCAACTCCTTCTCGACCCTCAACTCCATCGAATTGGGTCAAAAGTTGATTCACCACTCGATCTGTTACACCAGTAGAATCATGTCCTCGTCTTGAATCAAATTAAAAAAAAAAAAAAAACCGGGTAATTGTACATTGTTATTATTGTTAATTTTACCAATTCTTATAATTATAATTGAGTAGTGAATTTGTAATCTAAGCAAGATGGTAAAATAAAAATTTCACAGACTCTCCAAGATTTAGAGATATACCTATACTTATGAGATTGATTACTTTTTAATTCTTACCTCGGAGCTAAACTTTCAAATTCATCGAAGAAAATAATGCAAGGTTTAATCCTCTGTGCTTTCTCAAAAATATTCCTCACTGCCTCTTCACTAGCTCCAATATACTTTGATAATAATTCTGGTCCTTTGATATTTATAAAATTTAGTCTACACTCTTTAGCAATAGCACCAGCTAGCATAGTTTTGCCAGTCCCTGGCATTCCATATAGTAAAATTCCACTTTGGTGTCTTACAGGTGCCTTTGCAAATAATCCTGTATATATGAGGGGCCACTGCAACAACTGCTTCAGAGACTCTTTCACCTCCTCCAGACCACCAATGTCATTCCAGCCATTGCTTTTACCATCAGTCAATAATGAAACTCCATACAGGGATAATGGTTTTATGGTACGGAGGGCATTTGACAAATCTTCATCCTCTAGGATAAGTCTAGATCTTGGTTGACATTTCCAAGTAAGGAATATTGACTTTTCACATAAATCTGCGAGATCCTGAAACACCCAGCCTTCAGTTGCGCTCGAATAGGCGAACCAGTTGATTTTATTTGACATTTCTACTTTATTTTTCAAGTTAAATTTTAAAAACTCTATTCTCTGTTGTGCACTGAGGGTTGGACTGTTTAAGATGGTTTGAAATATGTGTAATCCTCTGGTAGGCCTCAATCCCGATCCCAATTTGTCCATTTGAGTACATGTTGCAACGACAGATATTAAATGGAAAGATTGATACATTGTTATTAAACTATTCAAATATTCAGATATCTTGGTAGCATTTATTGTGTCTAGAGAGTTTTCTTCATTGTCATTTGGATAACTGGTGATGCACTCTAAATTATCCAAAAACAATACTGAGGGTTGGTAATACATGCAGTCGTCCATTGCCGCTGTGAAAAATTTAGAAACAATGTCCACTTTTTTCCCCTTCAATTTTATACAGTCAATAAATTTTGTGTATATAAAATTTGGAGGATTTTCAATTTTGTCCTTCAGCAGATTAAGAAAGATTGTCTTGCCTGTTCCAATATCTCCACAAATTAAAATATTCTCTCGGTAAAATGTATATTCCTGAGGATTCAAACACATTTGTAGAATTTTTATCGACTCTTTTAGAATTTTTTCTAATGGATTCATGTAGACGCTGCTAGGGTTGAATTTTTCTACTTGTTGGGACTCATTTTCATTCGCCTGTGAATTCTCTCTTTCAGTTATTTGAATTTTCATATTTTTTACTTTTTTATCATTGAGTAGAGCATAGGGAATACTTTCTGGATGAAATTTTATCCTACACTTTTTGTCTACCAGTGAAATTTTTGTGTTTTGTGTTAATATTAAATCACTTTTAATGGAATGTTGTTTTACATAATTTTTAAAATAATCTTTCAAAGTATTTAAATCACATTTTAGGGTTGGAAATACTTCTATGAAAGTAATTGGGTTTTCTACGATATTGACAGGTTCTATATAAATCTTTGAACCTAACTGGATATTCAAGTCTCTCCTCAAACACTCTGAGATCCAAATATTTTTATCATCCACATTTTTTTCCAAAAATTGTTCATTAAAAAAATCTTCTACAGGTGTGCAATTAACAAACATGTCTGAAGGGATATTCAGAATATTCATTTGACTATCGGTCATTAAATTTAAATTGCTATTTTCTTTATCTTTAATAACACTCTTGATCTTTCCATACATCATTAAATAATTTTCCCTATTGGGAAATAATTTTTTCAGTTGATTTGCACGCATGAAAATATTGTGGGGCGAAGAGATTTCAGTTTCTGATATGCGTTCATTAATTTTATATTGTTCTTCCATTGACGTCAAGCAAACGCGAAATATTTCTTGGAGGTTCTGATGTCTGTAGCCCTTTAGAAAAATGTCGCAATCTGTTTCATTTTCTTTCGAGCATGAATGTGATGTAATTTTTTTTGTAATAGTATCAGCAGGTATTTTATGTACGGTCGCATCCTGAACATGAACTTCTGTATAATTCTCGAGTTTTCCATACATGAAAGAGGGAGAAATTGACTCTGAAAAGAAGAAGATGAATTTTTTTTATTTTTTTTTCTTGATCTTCAAAGGAAATTTGATGACAAGTAAAAAAAAAAAAAAAGTTATTTGTAGAGGTAGCATTAAAAAATATATATAGAGCGCATCAGGGACTCGCCCATTTACCCCACCCCCTCCCGCAATGTTGCCCTTCATCGATCTCCTCAATAAAGGCCGATAGCTGTTTCACAATACTTGGATAACTTCATCGAAAATTGACTGAAATCTCCCCCCTCTCTCTATCTCTCTCCTTTACTGCCACATTTCATATCAGTTATTGCCAATTGGTCATAATTTTCACTTAAATAATTTTATAATCAAGTAAATTGATAGAATAATTATCAGTAAACTTACCAACTAATAGAGTGACATTCAAGTACTTTGAGAGCCAAATGACAATTGGTTGATTCGGAGAGACAATATTAATTTGATCTAGCAATGTCGATTGAATTTTGTGAGCTTGTAAATTCTGAATGAACAAAAAGTTGAATTTGGATGATTGAAAGAATTAAGTATTCAATTTTATTGGCAATATTCAACTCACCACAATCTGCCAATCTTCAGAGTTGAAAGGTCGTACATAAATTGTTGTCAGTGTAGGTGGATCAAGAATATGAGAAACATTCACTTCTGCTCCTTCTTCAATTTGTAAACATTTCCCAAATGTTGCACTTATGCATAAAAATTCACTTGAATTCAACTGTGATTGGATAGCAGAGAGATAAAATTCCTTTCCATTGTATGATAACTTTATTGCATTCACCTGGTTTATTCAAACTTTCATTAAATATATATTGATTTTGGTAATGAATTAGTGTGTATTTTTACCTGAGAGGATAATTTACAATACCAGGCACTTGGTATTTGCACGAAACAATTTTTTACTGGCACATATTTAACAACAAAATGGTCAGTTGGCATTTTTAAAATTTTATTCCTATTTATCTCACATAAGAAAAAAACATTCAATTCAAATGTATTTAGAGTTGTTTCAACTCATCCTAACCTTAATCTCTAGCATTATTCCCAATGTTTTGACATCAATTAATTGTAAATTTGAAATAAATATGATATGAGATCAAATCCGTGTATCACATATATGATGGAATAGGGTTTATTACATATTTTACATATAGAATATTATAAATACATTTTGTGTAAAAAAATTAACATCTTGGCAAAGAGCAAACTCTACTGCCCTTGGAAACAGCTGTCCATGTGAGCAAGTGAAGAGTGGGAGGATTCAAAATTTTTTAATAATTTATTTTTACAAAAAATTAACAGAGTAAAGTTTGTAACAAAGTTACAATTCATTTAAGCAATTTTCAATCATTTGAAAATGTAGTAGAGAATTATGACAAGGAGAATAGTAACTACATAAATAATTTTTTTCATCATCACACCACTAGCTCCGCGAATACTTCTAATTATCTGATTATTCATAACAAACACCACTTTACTCTCCTCTATTAATTGTAATTTTGTCTCTTCATCCAGACTCTCTGCGAGTTGATTCATTTTATTTCGAAGACTATCTTTCAATTTGTAAATAGAATTTCCTTCAAAATCAGTAACACGATTACCCTCCAGTTGGGAAGTTAATTTGAAGGGAGATATTTTTGCAATCAGTTGTCTCTTCTTTCGAAGGATTATGCCACCACTCAGCAAGCCCATATAGAGATGATAAACGTAGGCTAGTAGAAGAATTGGTCTTTTTGTTTCCAAGTCTTTCAAGTGATTCAAATACCTGACAACACTTTCCCTAGAACCAACGAGCAGATTTAATTTGTTGAGTAATGCTATCACTCGATGAATAAATGTAATATAACGCATAATCATTTACCTTGGGGTATAATTTTTATTCCAATCATTTCCTAGATAAAAATTCAAATCCTCCTCGAATGCTTTTGTCCTTTCCATATTCTGAGGTATTAAACTCTCAATTTCATACTTTTTCGTAACTCCAACCATTGCCTTCTCCAAATATTTGAAAATTTCATAGAATACCAAAAGTCCATCGCCCCAAACTTTGTCATCTTGCAGTCCTAATGATGAAAAATTAAAGAAAGAGCTTATAAAAAAAAAATTGAATCAACAACTTACCAAATGCTAATTTTGCATTGACGAGAGCATCACTCACTGCATGGATTTCTCTAGTTGCTGCTCTCATTTGTTGGCAAAATGTTACTCCCATAAAATCTTCCATTGTGTATCGAAAATAAAATGAACCTTTGAATCCACAAGAATGTGAACACGGAATAATTCAACCTCCTGATCAAAATCACATCGTGCAAAAGAAGAAAATTATTATCACAAAAAGCAGATGTGGTGCCATCTGCATCACAGTACAGAGAGCAAACGGATCTCAACGATTGCTTGAAAAAATTTTATTCTCCCTTTTTTCCCATACATACAATTTCAACATATAAACAAAAATTAAAGAAAAAAAAAAAAAAAAGAGTAAATGAACGGCGGCACTGAGATCACATCCTTAATACTTAATCCGAATGGCTTTAATCATCAATATCACATGTCATCATAAATCATATAGGTGTCGTGTACAATTTTTTTTTTTCGTTTCTTTTTATATATAATAAAAAATTCCGAAAATAATTAAATACAATTTAGCACCGCCTGTTTGTCAAATGAAAATTCCATCCATATTGTAGGTTGAAATTTGAATATGTCACAAGACTCGTGCGAATTCAAGTGCATTTTTCTAACTGCATCATTCAGCAATGTATGCACATTCTTTTCCTTCTTATTTTCGGTTTCAAACCGAGATTTTCGTTGATTTTGCTTGACAAACGTCTGGGATTCAATCCTTGGACTGTCAATTAATTGTTTAGCAAGGACTGATGCATCACCAGGCTCTCCAAATAAATTTCTCTTTGTTGCTCCTTTTGCATTTCTGTCTGAACTTTTTGGGAGATTTTTATTAATTGCGACACGACGATGACCCATTGGGGAGGTATTTGATTGACGTTCATTTTTTATATCAGAACAGCCATTCTGCCAAGAGGAAAAAAAAAAAAAAACTCAATCCATTGAAATATATCTGTGATAAACGCTGAATTGTTTGAATTGTTTGAAGTTTAACTGACCTGCAGCTGGAAACTTTGGCGTCGATTTCTCACCCCACTTTCAGTCTCCCCAAGAGACTTGTGCCTGTGTCTTTTAGCAGTAGTTGACAATTGTTTGTCCCTCTGTTGTTTCTCCAAGACCCATCGTTTCATTCGTCTATACAAAAAGCATAAAAAAAAAATAAAAAATAAAAATTCCATGTCCCAATAATTGGTTTATAGTCTTTTATATTTCTCAATGCTCACCTAACAAAAGGGACGACCATGAAAAATGCATTTGGCCCAACTCCCATTTTAACTTTGGGCGTCATATCCTTTGGATTATTTGGCAAATCCATAAGTGAAAACCACTCAACACTCTTAATCTCTTTCCTCGTCCTAGGTTGAAATTTGGTTTCTTTCTGTACACCACTTATAATGTATAGTCTAACGAGTCTATCATTAATCGTGGACTCAATGTACTCATTCTTATCAATTAATTTGGAAATATCAAAGCCAGTTTCCTCCAGAACTTCTCGAACAGCACAGTGACTTGGATCCTCGTCTTCATTGACTTTACCCTTGGGAAAACCCCAGCTATTCTTCGCCCAGTAATTTTGCACTAATAATACTTTTGTCAAGTCCTCATTCAGTACAATTGCACCGAATGTTGGTACACTCTGTTTGTATTCCCTCCACTGTTCAAGTATCGAATCAATTCTCGATAAATTTGGCTTTAAAAATGGAATGTGATTGAATATGTGAGTCGCAAATTCTTTCATTCCACATGAATGCAAATTACGTGGGTTCTCCTCCGAGCAGTAAAAATCAAGGTAGAACCAGTGGGCCAATTCAATTTGAAAGCATATACGAACCAAATCTTTACGTCCCTCTTCGGGTACATTGATAATGAAGCGACTAAAATCATTCATCGTTTAATTTTAATGCAACATAAATATTTTAAAAAAAAATAAATAAATAAATAAATAAATAATGAGAATTAGAGTTCAAGTGAATGTAGGGGGCACACTACTAACCTGCTCAAGTCGTCGAGAATGTCCAATGGAATAGCGTGTTGTGACATTTTATTGCCAAATCAATGGTTCTCTCTATTATTATGAGTATTTAGAAACTCTTATCTATCAATTTGGCTCAATACTCGCCTATTTATTACGAAATAATGACGTAAAAAGCATCTGAGTAGCGTCCAACTGATGCGTCACTCGGTTGTGAAAAGAAAAACAATAACCTGAAAAAATTACTCTCCTCCTCGTGTGATGATATTTGGTGTTGGGGCGTGTAAGTGTGTGTGTGTGTAAGATGGCGGCGGAGAGATTCTGCCCTCTGGGTGTGGTTCACGTAATCTTTCTGATACAACAATAGCAAGGCGTCAAAATTATTGTCTCCTTCAAATAAATCGCCGGTAAAAATTTACCAATCAATCATTAACAATCGAGTTGAATGATCTAGTGTTGGCAATAATTTTATTTCCATTACTCATTAATTATCACACTCATTTATTGGTTTTTTTTTTTTTTTTTTTTTTTCTATACATTTTTTGCATGTGTTCAATCTCAACCAGACTGTACACAATTTGCTAGAATTCCCGTGTTTCAATAAAAACAATAGAGAATTTATAATAAATTTAGAGATAAGAACAATGTGATTGTGTAAAGTAATTTGTGGGGATAAATGCAGTTGAGGGAAGTGATGGATATAGTTATGACTTTGTGAAACTTAATTTGAGAAAGTATGGACAAAAGATTTCCACGGACTATATGTACAGCTGATGAAGTTTTATTGACTGATGACAATACTCACAATAAATATTAAATTTTTATGAAGAGTAGACACACCAAATTGAGTTTATGATGGGAAACAGGATTTGTCAAGTGAATTATGTTGATTGGATAGTGCAGAAAAATTAAACAATTCCGGATAGTTTAGTCATTGATAATAAAAGCAAATATTTAAGAGTGAGATATTTCGAGTACCTCATTAATCATTCACCAAACTTTGTGATTTTTCATTTCATTTGCGATTAATATTGTCAATAATAGGTAAAACCAAATCTCAAATCAAAGTAATAATGAATGAAACTGTGATCCCTTTCCAACAACAATACCATTGGAGAGGGAGGGAAAAATTCAAATTAACCCATCAAAAAAGAAGAATTGAATGAATAAATGATTAATTCTTTGAGTACGCTAAATAATAAATAGTGAATCATGGGTAAGACAAGAGGAGTCCATGAGACCACTCCAGAGTTGAGGAATCGGATGGTAGGAATGTATGAAGCTGGACTTGGTCCTCGTGAAATTGCAGCAGCCATCAATTGTTCTGTAAGTTGTCCAAATTATCCACTTCCAATAGATAAGTGATAAACTGTACTGAACAAATGATTTTGTACCTATTCCAAGATTCCTCCCTCTCTCTCTCTCTCTCTCTCTCTCAAAAAAAAAAAAAAAAAAAAAAAAAAAAAAAAAAAAACAACAATAGAATAATGAACGCTAATTTTTTCAATGATAAATTCTAGCAAAGAACAGTAAAACGTTGGCTAAATCGTTTCGACAAGGAAGGCACAGTGGAGACACGAGAACGATGTGGCCGAAAAAGAGCAACAACATCAGAACAAGACGATGCAATTATTCAATTAGCCACTCAAACACCAATTACAGCGGCAAAGGCAGTACTTCCAGCCCTGGGTCTCAATTGTTCGGTCGACACAATCCGCGAGCGTCTTCATAAAGCAGGAATCCACAACTGGAGTCCCTCACGGAAGCACATACAGAGAATTCCCCTGAGTGAAGCTGAGGGTGCGGCACTACAGCAGGCTGTCTGGCGGCCCACTGGTACCCAGCTTGGGAAGAAAAAAAGCCTGAAAATACCATCAAAGGAAAAAGATTCAGTCGCCTCAAAAGTAAAGAAAAAAACTACTAAGGAAAAGAAGAAGGAACAGAAGAAAAAAACTGTTAGCAAAACGGCCACAACCTGTGAAGTAATTAATGTCGCTGATCAGCAAAAGCAATTGGTGGAGGTGGTGCCTTTCAATCCCCCTCAAACAATTATTCACTGCACTGATCTACCTCCCCTCTGTAATCCACCTCCAATAATCAATAATCAGAATTCATTTCATCATACACATCAGACTGTTGCAAATTCCCAGGCAATGTATCAGCATCAAGCCGATATTAATATATCCCAAAATTGGCCTCTAGATTTGGTACAATCGGGATCTAACCAGAATCAATACCTTCATAATCAGGCAAATATACCACCTCCATCGACATCCACACATCTCCAAGAGCTCTATCCACAAAATAATCATCTCCAGCATCATCAAACACACGAGACCCAGCCTCAAATGAACACATCGATAAAGCCAAATCAACGCAGCAAATCATTGAATATTTCAGAGGTTTCATCGAGCTCAAATTCTGGGACTGAAACTATCGAATGTGTTGATGATCCACTGAGGGATGATCAGCAGACTGAAGCTATTAATATAGAAAAAAGAAAGAAAGGAGGTAAAGCAAAGGGTACTCTGGAAACATCAGTGGAACTTCGAAACAGAATGATAGGTATGTCCCAGGCAGGATTATCAACAATGTCAATAGCCCTAGCCATAAACAGATCCGAGAGAACGGTGAAGAGATGGCTGGAGCGTTGGAAAAAAGAAGGTAATGTTCAAACAAAAGAGCGAAAAGGAAGGAGAAGGATAACAACGAAAGAACAGGATGAAGCTATAATTGCAATGGCAACACAGAATCCTTTGACAGCAGCCAAATATGTGGCTCCAGCTCTGGGACTAAATTGCAGCGTTGACACAATCAGAGAGAGATTACACAAGGCGGGTATCCACAGTTGGAAGCTTGGCAAAAAACAAGGTGAGGGAAATGCTGTGCATACTGTTCATCTGTGGCAGCCCAGTGGCAATAGGCCCAATAGGCCGAGAATTCTTCGAAAAAATAATTTCAAAAGACCTGTAGACAAAAAACAGGTTATTGGTGGTAAAAAATCCAATGGCAAAAGAAAAATCTCCGTGAAAAATGTAGAAAAGGTCGTGAATACTTCAAATATTGATATTGAAAGTACACAAGTTATTCTACAAGGGGAGGATATTCAAGCGGCTCCTCTAATACAAGTTGATAAAACTATTGAACAGAGTTCTACAATTACTACAACAACAACTACTACTACTATACAGTTCCATGATGATGTTGCTATGAATAATTATAATTCCGGTACAAATGTATTGCAGCCAATAAGCATCTTGACACAATTGACTCCAAGCACATCAGTACAACAGATGCATGTTGTAGGAGGGCCACAACCGCCTGTCATGAGGCCGGACTGCAGAATGGCCACAGGACAGGTCTCTTCTGGGGCTTACTCATCGTGTATGATAGCCAATAGTGGACACATGGAACAACCTGATCCACTCAATTATGAACCGTACATTTGGAATTTTTAGAGAAAAACAACTTTGAGTAAATATTGACGAATAATCTCTATCTGTCATTATCTCTCCTGTATCCAATAATTTCCATTAGATCTCATGAAAACATGTGTTTCATTCAAATAAGTTTTTTTTTTAGATTGAAAAATGATGCAATCATTCGAGCTAAAGAATTATACTATATCCAAGTACAAGTGATAATTTTTATATATATATATATATAGAAAAAAAAAAAGGAATAATAAAAAAAGACTATGGCTTTAGAAAGATCAGAGTAATTGTATTATGTTAATAGGAGTATAACATTATCATGTGAGTTGCCAAATTTGCGCAATATTATTAAGGACTTTGTCAGGCTCATTCTTGTAGAACATGAAGAACCCTTGGATCTGAGCTGGACTCACGTTCTTATTAAAACTCATTACACTCTCTGCAAATTGTTTTGCTAGTACTTGAGCATTTGTGCCTTCTGGCCCTCTATAGAATCTCAAAAACATTTGCTCCACTTGATTAACACTGCACCATCCTGAACATTAATAGTTTATCATTATTAATTATTTGCCGCAGTAAGAGACAAATTATTAAGATATTGTTGAATTTTTTTTCTTATTAAATTACCAATATATTCTTTAACGTCTACTCTCCCTGGTCTTACTAAAGCAGGATCCAATCTCTCCAAGTAATTCGTTGTCATGAATAATATTCGAGCCTCAGTAGATGCAACTCCATCAAGACAATTTAAAAGACCACTGAATGTAACTCTATTGAGTCCATCGAATGCAGCTTTCACTGAAATTAGTAAAATATAAATTGAAGGAAGCAAAATTGAAATAACAAAGGAATAATTTACTTACTCTCTTTGGTTTCTGTCCGACTACCAAAGGCAGCATCAACATCTTCAAGGAGGATAATGGTTTGCTGTGGAGCAACAGCTAGAAGATGGTTCAATCGGTCATCGGTCAATCCTCTTTCTGATAAATTGAGAACACAAATGCCTCGTTCTAATTCAGCAGCAAGGGCTGTGATAAATGACGATTTTCCGCAGCCTGGGGGTCCATGAAGTAGGTAACCACGTCTGTATGGAATTCCTAGATGAAAAATTTATTTTTATTTTTTTTCTTACAATTTTTATAAAATAAAATTACCTCGATCACTGTACCATCCAGGATTTTCAATGAATTCTCTACAATCTCTGACAATTCTATCGGCAATACCTTGGTCGAGAACAACTGAATCAATTGGTCTCTTCTTTCTTGGGTGTCCAAATTGTCTCCATTCACTTCCCATTGCTGTATACATTAGTGTCTTTCCTTCGTGTTCTTTCAATGCCATTTGTCGAGCTAAGATGAAAATTTTTAACGAGTTGAGATGAAATTGAAGAGGAAAAAGTCAAATTCAATGGAAATAAATGAATGATAGGGCTTACCTTCTTCAAGAATTTCAAAATAAATACTCCTATTATTTCCAAAAGCAGTGAGCACAACTGTTTCCCAAGGAATCCCCATATGCAAATCGAGTGTCTGTTGTTCTCTAGTTCTCTCAACTCTTATCCAGTTGCCTTTATATCTTTTTTAATTAGTAATGTTTTTTTTTTTTTTTTTATTAAAAAATACATAGTAATACAAAGCATCAACTTTCACATAAAAAAAAAATGTGTATTGTTACAGTTACCTGAAAAAATGAGTTCCAATACTTGGAATAAACTCATATTTTGTATTGACATGTCCAGTGTCTTTCAATTCAAAACTCGTCTCTACAGATAAATGCTGAGTCTTCTTAGCACCTTTGTGGGTTATCCATTGGAGTAACCACTGATAACTCTTGTCTCTACAAGGCACCTCCAGGGTAATCATGTAGTGACGTCTGTATAATTGATTAATTCACATTAGTATCAATTTTTTTCATCACTCCAAATTGAATATCAATATCAATCATCTTGCTCTTTATCACCTGAAAAGGACCATAGCAAATTGACTACTCTTTCGAAGAACAGCAGCTCCAACTCCCAATCCAGCTAATCCAAAACCTGCTCCAAAATACGGATTGTCCGTTAATGTTTGAAAATAATCTATGATTGTCATTTTTTAATCTCTAGCGGGATATCACTCAGTTATTACAATTATTTTTCAATTTTATTTATCCACAACAATCAAATCAATTCTCGGAATCTACACTCTCATTGTTTCATCATCATATCCATATGATGATGTGCTGCTAGGCGATATATAGATAGTAGTCACCATATTGAACAACTACCGGTAACTACGTGAACCTCTTTATCGATTCAACACAAAATACCAGCGGCGACACAATGTTCTCACATCATTCACTACTGATTTCAAATGTCAACAAAAATATCTGAATAAACAGATTACATTGTTAAAAATGTAAATAGAATATTAGCTCAAACATCTCTTCGAGAAGTCAAGAGATATCTAAAAAAAAAAAATTTCACCCCTGAAAAAGTACAGAAGCAAAAAACAAATTCCAATTGATTCGACGAATTGAAGAAAATATTCCGAAAAAAATTGCAATTTTTACTTTTCTTTTATCCACTTATTGTGATATCACTTAGATAGGAGGATGGGGGGCGGAGCTAGAATTTTCCCCATCTCGTCGGTTCTTCACAACGAATCAACTCTCTCCCTTGCACGTAGAGTAGAGATGGGAGAGAGAGAGAGAGAGAGAAACGTTACATCCCTTGACTCGAACACTCGAGTCAGGCCGCGTGCTAAAGAAGTGGGGGTATTGTTTAGCGCCGAGTTGTGTTTTAGTTGTCCGCTGACAGCGGCAGAGGGACGATGTGCTGCGGTGTGAAGTGCCAAGAGGGTTTATAACTCGTGTGATTTCATTTGCGATTGATTGTTTAAAATTTTTTCCAAGTATTATTATTACTTTCTTTCGCATCATAATTCGTATTGAATAATTGGAGAATAATAATAGTAACTCAAATAAGAACAAGATAAACGTTGACTGTGCATTTGACTTGAGTGCTCTTGAGTGTTTGTCCCAGCTTGTTCCTTTTGCATTTATTCCTGTCTCTGCTATCATTTTGTCATTTCTCTTTTACGTGTTGGTGGTTACTCAGAGAAACGAAAAAAACCGGGTACCCCCATTGAAAATCTCCCATAACCTGAAATTCATCGCACTATTGTCGTAATCGTCTGGGCAATGTTCGTTTGGCTGATTTGGTGATGGCAGAGGGTAGAGGAGGGGGAGGATGTCACGCCGCAAACAGAGTAATCCAAAACCCCTGAAACGTGAGTCTATTTTGCTTACATTGTTTATCATTTTTTAATTTCTCGACTCTATGGAAAGTCGAGTGAAAAAATGTTTTCAACATTTTATTCTTTCTCTTCTCATGTGTATGTCGTTCTGCGTTTGCTTTGTTGTCGGCTTATCCGCCGGATTTGTTATGTATACGTGTTATCGAGCAGAACATTAGTCCTGGTCCTATCGCGCATGATAAATGTGCGATACCAACTCTCCGTAAAAGAGTTGACGAGCTACTTTTTTTTTTTCTTTTTTTTTCTCAATTTTTTTCTACAGTCTCATATGGGGAGGGGGGGGGGGGATTTTTTTTTTTTTTTTACAACACGGGAAAGGTTTTTCTCCATTTGTTGGGGGGGGGGGGGGGAGTTGAAACCTTGGATTAGGCAGTATTTGTGTGGGAAGGGGGATATTGTCACGTGGCAATGCGTATTTGCAATACTTTCTGGCGGGAAATTTAGAGAGTAAATTGTATTGATTGATTCGAGTTGCCTTTTTTTTGGATGATAGACAAGATATATTTGTTTACTAATTATCACAACAATATAAATTATTTCAAGGACGGGCTCATGATATATTTTGTTGAAATGACGTTTGAACAGCAGATAAATGTTTAATTACATTTATTTGGCTGGTTGGTTGATTTATAATTGAGGCTTGGGGCACATTAAAGGTCTTTCAACTGTCAAATTAGAATCATAATTGCTATCGATAAATGAGAGAGTAACATAGTGCACACTGCTGGTGCTATAAATTACAGGGTTAATACGTGTATATTTTGATATAAATTCAACGTTTCAACTTTTAATGTTTGACCAGATCGCCAGTTATGTGTAGCAATGGGGACGGCCAATGTGTCGCGCTGTGGGAGATACTTTCACGTGGTGACTTGTGGAACAGGTCTCAACTCTTTCTCCGTTATTTGCTTTGGCATTTCAGGGACCTAAGGCATTCCATAATGCTACAATATCATTTCAAGTAATAATCCAAATTATACAGTGTCAATGAAAACAAGAAATTCAATTTTTGACACTCGATTCAAATGAGAAAAATCTCTTATTTAAAAATATTTTTTATTGATTGATTTTGTCCCTTTACTTTTTCAAGTATCAATAAATAATGATGATAATTAATCAAGAATGATGTATATAATATTGGAGCATTGTGTCGAATTTGTTATGTACAGGTCAGTTTAATATGCGTTCGTTATAGCTACGAATATATTGGATCATCCTATTTACGAGTGTAGACATAGTGGAAATGAGAGAGAGAGAGAGAGAGAGAGCTAATTAGTTCCGCGTGTTACAAAGTTAATAACGCCACGCAGTTAATTTTGTCTCCCTTCCCATATTCTTCACTCATACACACGGGCCTCATTTCATCCGGTTCGTTCGTCGTTGTTTCAATAGCAACAAAGATCTTTATCATCTCTTGAATAACATCGATCACACGATAAATTTGTCGATGAGATTTTTCATAGAGGTGTGGAAGGGCATTAATTTTTATTCTCTGCTTGTTTTTTTTTTCCTTCCTTATTCTTTCCCATTTGAATGCGTGCATTAACATTTTAATATTGAATTGGAGTTTAGTTGCATCTGTAGAGTCATCTTTTGAGGATGTATAAAGAGTATAGTATCCTGCGGTGAGGCCGCAATCACCCCCCGTTGAGACGAAGCATCAAATTAATAACCGATGATTTTATAGATGAGGGACTTATTGAATCGTGTTCATGGATAAATAATAATCTGCAGACACCATCTTGTAATCTAGAGAACAGTTGGATAAATCACAAAAAATAGTATTAACGTAGGTAGTGGAGCAGCAGTCTTGTCGCGTAAGATATACTCTCGTCCCCCCCCCCCCCCCCCACTATTATTCATTAATTTTTCCATTCAATTTTGGTCAATTTTTTTTTTTTGTTTCTTCCTTTCTTAATCTCTTTCATCTCTTCTTCTTCTTCTTCTTTTACTCGACTATAGAATTAAATAAAAGCCAATAGTACAGATATATCTGAGTCAATATTTTTTTCGTCTTTGCAGTGCGAGTAGTGGCATGACACTGAATCTCTCTCACGGTCGTCACACGGGTGTCGGACACAGAGTGGCTTTTTCCACTTTATTTTTCATTTTTTTTTTTCCTATTTATATTTCAACTTACTCTTGGCTCTTTTATTTCACGTGAGGGATAAGGATTACAATGAAGGATCGGAACCCATGGGGTAAAAAAGACTTGTGAATCTTTCGTCGTGCAGTTGGTGTGTGGCACGACGATGGCCGATGGAGCAGCAGAGTAAAGAGTTGCAAATCCCTCGTCGGTGTCTTTCTTAGCCTGTTCTGTGTCTCTCCCTTTCCTTCTTCTTCTTCTTTCCACTTGGTAAAAATACACTGGGTATCTTACTATGGTGTGTATGCGCGCCTCTGGTTCTCCACTTGGCCGCGTACAGTTTATCAGTGTCGATCGGTGGAGGCGGCCATCGGTGCACAGCCGAAGAAACTGTGGAGAAAACGAGTGGAAACGAACGGACAGAAAAAGAAAGAGAAAAAAAAAAAAAGACAAGCGTTGAGTCAAATCAAATGAACGCGAGCGAGGGAAAAAAATAATACCATTGTGATTTTAGAAGATTATTTGGCCTTCAATAAAAATTTGTAAATAATTTTGCTTCTTTTTTAACAAATTTAATACAAAGAAAAAGATATTCTGATGTGCTGAAAATGATATTTCCAATGTATTATATACCGCAGAATAAAGTGTAGAAATGTAGCAAGAGGAATAAGGAGTTTACGATTGATCAAAGAAGTGGTAGATCCATACATACGTGCATCCACAAGTCGAGGTGAAATAATTTGGTTTAGTATGGTGAAAGAAAGAGAGATGGAGAAGAATGAAGGGCGAGCCTACAAATTGCTACACAGCATTGTTGTGTCACTCCAGCCTCCCTCCCGCAAGACACTGCCGGGACACGGCTCCGGCATCGCTGGAATGGTGTCCTGTCGCGTCTCTCTCTCTCTTTTTCTCCTTGGCGATTATTTCTCCCGTTCTCTCTATTGTATTAAAATCTAAACTTGGACGAGCTTCTTACCTCATTTTTCATTATCAAATTACTGTTATTTGCTGCGATTTTTCCATCAACGAATACGTGACAATTTGTCATTTATTTATTCATCAATGTCGTGTGATTATGATGAAAAAAATGCACATAATCTCTTGGCATTTATTGAGATTTTTGTAATTATTTTTATAACAGATAAATTTCTTCTTTTCTTTGTTACAAAAACAGTTGATTATTGATGATTATGTCTTTCGCAGTTCTTATACCTATACTATAATAGCAAATTCATGATGATTGATCAAGTGTGACAGCATATTAGGTCAATATCATTGGAGGAGTAGTTTTCATCGTATCCTCTCGTATACCTCCATCAAAATTGCCTCTCTATTTTGATTTTTTAACCAACTAACTAAAATCCATTGGTATGAAGTTGGGTGGGGCGGATATTATAGGAAAAGGTGTACAGAAAGAGAAAGAGAAAGAGAAAGAGAAAGAGAGATAGAGTAAGGGGGGAGTCGTCGGGTAGAATCGTGGTACGTGACGGTACGGACGGGTTAAAATCTCTCGTATCGCCCGGCTATCGAGCTCATTACGCTAATATTCACTCGAAATGCTGGCCGATACCGTATCTCGATCGTGCTCCGCACTCCGTAAAGGCCTTTTCGCGATTCGCTCGCGACCCGGGGTTTGTATGTGCACGCTCCCACTACTGTTGTCTCTCCGGGTATGAGCCAAATGTGTATTGGCCATACACGTGTATTATATATATATACCTATCTGAAAACTGTTAACGTACGGCGTTTAAATGTGAATTCCAAAAATGAAAGATTACATTTAATCAGAGAGAATTTATTGAACAAATGAATGTGTAATATCATTAAATTTTCAATGAGTGCTCTATACAATTTATCAACCCTCTCATTTTTAATTTCTCCTGGTTCACTGGTTGAATTTGTGGGGTGGGGAGGGGTAAAAATAGTGAAACAAATTGTGTATCAGTGACTATGATTCTTCATTGAAAATATCATCAAAATTTTAATTCTTACGAATCAAACAAAATGAAAAATAATTCCTTGTTTGAATTTCATGGATACGTCTTTATTGATAACAAAAATTGGATGCCCCCATGGATTTTATAGTTTTTTTTTTTTGCATTTATTTATATGGTATGTGTGGGTTTTCTTCTTCGGCCCGATGCATCGCATATTTGTTGAGTGCTCAGACACACACGGTGGCCGATTATCTACGCACGTGTGGCTGCTTTATAACCACCGCCGTGAATCCACGGTGTATAGTGCGATGCCAAGATTATTTTGTTCTGTTGAAAGAAGCTCTCATCATCTTTAGTACAATACTATTTATGAATAGTTTGATAAAAAAATTGATATTCATTGATAGATTATTATTCAATTTTCTTTTTTCCCACTGATGAAATTTCAGTCATTTCCTTTGAGATAATATATTCAGGCCATCCACAAATATATCGCCTCTCTAGCTGTTAACTGATCGCAACATACTAGTTCTCTTATTCATTTGCCAACAAAACCATTAACTCGAATAAGAAAAATCTCACTGTCTGTTTAGGAAATCTGTGGAATACTGAGAATTTTAGTATAACTTGTGCTGCTGAGGTGTTTGATAAAACTCATGTTGGTACATTTTCATCATCAAGATCAGCTTGGAGGGGACAAGACATAAGCGAAGAAAAAAATTACATGAAATTCCTATACGTAATGATAAGTATACAATAGAGGAGGTCAACTCTCCACAGATGTAAATGGAGAGCAGAAAAAAAGTCGCCGTGACGGAGAAGGAAAAAGGATAAATGGAGAAAGAGAGCTGCAAAAGGAAAGAATGCTTACATTAATGTTGTAATTTCCAGTGTTTGATCTGGGCCCATCTCTCTATGAGGGCTTTAGTGTTGGTATCACGAGTGGCACAAGAAAGGGAAAACGTTAGCAAACGGGGGCGACAAGGGGGTTATAGTAGGGGGAATGCGTCTGCGTTTTATTTGGTACCCGCATTATTATTCCGTTGGAGATTGCGCGGCGATCTGTGCAGTTTTACCGAAGCCGGCGCGAGCGCTCACCTTCTTATTTATGGATGGATTCCCTTTTAACTTTAGGGCGTACTACTTTTTCTTTTGTTCCACTCTTCATTTTCATTGTCTTTTGTTTTCATTTTGAGCTCTCTGTATCTTTCTCTCTCAAATTCTTATCATCTTATCGATCTGCACGCTCTCTCAATAACAGGGGGGTGGGCCTCTCTATCAATTAGAATTTCAAATTTTGATAAATTTTTTAATTCAACCACTTTCAAGTGTTTCTCTTGAGTTTTCTGCAGTCTGCGGATAATTATAAAAAAAAAAAAAAGCAGCACAAAAAAAAAAGGCCAATTTTGACAATTATCTCTAATTCAACTACATTTTCCAATGTTTCTCGCGTGTTTTAGGTATAGCTCACAGGCATTTTTTTATTCAACAAATTATTACCGCGATGTGTACGGTCTCGTTTGAAAAATTCAATTGTTATCATGAATAAAAAAAAAAAAAAAAAACCAATGATTTAAAGGGAAAGAGAATAATATTGCATATAATATCAACCATAAGTGCAATATCTCGGATAACGATAAAGTGTTTTTCACAACGGAATCAGTGTTAATTGATGTCTTCACTTGGTCTGTCTGAGTTGCGATGCAACCGAGACATTCTGATAAAAACTGGACTGATACATATATTCACCGCACTTTACATCCCCTCTTTGATCTTCAACATTGAAAAAGAAAGAAAAAAAATAAAAAATAAAAATTATTGTCAATCTGTGAATAAAACTGCCGATAAATATTGAGGAAAGGCAGAGTTGTACATTTTTTTCATTAAATTTGTCATTATAAATTTTTAAATTTCTTTACAATCGTATCAATACGGCTCGAAGGCCGATACCCTCCCGGGTGATCTCTCGGACAAGACAACAATACAATCGCTCTTTCTTTCTGCATGCATCGTGCGCTTGGAAAACAGCTGATACTGAATATTATATTTAGAGGCGAGATATCATCGGAGATATTTGTTTCTCGTGGAGAACAATAAACAAGTTTTCGCTGAAACAAAATCAATCATTTTCGGATTTTTCGCCAATTATGTATAGTTTTCCTACACTACATATTCGAAAAACAAATCATCATTATCATTGTATTTTGTCATTACAATTCAATAGTGTGCTAGAATAGTTTTATCGCGTTATAAAAGTTTGACTCTTTGAATTGCAAGTTTTAAAATGGAATGATAAGGATGAGGGGTGATTTTATAGTCCTTGTAACATATAATGTAAAAATTTCCATCTCA
Source organism: Coelinius sp. EB29 (assembly GCA_035578325.1). Classification (NCBI taxonomy): domain Eukaryota; kingdom Metazoa; phylum Arthropoda; class Insecta; order Hymenoptera; family Braconidae; genus Coelinius; species Coelinius sp. EB29. The sequence continues at coordinate 63,990 of JAOZGT010000002.1, read as the reverse complement.
CTTTTGACGTAAAATGTTTTCACTAAAAGACTCATATATAATGAATGAGCGGCTCTCGTGCGGCCCGTCCGATGCTACTATACATATAACACTGTTGGTGTATAGGCTTCTTCTCGATTCCACCTTCTAGTCGTGGGGCGAGGAGGAGGGGGGGAGCTCCGGTTTCAACAGGTGGGCGTGCGAACGCGTCGCGTTACCGCCTGGAAACTGCCGGCGTGTGTCAGTTCTCTCGATCGCCCACGTCGCGCTTACCTAAACCCTCCCTCATTTCCCCCCCACATACACCCCCCCCCCCCCCCCCGCAACACTTGGTACACACCCCACTCCAATCGATTTTAAAGCAAATACACATGCTTCCAATTACGATTAACATTACTACATGTTTTTCCATTCAGCATTTGATGTAAAATTTGAGGGTCATTTTTTTTTTTTCTTTTTTATTTTCATCTTTTTTCACTCTCAATAAAAAATTTTCCTTTTGTTACAAATAGAAGCTATTGCTTCAGCCATTATTTATAACTGTAATAAGCTCTCTCGTATATTTATATGTAAACACGTGTCAAACTTTAATTGTTAGCACACAATTCTTGGGAGGAAAAAAAATTGTCAGAGATAAATTTTTTGCCGTTCAAACAGAGGCACAATTTTGTGCAGCACACCAAGTGTAAATGTGGAGACTGAAAATTATCGCTTCGGCAGTGTCTGTGTTATATTATATGATAGGTGTAGAAACACACTCACGATTGATTTCCGATCGTCTAACGCAGTATTGGCCAGCTTATATACAGTACCTGTCCGCCCACGAGATAGAGTCACTCGGTATTTATCCTGTGCAGAACCCAGAGAAAACTGTCGTGGGGTAGGGAGGGGTGAAGAGGAGAGTGTTTGATGGTGTGAGAAGTGAAAACTATTCGTTTATAAGCCACACGGGTGTTTATCCATTCCTCGGCGGCCGTTTGTCCCATTATATCCTTTATCTCTTTGCCGAGGCCTTTTGTTTCATTTTCACTCAGAGACTCCTCTTGTCTCTCTCATTCTTCAATCCTGTCTTTTCTCAAACTGTCCTACATATATATTCTATGCGCTCGGTCGGTATTTCCGTGATAATAGACTGAAGTGTATGAGGCATATATTTTTTTTAATACTCGATGGATTGATTTTTCTTTTTCTCTCCTTTTATTCTTCTCGTTAGTATATGAATTTCATTTCGAGCAGTATGATAAGGGGAGAATTATTGAATTGGACTATTTTCATATTTATCAATGAGAAAAAACATGGAGACTATATGTTCTCTCTATTTTTATAGCTGCTGTTCTCGAGTATAGTTCCGTGATTGTGTGTTCCAAACATGAATCGAGTCAAAAATTTCTAATCAATCAATCATGTGCCTCAAATGCGAGGAGGACCTCAACAAAGAGAGTGGCAGCATAAGGGGTAGTGGGATGTATATCTACAAGTAGAGGGGATAGCCTTATGAGGTGGGTAGAGGTTCTCTCGATAAGAAGACATTAGCGACCCGTATATGTGATACGAGTGTTCACTTCTGATAAGACTGCATATGTACATACGTAACAGTCTTCGACTTTTGTTACCTCCCCATTTTTATTGTACCCACACTTGGCATCTCTGCCTGCCTACAATCTCTCCTACTATTTTCAAATGGAAGCCTGATAACAAAAAAAAAAAAGTCTCCGACTCAATTGTTTTTCAGAAGAGTTACAATTTTCTTTTTTATCCCTCGACGATTATTTTCAGTTTTGATAAATAAGATATAGAGGAACATTCTTGAACAATTGTATAGGTTGCACAAAAGTATTCTATCATGTTCGTCTCTTCGGCAAAGCCTGGTGTGCTGCTGCTATCTGGATTGATATCCAAGCTCAGGGCTCGCGCTATCGCTTGCCCGTATATAGCCCCACTATGGACGCGATAGCACTGACTCGCTTCTGGACGAAAACTCTCTCCGCCCGCTTTTCCTCAATGTAGTACGGATAAAAAAAAAAAAAATGGAAAAAAGAGTATAATGGTAAAAATACCTTGGGAATGCGATTCGAAAATGATATAAAAAGGAGGAGGAGGAGCTGTTGATGAGTTGAATTCAAGTATTGAGAGAGGTTTGAATTGAGGAGGATAGGTATCACTCAGTATGTTGGAATGAATGAAATTCAATTATAAATTTTTACTTTTTTTTTTTTTTCTCCCCCCCCCCCCCCCCATTATTATGAAAACTGACAGAGATGAATAATACAGACAGACTATTTAAGCTCCTCCTACCTCTCATAAAATGCATGTAGAATATGGAGGGGGATTTGAAATGGTCCTGTCGGTGAGGTTATAGTTATAATACAAGATAAAGTGGGGGATGAGGTATATAACAGTGTACTTTAAGTAATATAAATGGGAATTAAGAGACGTCCATGCATAGCGTGTAAACGGATGACCGGCTGTATCTCATTGTTTTCATTTCCTTGGGCATAACCGCCAGCGCGCTACTGCTCACCGACTGTAAGACGCGGAAATGAAGTAGAGACAGAGTAGGTTTGGCTCATCCGCGGAGATGAGGGGACAGTAGGGAAGGGAAGGGAAGAATCGAGCGGCGGCATACACATGTCTCTTTGCTGTTGGAGGAATAATATATTTATCCCTCTTCCAGATTGGAAATGGGATTCTTTCTTGCATAAAATTCTAAAATTTTCAACATAAAAAATTTACTAAAAACTTGACAACTTTTGTTTTAAAGTTTAATTGGATATTTGGTGGGATAAATTTAGAGATAATTTTTCCACAACTGACGTTTCAAGCCCTCTGCGGAAATTATAAAATCAGTAACACCGGGCACGTATATAGTTTTGATGGCCGTCATGACATTTCATCTTTTGTTTATTATCATGTTCTGTGATGGATAATCAATCACTTTGCTAAATTTATGATGAGTAAGGAATAAATTATATATGTACAGTATTTTTTTTTATGAAATCAATTTTTTATTCGAATTCAAAAATATTAACCGGAACGAATCAATTCTCGGAGGGAAGAATGCAATGAATCTGGGGGTAGTGTGGGGATGCCGACAAGGAAAGGGAAAGGGGGTTGAAGTAATGCACGATATATTCGTCGAGTGTATACAGTAATAATACTGCCTCCACCTATTGCACTATAACGTACTGATAAGGGCGACGAAAACGGCCCGTCGGGCACAGCAGCCCGTAAATATCGAGTGAGTCCGGGTGTCTGTGCGGTTATACACACATACACATACATACACATAACAGCTCTATTTCTCCATAGGAGGCAATTGTGTCCCTTCTTACAAGCTCACCACTTTATCTCGTTTGTATCGTAGGATCAGAGAGTATACCGCCAATTGTTTTATGTTACTTGAATATGCACATTCAATTTTATTCTCTATTTTTTTATTCTATTTTTAAACAAAAATTAATAATTTGTAATGAAAAATAATTCCTCATCAATCTCTCTCTCTCTTTCTAACAGAGAGGGGGAGGAATATATTATATGTATAGGCAAAGGCCGCACCTTTGTTAACACTTGGCGCGCGAAGGACGCGTCGATATAGATATCGATCGACTCGGGTAATTGAATGGGTCGCAATCGTCGAGCAAGTAGGCCCAGCGGCGAGAAATTGACTGTGTATCGGCTTCGATCCCTCACTTGTGCCCCTTAATTTCTCCTTTTTTTCCCCTTTCTCTTTACCTTGTGTGCGTGATGCCTTCAACGAGCACCTGATGTGTGCGTAAATGCGGGTCTCACTTGGTCTTGTACATATTCACTCGCTGTTTCACTCACTCATTATATATTGTGAGTCAATGTTTGGAGAGGAAGAAACAGAGACGGCGGACTTGACTGATATGATGAGCACCACCTATGGGTGGTGTTGAATACCCGTGAAGCAAGTAACTTTATTTCAATTTAATACTATAATTGACGAATTAAATGATACACAATAATTTGTGAAAACTCTTGATAACATGGGTATAACAATTTGTTATTTCATTTTTCAATTTATTCTCCACACATAAAAGTTTACTGTATAGTTGCAGCACATTTTTTTACTTTTTTTTCCCTCTTTATATTCAATTATTAGTGTCAGTACAAATCGTGTGCTATAATTGTCGCTTCCGTCTTGGATGTATTTGTTCTTCCATCGCAATGCACTCGATTTTCGTGTAATGCTGCGCTGTGTATGTGTGAGCAGAAGACGAAGGGTGCGTAGGGGTTTTTTTCCTTTCAACTGTTGTCGAGCGTTTCAATCTCTGGGCTATATGCATAATGGATGTTTTGTAGGGTATCGCATGTTCCTTGTCAATAAACGAGCATTCCCTTTCCTATTTTATTCCATTAAAATTCCATAGAATGCAACAAAGTGAATATATTTATTTTTTATAAATGAAAAAATAAAAAAACTTTTCTGTTTTCTGTTTACAAATTAAATCAAATATGTCCTCATCATCTACACAATATTTTTTTCTATGTGATTATCATCCGTGTCCCCACCTAATAACCGCACTCCACTGTGTCTATAAATTTTCATATTTACGACAAATATTGCCGATTGTAGTACAATTTGATATATCGAAATGATAAAGCCAACCACCTCGACTCACTCACACCTCATACACCGACCATACCTTCACCTATAAGCTAATTTGATTCTCTAATGCTTATATCGTAATTTTATGCAGTTAAGTTAGGAACGATGAATATATGGATCCAGGTGGGTCTCATGCGGCTGTTTCGATCGTAGCCCCGTTGCGCTTCCCCTCTTGGTACCTAACTAGTTTTTTCTTTTTTTTTTTTTTTTCTCTTTTCCTTTCTTTCTTCCTTCTTTAACTCCACAACTCGCAGAGAGTACAAATTATAGAGGCCATAAACACTGTGAAAGAGAAAAAAATCCATCACAATCGAGTGAAATTGAATTACTCATCAATTTGTTAATTTCTCTTGATTTTAAAATCGTGTGCGTGGCGATTGACTTGATAAATCGTGCGTCACATTCATTGCTCGAAATTGCGCCACTTCAACATATAAACTATCTCTCGCGAGAACATGTGAATGAGAGGAAACGAAGAAAAAAGTTTGAGATGTAGTGAAAAAATGAAAGTAAAAAACAAAAATTGAGACAAGGAAAAACATAATGAAAAAAAAAAAAAAAAAAAAAAAAAAAAGTCAAGAGTTCTGGTGAGAGGGAATGGGAGAAGGGTAGCACAGCGATATCCCGGACAATCTGATTAGTGCAATCTAATTAACGCTGCTTTTAATGGCATTCATTAGCACATGCCGCTCGGTGTGCCCTGCCTCTCTAATACCATCGTCCACCCAATACTTTCCTCTCGGGTCCCATACCTGAATACATCCACCCCCACCTTCTACATATATACATAATCTCTTAGTCCGATTTTGAATATCTTCATAAACAGTACATAAAACAATACAATGAACATTTTAGTATAAACAAGAATGAACGACCTCAAAGTTCCAATTGATTGTTAATAATTTTCTTATAATAATTCTTCCTTTCTTTTCTCCTTTGAACCTCTATAACTTGTCAATCAGAAATGGAAAAATAATGGTGCAGAGATAAATTGGAAAAAAAATAAATTGGGAGATTATTAAAAAATTATAAAAGAGTCAAGAGTAAAGTTGGCGGTGGTGCAGAGTATGAGGTGCGTGACATTGTATGGATATGAGGCGGTGATTTCTCGCGAGATACATAACGCTACGGTGTTATACCCATACACAGCAGTGAATGTCGTGTCAACAGCACGATAGTATACTATAGGGAGGCACTTGGGATAGATTTAAAATTGATTCTGAGAGAATATCTCCATTGATGGAAATTATTCCAGATTTGTATATATACATTCATACCACCTCCATATAGTGTTGTGGAATTCTCTTATTGTTGTATTATATATACCAAACACAATTATTTGTTGCCATAAACTAGAGGGGGCAAATTTAGCTTACAATTATACATAAACACACAGATACATTTTGGATTAATATGCTAGTTGTGACTTAATAGAAGTGTGTACAGTAGTTTTCTCTGCTCTTCCCCTTGATCGATAAATTTGTTTGATACGAATTAACCACATCACGTCGTTGATCCACAACTCATTGCCGTGTTGTTGTGTTATACGGACGATCCCTTTCCGTATTTTCCATATATAGGTATCACACTGTCGTAGCAGGCTCGCAATGCTATAACCTAGGGAAACCACTTGTCACTTGTGATGTCAAATAGTATATTTACATGGGGGAAATATTTGATGGTGATAGCTAGGGGGTACATAATATAACTGTACAGAGACGAGTGTGAGATTGCCGTGGATTCTGGCATCAAACTGCCGCCACCACCACCGAAACGAGACCCCTCCCTCAAGGTAATGACGTGCGAACTGATATCGAATCCCTCGACTATCACCAGCAACCTTCTATAGGTAGTCAGGCATTCTCTCGTGAACAATGATGATGCAATCAATGCGAAAATAAGATATACAATTTCGCCAAGCCCATTATATATTTTTTTTATACCGTTATCTTTTTGATTTTTCAATTCATAGGAAAAATTAAAATTAACTACTAATAATTCACATCATTTTCTTATCTAAATTCCATGGAAATAATCAATTAAGTCAAGTGCTGTATGTCGAGGTCTGACCAGAGCTTTTTAATTTTATGTTCCTGAGCTAAATATACATATCATTTAATGAAACAACTGAATATAAGCCACGGCGGAATTGTCATTTCAGCATTGTCTGCACAATGCACTTGCAGCCCTAATACACGGACATGCCGTCTAATGAGAGGGGGGGGGGGGGAGGGGCAAAGGTAAAGGAGCGTCAACGTATAGTATATATACCGGGTATATAGTATAGTATAGCCATAGCCGACGAGCCGACAACAATAATCGTACCTCGTATCTCTCGTGCAAGCCCGTTATCTCCCTTATCACTACGTCCGGTCTCTATCAACTATCTATGCAAATCACAGCTAATTATATTTAATTAGATTCGACTACTGAGAACCACTGCCTCTCCCCCTCCATTGCTGCTCCTATTAGTATCATATATGAGTATAGTATATATATAATATGGTGCTTATTGTTCTTCATATACAAACCGTCTTATTCTCTACGAGTTTCCTATTTTCCAGCTTTTATGAAATATAGTGTGAGGAAGAATTGAAAAGACAAAATTTTGGATAGGCCGGTACTTGGAATGAATACCTTCTGCGAGCCACAATGGCAAATTTTTTGTAATTTCCATGTGGGTTCTGAGTAGCCGGACGGCAAGTACAAAAATATAACAAGCTTATAGATGAAAAGAGGGAGAGGATTGTGGAAGGAGGAAGGGTGGTACAGCAGGGAGGTTGTGTTATCGGCGAAGCCTCGTGCGACCAATGCCGCATTCGCCTTTATCGTTTTACAACAGAAAGGCGCACATCAGTCAAGCGGTATCTCCTCACGGTTGATTTCCCGTGGCCGCTGGTGCCGCCGCATACCCTCTGCACCCGGGTACCAACCACCCCACAAGCCCCTGCTTTTGGGGTATCTGTATATATATCTCTCTCTCTCTCTCTCTCTCCCCCTCTCCTCACGGTTCTCCGCCTGTCCAGAAGAAGGATAGGGAAGAGCTATATATATATATATATAGTTATGAAAACATGAAATATATATTCAATCTTGGGCTTTGTGTTATGTGATAAAAGAAATCTATAGAAACTGTAGTCTCGTTTCTCTTCTATTCTTCCCACTTTGAAATTTCTTTTTCCATCAAATTTTTTGGGGTGAAAAAATGTGTTATTTTTGTATTAAAAATATAGAGTTATTGTGGATGCAAATGCAGGACAAGTATGAATCTTCTCTGCGTACATTCTTTGTATAATATGGGTGTATAACATTTGTACATGGTGGTGGTGGTGGTGGGAGGAGGCAAGTTTGTGTTCCGAAGGAATATAACATTAACGGGCGCGCGAATAACACGATGCTATAAAGTAAAAAGGCGATGAAGACGGGGGCGAGGGGAAAGATTTTGCTTTGCTGCATTTAACCAGGGAGTAGCGAGCGACAGGAGTTTGTTATCGTTATCGTTTTACCCAACGTGGCCACGCTGTTGATCGCGATAACGAATCGCCACTGCGCGCGCTCTTCTCTCTTATCGTTTACCCACGGCACCGTATGAATAAATATCAGTCCTTTTGGCATTCGAGGTAGAACATTAGGATTTGTTTTATTTTTATCTTTCTCTGACAAAAAGAAATTTCACTCGATTTTCCTTCTTTTTTCTCTCTCTCTCTCTCTCTCTCTCTCAATGATAATGAATACTGCTTGACTTTTATATTCTAATTTTGATGATTTATTGGATAGTGATATTGATCAATTGGATGATAGAAATCTCATTTGGAAGGGCACAGAGGTAGACTATAGTGAGTGTGTACTCGATAATGAATGGCTCGATCGATAATCTACAACACTCGGCTGCATTCAATGTCTCTCCCCTCTCCTCATCAAGTAACTCGGGAATATATATACATATACATTTGCTGATAGCGTCTGATCGATATATTATCGCTGTATAGAATCGTGGTAAAACGATTAATTGCTTTCCATCAAGTCGATTCGTCATCAACACTTTTTTTCATTTTCTCTCGTTCAAATATTTAATTAACTATCATTATTTTAGTATACTGGAGTGAGAGTGTAAAAAGGCTATTTGCGCTACTATTGATTGAAGGAATCAGTGAAGGCTTGAACTCTGCCCCTATTTTCATCCCATTTTTTTTTTTCTGCTTCCTCCTTCGCCATGTATTTGCTTCTCATCTACAATGTTCCAGAAAATTAGGGAACGCGATGCGGTAAACGCCGCGGACGAATCGTGCAGCTCGTGTCTCTCCCACGCGAGAATTCGTTGAGTCACGCGACTCAGCACCTTCTCTCAGCATAGTTGTATGAACTTTTGTTATTATCCTTATTATTATTATTCTGAGTTTGTTTCCTTCTTCCTGCTGAATTCTCTTCTCAATTTTATTTCCGGATGATGAAGATTGTGGAGATGAATGTTTATGATTAGAACAAAAAAAACAAAAATTCAACTTTTTTTTTTTTTTTTTTTTTTTTTGCTGAGATGGTCTAGACTTTACATTTTTGAAAGAGTGAAATGAAAGAATGAAACGTGACGAACGTCATCCGTCTTGCATAATACATACACCACACACGGGACTTGATAAAGTTTTTACGAGGGCCTCTAGTTAGTGCAGAGGCTTATAACACCAGTTTTATGTGTGGTTATTTGTGTTGTTTTTTCTCTTCACTCTCCACTATATTCTTCATCTTTTCCAGCATGCTGAGAGATATTCCAGGGCTCTTTACTTATACCTATATATATATACCCTTGGCCTCCCACGATAGTTCCAGACTGCAAGAAAGAGGGAGAGACAAAATGCCTTTTTTCATACATATACCCTCCTTCCCCTCTACATCGTCGTTTTCGTTTGATACGATCGGTCTGCGACCGGTATCTCATTCCCGTTTCACCTCATCGTCTCAGCAAGGCCTCCTCGGACCCCCCTCCCCCCCTCCCCCCATTATCTCTCCTTCTCTTCTGGATTATTTCGGATTATCGTGGAAAAAAAATTGCAAAAATTCTCTAAGCAGTGAACCCAACGAGAGCTACTTGAGGATTATATCGTTCGATCTTGTATATATACCCGGTCATAGGGATATCAACTTACGCAATATATTTCTTATTTTCTTTTTTTTTTTTCATCTTTACATCCGTCTGTAATGCGATCGAATTTCACTGGCACTCGTCGTGGATATTTCTATTTTTTTTCTCTCTCTCTCTCTCTCTCTTTTCTTCAATTTTTTATAACTCACAATTGTCCAAAGGTGGATTTGCTTTTTGTTTTTTTTATTCATTTAATGCGCATATTATGCGTCCATTTGTGATGAAATATAGTTTTCGCAGTATTTTATAATTTAATTGAAGAATCAGGGGAGGTGAATGAGTGGCAAAAAAAAAAAAAAAAAAAAAAAAAACCTATTGACATGAGAATGAATGATGAATTTGTTGATGCTATGTTGAGATTGGTTGAGCGTTCTCCTCGTCAATACCGGAGAATGTTGTGGAGGAATGGGGCGGGGGTGTATGAACGACGACACGATGACGGATAAATGCGGTTATCGAGTGATCTGGGGGGCGTCCGTGAGTGGTATCATTGGTGGCTTGCCGCGATAAGGTGCGCCCAGTTTCTCTCCTCGATAAATTAACCATCGCAATCTCGTGTGACCCAGGCCTCTTCCATCCACAATTCCAAAACCCATGGCATATCATACTGCAAATGCATTTCAATGTAATCACGATTATGTATAGGTATACACAGAGGCCTATCTTATCCTCCAATAAATTTGCCGCATAAAGTATTGAATAAAATTTTAAGTCAAATTTTTATTGAATTTCCATCTCTCCACTTTATGCTAAATAATTCACTACATAATAATTCCTGATAATTCAATTGTTGGAAGAATTAAGCATAAAATAAAATTTGTTTATAGAGGGGAAAGTCGTTTGAGGCCTTCCTCGACGAGACTCGAATAAAAGTGGACGTAGCATGCGAAAACTGGTTCGCGTTGAGCGTCAGATTGCCAAGATAGTTAGAGTTTTATATGCGCGTCCGTTCTACCATTCACGTGGGGGGGGGGGGGGGAGAAGGAAAAGAGTGGCCTCAACTCAGTCGCGTATCATCCGGACCCATCGCTCTCCACACTACATATACAGCCGTCTGTGTGCCCAAAATGGCTTTTCTGCTCTCGAAATTCCTTCAACTACTTGCATGAATTTTTCAATACGCATATGCAAATGTCTCCATTGTATTCCCAAATATTGATCTATATATAGAAATTAGTCAGTAAAATTGAGAAAAATAGATGACCCCCGTTATGGTTTGTAATTGCATCTTGAAAGTTAGTCAATTTTTTTTTTCTCTCCATCTCATGGCAAAACTCCTCTGCTATTCGATGAAAATATATTGTTGATTTCAAATTCGTTAAAAAATATCGTAAAAGTTTATTGGACAGACAAAAAGAAGAGAAAAAAAAAAAAAAACATGGGCTGTTAACACCATCATCAGTAAATTCTGTTGTCGGATTTTGGCGGGCAATTTGGTTTGTCAGTGTGGATGGGCAACAGGTGCCACACCGCTCACCACTCACACTCCTGACGGATATTAACGATGTACACACCAGATGCAACAATGTTTCACTAATAAATTCAATCAATTTCTTTAGTGTGAGAGTTTTTCTAGTAATGAAAGAATTAGAGACTTGAACTCGTCGTCTCCCGGTCGATATACCTCCCCACATTTTTTCCCTTGGATGTACATATTGCGCGAGCCTCTGGGCTGTATGCGTTGCGATTTCCTATCGCTCGTTACACTTATGCAACTGCGATTTATTGGTCGTGATTATGCGCGAATGGAAGTATCGGAGGAGGGACTCGCCCTCGGCAGCTTTTTCTCTCTCTCTCTCTCTCTCTTGCTCTCATCCTTGTGTGAGAAGAGTTTATGAGATCAATTTCATGGTGAGGTAAAAACTGTCTTCGGGACATAGACGTACGACTTTCATGATTTTATTCATATTGACACAATAGTATTAATTCTTTCCAGAGGAGTGAATGTTATAATTTCTATTTTCATGTTCTGAATATTCTGAATGTTCTGAATAGTTCTGAATGGCCTGTCAATTTAACATGAATTTGTTATAGTAACAGAAGGCAGTCTTAATTATTATTATTATTATTACTATTATTTTCGAGCACTAGTAAATGATCTTATATGGGTGGTTCTCCACAGTGCGTTCTCCATATCAGAATGTGTAGATCTATACGTGGCAAAAGGAACGTGATAGTTGTGAAATATTAATAATGATGAGGGGAACGGAAAAAAAAGAAAAGAGAGACACCGAGTAGGTAGTGTTGTATATCCTGAGGTAAAATCAACAGTTTCCTATAACAGAATATCACGTCAAGCTACTTTATCACGATTATTTATTCACTCGGCAGTATCTAATACGTTAATTCGTCACCTGCAAAGCAGTCACTTATTATCTCTTGTTGCTAATACTCTCGCCTCTTCTCAAGTATTCTTGCACTATTCATATCTATCATTAATCTCTTTTTCTCAGCCCCCAATGACATTATTTATTAAATTTTATCGTGATTTATTATGCATGTCTTTTATTTTTCATTATTCTTGTCCTTCTGAAATAAAAGAGTAGCTAGGGCGTGCAGATTTTCTCCACCAAGATTATATATACTTAAAATCTTTGAATTTTCAATCTTTTATGAAGAAAAGAATCCAAGAACAAAAATCCATCATGTTTGAAAACTTGCTGATGAGATTGAACATTGTAATATATGGGCTACCATCATTGGAACGAGAGAGATATTTCATCTCGATAATTTGAGAAAAAAAAAAAAAAAACATCTTTTTCGCCTCACAAGAGTTATGACGAGGATACAGATGGGGGGGGGACTCTCTCATTTGATGAGGTTAACTATGGGTCGAAACATACCAACATAATCATTTTGTTCTTCTCGTTCTCCAAACAAACTCTCCAAGTGTTGAAAAATAATTGTTCAAATTTATTGTTAATCTCACAATATTTTTGTTCTCATAATATTTTTCTACTTATTTACAAAAAATGTAAAAAAAAGTGAAAAGAATCCTGGTCCCGTAGTGGCGACGCCAATGCAGCTTGCGATAAAACAGTGATAGTAAGATCAATGAAGGCGATAGCCAAAGTTATTACCGGATAGAGTGAGCGCGACGGAACGACAGGCAGGAGGGAGAGAAGGGGGTAAAAAAAAAAAAGAAAGGTGGGGTTAAGCAAATGCGAGTCAGTGAAACAGAGATAGAGATAGTATAGAACTCGGTGAAACGGTGGTTGTAGGCACTATTCTTATGTGTGTGAGAGTTGGAGGTAGTGGTAAAAGGTAGTGGGAGGATGAAAGGGGTAGAGGAGAAAAAGCCAACTACGCTCGGACCAGACCCCGTGCGATAAGCAGAAACAGTTATCAAGAAATGGAAATGACTGATAAAGCCGCCGGCACTACTATACGGCCACTAAGTCACGGCTGTTTTTAATAATACACATAGAGTATCTGGTTTTTCTCATTTTTTCTCCTTTTCAAAAATTTCTTTTCATTCTTCAAATATTTTTCACAATATTTTTTGATCAACAGATGAATAAATCGTAATAAATTGATCTGTAGTATTTAATTGTCATCTCTGTAATTTTGGGGCTAATAACGAGTAATATTGAGGAAAAGTGTGTGTAATGATCGAGAACCTAAAGTCATATAAAAACTAAAGTCAGTGTGAGCCTTTGGCGAGCAGTGGACTAAAGTAATCAGATGTTATCACTTGGCACGACGATTGGCCGTAGATCGCTTATCCAGCAGAGACTGTGGATAAATGTACTACTTGTCTCTCATTGTCTTTTACCCTCTGCAGAAAAACATATACACACACATTTTGAACAACTAAGAATATATCTTAGAACATTGCTAAATCTCAATTTTTCTGTACAAAAAAAAATTAACAAATTGAAGAATAACAATTGACATACTTATCGCAAATCCCTGATATCACACTGATTTTTCCATGGCATTGAAAACGATAAGATTATGCCAACAGATGAAAATGCTAGCCCTAATCTTATTTTCAATTCTCACTACAGTTGCAACTCAGTGACAACGAGAAATGGGACTGTAGCTTCACTCACATACATGTTAAATGCTTTGTATGTAAAGGTAGAGTGATGCAGTATCGGATCTACTATCTTGTGACATTGAAGAGTCCGGTACCACACGTATAGGTACATATAGATGATATCCCCGGAGTACTTGTACAAGTGTTAGCATTGGTATAGCGCAACCTGCCTCCACCCACACAGAGAAATATCATACGTTCCAACGACTTTGCTACATTTAGTTATGACGTCTCAGATAACTTGACTTTACTTGCTCACTTTGTGCTCTTTGTTTTTAACTTTGAATTCATCGAAAATGAATCTGACATATTATATTATTTGGCAAAAATCACTGTAAATTTCCTTTCCTCACAAATTCCTCTGTAACCACCCCTTGATAGCCTGATACTTTCCTCATCTCCCCAAACTTAGACAGTGAGTGTATTCATCATTCCTTTCTTCTCTCCTAATCAAGGAATCAATCTCCTATCTGTTGGGAAGCATATATAACAATCGAGATAAATATATCTCTTTTGCAAAGAGAATAACTTAGCCGTGTGTATAGCCAAATGTATGTGATGGTTCTATGGGTGCTCGTTTGGCGACATGTATGAATTATTCATGGACAACGTTTCCTCATACAGCTTGAACGCTCTTCTGAGAATGTGGCAGGACACAGGAAAGTGCCTGATGATAACCATCTCTTTTCCATCTCCATCCACTATACCTTTTATAATATTATAATATACAACAAAAGTGTTACTCCTCATCGATTATCATTAAATATAATTTTATTTCCATTGCTTATACAACTTTTTTTGCTTCGTCATATTTCATTCAACAAAATGCTCTCGTTGTATTTATTTCTCATTTGCAAATAACATTGGGTAAACGAGAAAAGAAGAGAAAAAAAAAAAAAAAAAAAAAAAGAAGGATTGTTCATTCACTGGACTGGGTATCTAATACATTTTACTGAGAGAGAGAGAGAGAGAGAGAGAGAGAGTGGATATCTGATGATTTGCTCATGGTATGTGGGGGTTATTATTATACTTATGAGCGACACGAAGAAGGAAAAAAAAAGATGGATAATATCGGTTTTAGGTCTGTGCATGTGGGCAGAAGTCGAGGTATCGCTTGGCTGGATCTTATCATTCTCGACAATCTGGCATCCTATTTCAGTATCTCCTCGGGCATCTATGCTACCCCCACCTTCCTGGTAATTTATTTCAACTTTTTTTGAAATATCATTTTTTTTTTTTTTCAACAGCCTGAATTTCTCATTATCTTAATTATATTATGGTAAAATTAACGGTTCAATCAATGTTTTTTTTTTTTTTTTCTTTCTTTTTAAATCAACAAAAGAAGGAACAATGATCCTAAGTGAAATGGAAAATTCTCCTCAATTCAATTTCCACTTGTTAATGAATGCCGAAAATTTTCTGCAATAGAAAGTATTTTTTTAAATCCTTTTTTACAAAAAAAATTCTCTAGTATACGATATGATTTTTTTCATTTTTCTTCGATGAATGTAAATCGAATGTCTGGACGCGTTGCAATACAAATCGAATGGGTATTAGGTGGGTGAGTGGATGATTCCTCCCCTCCTTCCCCTCAGTATTGGTGGGGTAGGGAGATGCAAGTTTTGGTGGAGGGGAGCCTTGAGAGTTGCGGCGCCACTGGACGAAGATAAGGGATAGCGTTATCGTAGCTGCGCGGCTGTTCTTATCAGCGATCGTTCCTCCACTCGCTCTCTATCCCTCTCTCTACTCTACCTATACCTCACCCCCTCTCTGTTCCGCCGTGCATATATGCCCTCCCGGGGCGATGCTATCGTCTAACTAGCTCCAGCTACTGATTCTATCTTGGTATGCCTGGCTCTGTATGCGAGAGTATATACGACTGAGTGAGTGAGGAAGAAAGAAATACCTAGGGAGAAACGGTTGGGATATTTGTATCAAAATGAAAGATACATTATGTCAATAATATTTCAAACAACAAATCAATTTTCGATTGATGAAAAAAAAAAAAAAAAATTGGAATATTGTAATTGGTGATGATAATTTGAGGAGGGGATTTGCATCATCAGAGTGTGGTGCCAAAAACACTGTCTATTAAGAATGTCAATTGCTTGGACGTTATATTACAACTCCCCCGTCGATCAAGTACATGTACTTGAAGAAGCGGTTATATGTACGATCTCGTTTGCCTCATCGTGTTGGTGGAGCACATATGCCATTGGCCTATCGCTCAGATATGTTAATTTGTACGGCGCCTGTATTACTTGCAGCATCTTCTCCTCTCTCTCTCTCTCTCTATGTCCCAGCACAGACACCATTGAAATTAGATCGTGGCGTCGGCACTGATGACGCAATACCCCTCTCTGTCCTTAATTTTTCTTTCACTTGAAACTCCCCCACTCTCATTGAATACAAATCATTATATATATTCAACAAAAACCTCATATTACCTCAAGTTGATTTTAGAACCTTTAGACAATAAAAAATGAAAATATGGAAACATTTAGCGACTCTTGAGGGGCAGAAAGAGGAATGGGCGGGGGGGGGGGGTGAAAAATCCGACTCTGGAGGTGCGCTATCTGCGTAGATAGGATGAGAAAAACACTCATTTTTATACCGTCAAAATGTGTTATCTCACCCGTGCGGCTCGTCCCTCCTTCCTCTCTCTCTCTCTCTCTCTCTTTCTATTCTCTTTTTCTCCACCCACCCCCACATATACTCTCTCTTTACTCGTGAAGCTCACCCCTCAGGGGTAGAATTAACTCGCTACCCAGATATATATTCAACATTTAGCCTCTATTTTTTGACTTGTTCACATTGACCCAACCGCAGCCACCCCCTCTGCCTCTCACCCAACAACATTTATATCGTCTGCTACTCGTCTGCAAAAACCCATCTCTCCCCGATATTCACGTGCTGGCGAATTTAGGTCAATTTTTGTTTCAATTTAGGCTGATTGTATTTGTATGAGGGAGGGAGGGGGGGGGGGGGGGTGATTAACTCTCCTCTTGGAAAAGAAAGAAAAAAAAAAAAAAAAAACGACATACACTTATCGTACTTTTGGACTTTGAGGGTTTCTCTGTTGAATTAATCCAGGGGCTTGGACTAAATGGTCCTCCTTATACCATCCAATGTCCAATTTGTCACCGTTGGAGTTGGAAAGTATTTAAAAAGTTGACTCGAAAGAATGGATACCCCCGGGCCAATGTCTCTAATCTCCTTTCTTATTTTACTCATCCGGGACTGATGTCACCCTTCTTCGTTTTTCCACTCTACCCTCTGGACTTTGACTGTCACTTTTTTTTAAGAACCATGTCAGGAGAGAGGGAAAGAATAAAAAAAAAATATTTATGAGTTACTACATTCTTATAAGATACTTGTAAATCAACCGTCATACAATGTAGAGTTTATCTTCTGATTGTCTATAAAATTAATAGATTGAAAAATAATTACCCTGCTATGATAAACAGTTAATTTCAAAAAATTTTGACAAATCAAAGTAAAAAAACTCTGTTAAATTTTGAATATTTTCATTAAAACTGAGAATATCATTTATGCATTAATAATTATATAATTCTACATTGAATTAGGCAAAACATATTCCCTTCTGTATCAGCAGCCGGTCATGTTTTTTTTTCCAAGTGTGTCATAGTGTTTATATATGTATAAAATCGCGAGTCTCGATTTCCATGGCGTCGTCGTGATCGAGAGACTCGAGAGGGATCGATTTATCTCGGTTCCTCATCCACTCCTTGAAGAAATTTAAAATAACAGGAACGGAAGATTTGTACACGATACCAATTTTGCAGATAGGTTCCCTCTCCTCTCTTTCACTTTTTTTTTTTTTTTTTTTTTTTCTCTCAACAATACCTAATCCTCAAACCTAAAGGGGCGTTTGTGATGGCAGTGCAAGTGATCTCTCACCGAGTTCTCTTGATAGTGAATAAAAGATAAATATTATGTATAAAAATTTATACCGTTTGAAAGAGTTGAATTATGATTTACAGTTATCGATTTCACGATTCGTCGATACATTTTGATTTCTTCATGCTCACGGCCAGTTTAGCATTGAGCACGATTTGGAATAAATGTAAAGGTGGCTCTGAGGATTATATTGTAGTGAAAGTCGTCTGATATCTTGATGAAATACCGTGATTATCAAGGGGTGGGGGGCTGCCTGCTTGAATCAATGAATCTGATTAAATATATGTTTATTTCATTTTTACTTTAAAGATGTAGAGAAAGAGCAATTTTGTTGAATGAGATATACATGTGACACGTTGCTCATACAAAGTACAAAGAAAAGACGCATCATATCGGCATTATAAAGCGAGCAGAGAGTTGGAGAGGCGAGAGTATACGTATATATATATACGCAGTAGTGGAAAACGTGGTGCTGCACAAGAGACAAGACAAGAGGAGCGAGTGGTGTATGGGGGTGCTGGAGAGAAGTGGGATAAACTCGAATAGAAAGAGAATTAATAGGGGAAGGGGAGGGATTCAAACGTTGGTAAAGACAAAAGGAGTGTAGCACTCACTCGCATCATCATCCCCCCCCCCCCCCCCCCCCGTTTGCGTTACCAATCGCCAATCCACTGACACTTATTCACCCACCGAAGCCTCAGCCGTTGGTTGAACAAGAACATGGCATATCTACATCCCGCAAACGACGCCATCCAATCCATTCCCCTCCCCTCTACCTTTCCTCCCTTTTCAACTACCCGAGTTCTCTGTATTCAGTTCAGGTCTCTCATTCCAGTGATTATTATTACCGCCGATACATCCACTTTGCGCCTTTTCATTCGTCTGGTTAATACTTTGCCACGTATGTATGTTGAGAAACTAAGATTAGACACTATTTTCATGAACAGTCTACATATGGTGCTGGCACTCTTGTGTGTATTGAATTCAATTGCATGATGATGACGGGGACAATATTCTCTCATCTTGAAGATGGGCTCAATTTATCCAATGAATCAATAAACTTTTTCGGCTAAAATTACGACAACACTTGCAACTCTCATCAACAATCCACTTTTCATGAAATGTATATATATATATATATATATATCTCGTGAATTTCAAAAACAAATGATTTGATGCAGAGGCGATCCTCGAGACATACACGAGTGAAGCAAGGTTGACGGCGCGGGCTCTAATTTCCGATAGAACGCGTGACTCGAATCCATGAAGTGACCCCCGGCGTATTCGTGAGATGGTACTATACTATACGACGACAGGGGAGAGATGAATAAAGAGGGTAGGGTAGATTCTAGCATGTTCGGTCGCTTCCAGGAGGATGATTTAACGATTTATCACGACGCTTTTTCATGCCAATCGACGTTCACCACCCCTCCTTCTCTCTCACACACACACACACACACACAATTCTCAATTTACACTTCTATACTCTCGTCCATATTGTCTTTATATATCCTAGCCCTTTATTCACAGCATTTGATTGAGAAATGCATCCGATGGAATTGGCACCACCAAATTTGACATTATTTTAGTTTTCAACTCGCTTCAACCTGTAATAATACAGATATTTATTAATACCTCTCTCGTAACTACAGAAATTTTTTTAAAAATTAAACAATAAAATAAAAATGGAGGATATCCTGAAATTTGACAGATCTTCATGAAGACACAGACAACTGCACAAGGGCGATAAGGGAATCGCAAACGGGCATCTCGCTGTTGCTGCCGCCACCGTCGCCCTCTATATCCAACTTCTGTTCCCTCTCTACCCCTCTTGGAACTCTCGGAGGTACTCAGTCAGTAGCGGCGCTATCATTTTTCCACACGAGTGGACGCGCTAGCACTGCGGTTCTCCTCTCACTTTACCCTCACACAGTGGCCAATTGGCTCTATAGCAGTTACGCAAGATGACACTTGGTCATAAATTCCAAAATTTTCTCTCTCACCTCCGGTTGAAAATTCATATAGAATGAGATTAGGTAGCTAGTCATCTTTGGAAAATATACAATATTAGTTTTGCTCAAATTCATTGATTATGATGGCTTGGAATTGGAAGAGTAAGAGCAGTGGAAAGCATTAGTTGAAGTTTGAGTCTACTCGTTATCGCATTGGCATAGGATGTCTCAGTGAAAATGCAGAACGTCGTGGAAAGACGTTATCACCTAGAAACTTTCACAAACTCACCATGTCTTCGATCGATGTTACTTTGATCATGATGATGCTGTCTTTCCATGTCAATTCATACATCAATTGGCTTTTCAATATTAAATTCACTTGCTCATTGTGGAAATCATGTGATAACCTGAGGGGATCATCATCAACTTATTCATTGGATATATTGAAGAAAAAAGAAAAAAAATAATTGCACGGTGCGTGAGTGAGAGAGATTAGAATACGGAAAATATGAGAGGAAACTAACTCTCTAGCAACGAAAGTCACGGATCGCCTGAAATATGAGGGATATATACCTTCCCCTTTACCTTATACACACGATGCATTAGCGCTAATCTCCACTCTTTAGTCCTTTTCTTTATCTCCATCCTCTGCGTCCACTATTCCCCCCCCCCCCCCTCCTCCTCCTCCTCACTCCTTCACACAAAAGATATACGAGATAGTGAAGAGGATGTGGAGACGAGGAATTTAAAAAAAAAAAAAAAATCAAGTGATAGGAGCTGAATATTGTCTAGACTTTTTAGATATCTTTCTTCACTCCCACTCACTAAATTTTTGTTTTTTTTTTCAAGTTTATGTGTCCATTTTCCAACACATGACTTCTATCTCCTGCCATCTACAATCAAACAATTCATTATTCTGTATAACCACTCCATCTCATTACAGTATATACAGAGCCATCGGTTTTTGATACACAAGAAACTTAATTTGAATGGATATTTCAGATAGAAGGATCAGTGGACACCTGTCCAAAGTGTGAAATAAAGTTGAGCCATCAGAGTGACTCAGGTCCTCGGCGGATTTGATCAATGGGGATGATGAGAAAACACGTCTCAACGAATTTCCCATCTTCGGAAATATCGAAAAAAAAAAAAAAAAAAAAAAAAAGTTTAAAAAAACTTGTCCATTAGCCATGTCACGAGTTAAATCCATCGCTCAAACAATTTTCAAAGTGAATTAAATTCTAAATTTGACACAAGTCAATCTACCACTTCCTGATGAATTTTGATTAAACTAGCTGTCCAAGTGACAAATGGAGATAGACAGACGGCGGTACGACGAGCCGACTGACTAAATGGGAAAATATTTGAAAAAAAAAAAAAATGCTTGTTGTTTTGATGAACTCTTTCTCTCTCGCTTCTCTTCTTTTTTAATCAAATCACTGCACTCGTCCTCCTCCTCCTCATCCTCTCCACCCCTCCCCCCCCCCCCCTCCCCTGCTCACTTTCCCTCAAACTCGACACACAGGAGATGAGAGAGAGAGAGAGAGAGAGAGAAGAGCGAAAAAAGAGTGGCCTCTATAACGACCTGCATTTTAAAGTATCGAATATTCGTTTTGACATGTTATCCCGTTTCAATCTGAACATTTTTAAAAAGACGACAGCTCTGTCTCTTCAATGCTCAAAGCCCAAACTAACGAGCAATCGATCTCACCTCGGCTGATGGACCACATGGCTATTCAGAATTGAGATAAAAGTTTGATCATAATGATAGGGAAATTATTATTTTTTCCTCCTTGAGGAGAAGGAACAAAATCATTGAAATTAATTCAAAATTATTTCACAGCAACTCTTCATTTTCAATCCATGAGAATATAAATATCCTAAATGCAATATACTTGAATGGAGATTAAGTTTTTTTCAAATATCTAATGAAAAAATCTTAATCTAAGTAAGAAACGGGAAAAAAATATCAACTACTATAGTAATCTCTGTGAGGTCCCAATATATTTGTCAATGGACTTCCCGTCTTGAAGATATGAGCTCTTGACACCGGATATCCCACTTTGGGTATCATGATAATGAGGGTGGTTGTCGGTGCACGTACATCTTAGAAAATTTCAATCGTTTACACCGCACCTGGAGCGCACCGTCATCACTTAGAAACCCTGTGTTTTACGTCATTCTGGTGGTTCTCGAGGCCTTTATGGCTCAACTCTTATTAAAGTTGAAATTCAGAGTGAAAGCTATATAACTCAATGGACTCTACATCACCCAGACCATCCGCTTTGATGCTAATGGCTTAATGGCAAATCGATGTTATGTGTGCCCGACCGGATGTATTCATGTACTGATGTTTTTTTTTTTTTTTTTTTTTTTAAGTCCTACAAACAAATACTGAAACTCATCTCAACCTAATTTTTCGGAAACAGACAGAGTTATAAATATTTATCGATAATTATTTTCACTCTTGAAGGACAACTTAGTAGACTATAGCCCGTTCGTATTCATGTTATTTTTATTTGAAAACATTCACATTATCTAAAACTATTTTCTCATAAAACCCAATTCGAAAAGTCCAATCTACCATTCATCACAACAAAAAGAAGGGTCTCGCGACCATTAAACTCTGGACGTCTGCATGAAAATAGTGAAGGAAACCAGTCCCATCCAAGCCGATAGTTATTTATCTTATCAAAGCGATTAAGCAAAAAGACGGAGAGAAAAAAAAAAACGAACGAAGGAAGAAAGAGAAAAAAAAAGAGACGAAAAAAAAAATGAATACTCGATTGCTCGAGTCAATTCACCACAACCATCAGCAAGTCTTTTTGAAGAAAAGATGAGGGAGATGAATCCACACAGTGGATACCATTTATTGAGAATGCCAAGGTCAGATTGTGGATATGTAAAGAGCTGTGGAGTTTTCGGACTTGGAGTGCGTCAGACTATGCGTATATAAACTTTTGCCCCTGAGGTCTTAATAAATCCATTCAAGACACGATCGAGTGGAGATTTTTAGGTATCAGGGTCGTTGTACTCTGTATGCAGTGAGAGGGAGAGAGAGAGAGATATTGGGCAGTTATAGATGCAGTTCATGTGTCGTTGGAAGTAGTGAGAAGAGGGAGGGGGGAGAATGAGATAGAGTAAAGAAGATGGCTAGTAAATTGTTTTATGGGAGTGGAAATAATTTCTTTGGATATAGCTCGAAAAATTTACCATTGAATGAGACAAATAATTATCCAATTTGCCAAATTTAGATTCTTATTAATTTCTCTGTCTCAGTCTTGAAAATGAATCTAGTCGTTCCAGGATTAATATACACATCAGACAAAGTGCCTGCAGGTGCTGTGTGCAGAGAATATTTTTTAATCCTTTAAAAACTCTCTTGATATTCGCAATTATGATTACGTCAGAGAGAAAGAGGAGGCGAACCGATTAGGATATACATACCAGCATTTCGCACAAGAGAGCTAGTAGTTTGCCTCGTCAAAATGTGGAGAGAATAAATGGTGGGTCACTAAGGGTTGGACACTGGTCACGAATAGAGAGGCAGAGAGGTAGGAAGAGGAGTTAGGGAGCATTGTCGAGATTACGCAAATGAGAAACGACCCCCTGTGACATCCAGAGAGAATCTCCGGTGGGTTTTTCGTGTCCATTTCATCTCACTTTTTTGTCCAGAAAGTGCAAGTCTATTTTTCAGAGGCTGAATTAGGGTGGAGTATAGAGAGAGGGTCAGAGTAGTGAAAACAAATAGGTTTTTGTCGATTTGGTCAGAGCCAGTAAAGATGAAATCCTTGGGTAACAAAGCCTACTCCATTTCTCCATTGGAATCAACCACGACTTTGACAAATCACCTCCAAAGATCGTGTTCTACCTTGACTTCCACCTCCTCCTCATTTAGTGTGCTCACTTTATCATAATAGTAATGGGGGAAAAAAAATATTCTCATTGACATAACCCGTCTCCGCTTCAGATTTACAAAATTTTTGTCCAAAATTCAACCTGATGTTGAATATTGGACAAATCCTGTTTTACCACCCTATACCAATACGGAATCCAGATTTTGAGTTTTATGATCTGTTGATTTTATTTCTTGTATTATTTTTTCTTTCTCCTCTTTATACGATTTGGTTTAATAAGGGACAGAGAACTCACTGTTGCACTCTCATTCACTGGTTGTGGATCTCAAGTATATATCGTGAATGTGCACACAGAGGAGAGAGTCTCGTCGCCACGAGGATCTCAACGTTGGAGATAACGCGGGCGCCAGGGAGAGCATCTCTTTTCAGACTTACCAAGAGGCCAGCGGTCACCGACTCCATCAACTCGCCTCAATTCAAAAGTGGAAAGGAAAATCCTCCAGAGCCTAACTGATATAGAGAAAAATGTATTTCCATCAATAAATTGTGCACTTGAAGGATGGCTTATTGACAAGTTTTTCATTTGGATGATGGTGTGGGAGGTGGTAAATAAAGGAGTATGCTTTTCATTTCATCATTTTTCAATAATTTTTCATTTTTTCGTTTAGTTTTTTTTCTTCCTTTTCCTCTTTTTCCACGTGTCTGTAATAGTCATTGGGTATATTGTATATCGAGTTTGGCTCGCGCGTGGGCTCCCGAAGCTCGGTGAGCGCTTGGCCACGAATAGGTTGGCCGCCGCCGGTCTCGCGCGTTTTCTGGTCATATCAATGTGGCCGATCTGGAACGAGGCCGATAACGCCCGTCCCGGACCCAAGAAAACGAAGGAGTGCTCTCTCTAACCGATAACACTTTTCATCTCTCTTCCTCGTCTCTATACTGTTGCGACGATATACAAACCCGCGGGGCTGTTATAATATAGCAGGTAACATCTCTAGGCTCCCTTCCACCTTTGCATTATGGGTGGAGGGATTTTAATTCATATTATAATAGTTATTTTTTTGAATATCTTTGAATTTCTATTATACATATATTTCAAATCAAGAACATCATGCTCAAAAACTCTTCTTTTTCAAATATTAACTCTTTTTTTTTTTTTTTTTTTTTTTTCAGATGTGACTCATTCAATGATCCAACTGAGTCACATCTGATACCCCAACATAATATTTCCAAAATTAGTAGAAATTAAGAGATAAAAATTGACTAGTCAAATAAAGAACTCACTTCTCGTTGAATAAAAAGGAAACACGAGTGGGGAAAGTTAAAAATTCAACGATAACATGGTGAATAATCGGCCATATATGAATGTACGTATTATAATCATTATCGTTATCTCGCTCTCGGCCTTATCAAGAACCTGGCTATCGTCAAACTTGCACACATGTGTCTTCAGCTTGATATACATTAACAGTGACTGCAGTAACCACACACACACACACACAGCCAGTCATACGTAAACGCAGCAAGGTCAAAGTTACCATGGCCATGGGTTGTTGAGGAGGAGAATCGTATAGAGTAGTAGACTCAAAAGTGGGAAATCAATAGAGGGTGGTGTGAGTGTGGAAGAGGCAGAGGGGGGAGAAAAAAATATTTTACCACGGTGACAAGAGAGAGATAGTGTACGAGGAGGAGGTAAGACGAATGAGAGAGAGAGAGAAAAGCGAGTGATAACGTTTTCAGGTAGCTCTCTGGGTGTACGTAGTTTGTGTTTCACTGCAACTCCAGCAGTTTTAGTTATAGTACCTAGTGAGGTGAAAAAAAAATCTCATGACAATGTTACCCCTGTACCAAAGGGGGAAACTAAATAAATTGTTTGAAATATTTTATCAGACTGAAATCTTTGTTGTTTAATAAAAAAAAAAATGGCGCGTAAAATTAGTATTTTGTCATTCAAGCGTTTGTGGTTTTTATTATTGGCAATATAAGCTACAAATTGTCTTCATCAAACTGGTTACATGTATGTATATATATATAGGGGCGTCAGTCAAGCCCACACGTAACATCTCGGGCGATTATTCATGCACGTTGCGCCTTCGTGACAATAGACAAGAGAGTGGGCCACCCGTGGGCCAGTCGTGATCAAGATTCAAGTGAGACCAGTGTGTATATATATGATATTATAATCATATTCAGAGTGTGTGAAAGGCAAGACTCATCTTTCCATAAGTGTGTGTGACATCAGCTATTACACACCTGAACCAGAATGAGTGAATTTTATCATCTACTACACGTAGATATTATCATTTCATCTCAATAATGAGCGTTTTGCTGTGGAGACTGAAGAAAGTGATTCTCAAAACTTTAACGAGTGAGTTTGACAGTTGATGAATTTTTATCTCGTCGTCTTTTTTTTTACAATTGAATAATAATTGATAGGACTCAAACACAACAGCTCTCTCTCTCTTTCTCATCTTGATTTATAATTATACACGAAAATTCCCAATCTAATCAGACACAAGTATCTGATTCATGAGATTAAATCCAGGATGATTGTTATCAGCTGGATGATTAAAATTAGTCATGAGTTTAGGTCAGAATTGCTACAATAATCCGGCGATGATTGTTCATCGTATAGACCGAACGATGAGAAGAGAGAAGAAGATGAAGGATATTTTTATCGAAAACTTTTCCATATCTCAGGTCAATCTCGGGTTCAGGAATAACCCAACTTATTCTTTATCTTCAATCTGACTTTAATACAATATATCTCACGGTCGATTTTATTTGTTGGAGAAAAAAAAAAAAAAAAAAAAAAAATAATAATTGAGGAGCATTCCTCACATAGCAAAGAGGAAAGAAAAAGCAAACCAAATATGAGGATTGTAATTTTTTTTGTTATTTTCCTAATCTGTAAAATTGAAATAATGATTGTTGAATTGAGAAACAATTGGCTATTTAAAAGTTTTCTGTCATGTTTTTCCAATAAATTTTTTCAACTCATTCATTTCAGTGCTATTCGACAAGTTTGGAAACTTGTAAATTTTTTATTTTCAAATCATTCATTTATTTGTTCTCGAGTGAAGAATGAAATGAGAATGGGGGCGGAGGAGAAGGAGAACATAAGGGTGGTGAACACCCAGAGGGCTTCCACGAAAAGCAGCAACAAAATAAAGGATAAGGATGGGGGAGGGTTAACCAACAAGCAAATTAACACGTGGGAGGGTCCTGATCGGCCAATGAGATAATTGTGCAACGAGGGGCTTCTCTCATCCTCCACCTTTTTACCCCTTCCCATGCTCCTCCATCGTTGTCTCGCAAAACAAGGAGTAGAGAGCGATCGAGAGGGGGACCTCCATGAAACACTCAACGATTAATCGATCAATCCTATCGATTTCACCAGAAAATGTTTAGCCGTTTTTTTTTTTTCTCTACAATTTTTTAATCAACAATTTTTCCGACATATTCATTTTATATGTTTGATAAAATCACTGATTTTTTTCACTTTGCCATAAAGTGCGTTCCATCATATTATTTTAGAATGTGAAATCCTATATATCTCTATATTTTTTCTCTATAATCAATTTGTTTGTTATGAGTTTTCAATTTGAATGCATTGATATGGTGTTAAATTTTTTCATCAACACAAAATTCTATAATACCTTCCGGCTTTAAATGAAGTATGCCCATGTACTTACTCTTGAATACCCTTCGAAGGGAGGGGATCGGTATATATCCTATCCGCAAATCTAGAACCAACAGCAATTAGCTGTGGGGTCAAGGTTCGAGTGAATTGGTGGGCGTTTCGGTTTCATGACAAGACGAGTACATACACAAAAATCTTGAAAAAAATTAGTCAAAAAATGAAATGATAATATAAATAACATATCTATAATTAATCCATTCAATGATATACTTTGAATATGTTAATACAATAAAGCAATATTATAATTTAATAACAACTGTTTTAATTAAAATTTATTTGAAAAGTTGGAATGAGAATAAAATAATTAATTTAGAAAATGCGATGGTATAGGTGAAATAAAGTGAAAATGTTGTCGATTAACACGTTGTTTGTATAGGCCAATGTATAATAACAGGTTGCATAGGTACCCATTTGTATCTCGAGGAGGGCATCTCGGGTTCGCTTATATACCGCTGTAGTTTGGTACACGTGGGGTTGAGATCAGGGTGAGCCGAGCCGACGATAGCAAGCGAAATGGAAGGTTATATGGATGAGGAAAGGAGAAGAGCCTCACCTCCACCTCCCCGCTCTCTTACATTCTCATTCTCTTTTTTTTTTTTTTTTCTTTTTCTCCACTCGATGCGCTCACCTATATGTGTACGAAAGTAAAAAATTTCCAGTATCTCCATTGGATCACAACGAGCGTCGTCCTCCTTCTTTCTTCCTCCTCCGCACCTGGCATATCGTCATCTACCTCCAGGCTCTCTCAACAAACTCATTTTCATCTCACTCGCTAGCCAAATATAAGACCAATTGAATGTTTGTACCCTTTATTTCATTGTTTTGTGCTGGTGATGACGATTGAAAAACAATCAAATGAATTGAATTTATTCATTGTAAATGTGAATAAAATTTCATTCAAGAAAAAAAATGATTGAAACATCAACTTAATATATTATTAATCCACAAATTAGAATCCCCTGAGATGGTGATGTGCATATATACAGAGAGAGAGATGAGTTTAGATGAAATACGAGAATGACTGTGAAACGTGAGACTTGCGCGGTATATATTGACGGGTGATGGGGACAGGATGATATCGTAAAAAATCGCGCGAGAGTAAAAAAGAAATCTCATGAAAGAGAGAGAGAGAGAGAGAGAGAGGGAGGGAGGGAAGAGGCTCTGTGGTTCTCTCTTCTCATAACTTACACGTTGTGTGCTGATCATCCTGGCAGACCGTGGCCGCGAAACGACGCAAGGAGTCGCCTTATTCCCTTATCGATATTCCTCATCTCTTATTCCACCGTAGTTCGAGTGCGGGGGGTTTGCAAACCTCAACTCGGGGAAGATATCCTCGATTCAACTCAACTTACGTTTTCAGTCTTTTTCTCCTCCTCCTCTTGGTTCAATTTTATCAGCCTTTTGTTCATATATATACATTCTTTCATTTATTCGTAGAAAGGAGGGGGGGGGGGGGGAGGGGAAATGAGAGGGTAGTATTGTGTCAAATGCAGAATTATGATTAATACATCCAAGAAATGAGCGAAATTATTGGTTTCATGATGGAAATATGAGAATTTTCTGAATCCCTTGTGCGACTTTAAAAATTCAATTTTATCGAATAAATGGAATAATCAATGACTCCAATGATTTGAAAATGGCAATAATACGAATTAGACAATTTTGGAAAAATCTGCAATGGTTTTCTTTTTCCATTTTTTTTCAATTGGAATGGTGCTATTATAGGCACAAAAATTTTACTGCAGTATAGGATAAAGGGAGGGGGAAGGTGGCGGTGACTGGCGGTGGCGACCGCGTGCACTTCGAGATAAGCCACCCCTTGCTGCTACCATGGAGCAAGCTACCAACTTTCTAGGGGGCTGTATCAAGCTTTCATTCATTCCGCCTTATACACCTACCCCCTACCTCGTCGGCCCCTTCTATCTATCATATTACATATTAATATTCACAGTTGATATAGTGTTTTTGTTGATGAGTCTATAACCTAATAAGCAACTTGAGGAAAAAAAATAAAGGCTGGTCTTATCACACTATATGACGCCTCATTATTAATCAGTGTTGAAGGTATCAGAGACATTTCTTAATAAAAAAAAAACTTCAAGAGTTGTTTAATTGCAATATTTTATCAACTCAAGATCCTATATGGTGTCGTAAATTTGAACCAGCTCGATAAAACGACACTATATATATATATATATAGACACGGTGATGTTGAACCAATACTCAATCTCGTTGCGCATTAGCACAGAGCGAGTGTCGATTTTTAAGTATAGTGATAAGTCTCATTCCCCACCGCCGTTATACCTTTTTTTCAGATTTTTGGAGAAGAAGGTGTATATAGGAAGAAGCTGGATTGAGAGCGAGCTAACTAACGACACAATGAAAAGCTCGTTTCAGTAAGCACACTCGTGTCTACTGCCACTGATAAAGTCGGCAATATTAGACAATTCTCTTTTTTTCCCCTTTACAAACGTAAATTGTCCAAATCGTATTCCCTTATTACTAAGAAATAACCCTTGGTCTACGACTTTTCCATGACTTATTATGGCAGTGATGTAAGAGTAATTGCATAATTCAACTGTAGAGATAAAATAAATTCTTTTCATAAAAATATTTCTTGTTTTGTATGATGATATTGATGATTTTTGTATTCTTGATTCAGTACAAAATTTTTCAGTCTTTTATGAAAATTTAATGGAAAAAAAGCTCATTATCAGGTAAATTATCATTGGCTCTGAGAGTGTAGAGAGAGAGAGAGAGAGAGAGAGAGAGAGAGAGAGAGAGAGAGAGAGAGCGAGAGAGAGTAGGAGAATGGTGGATGAAGGTAGACTTGGGTGTGGGGTGTCTGGGTGGATGAGGCGGGGGCAGCTCATCTCCGTGGTTGGGCCCAGGGGATGATGGTGCTGCGAGTGTGAAAAGTGGAAACGGATCGAGATGAGAGAGCTCGGATACTTGCTGGGACAACTCAGTCCACTTTGCTATACTAGCTAGCTACTAGCACATTTCCACATCCACACAACACCCCTCTTCGATTTATACAAGTATATTGAATTTATTGAGATGAGCCTGGGGATAGCGACCAAGAGGATATTAGCTGCCTACCAGCCATTTTCCGACGTTATATCCATAACCCACTGCCACTTTCTCTCTTACACCTATGATTATTATTATTATTATTATTATTAGATATTCTATTATTCGCAAGGGATTTATTAAGATTTCATTGTTGATTTATTTCAATGGGTTACCCCTTCCTCTTTCAACTGATCTCTTATTCTTCATTAAATTGAGAGAATTGAAAAGGATAAGGGAAATTTAAAAATTGATTTGTGAATAATGGCGATAATATAACTTATCCTTCGGTATACAGTCAAGTTGATTATGACACACAGAGATGAAAAATTTCTTGTTTCAAAGGAAGTTGACTTGTTTTGAGGCATCTGTATATAATTCTAGAATCTAATGACAGGTAAATCTCTGAAATGAGTGAGTTGACAGATATTATTCAACTTTTCGTTATTTCAAATTAATCTAATAATTCCAATGGTCTTTTATTCTGTTGTAGGTAAGTGTGTCTAGAGCTATATAATCCCGCCGTAACCGCATGCACCGCCACCACTACCCACACTATACCAAGTAAGTCCATAAGACAGAAAATCCGTTGAAATGACAGACATATGCCAGCAGAAAGGTGAAAGAGGCTGATTGTGGGTGTGTGAACCCTACTCATCCCTTTTAGCCAACCCTTATCAGCCGAGAGTCAGCCTCACAGCCGCAATTCAACCTCTCGACCCCTCTCAAGATTGCCCATTAACTCGCTATCCCAACCAAAATA
The DNA here is from genome assembly GCA_035578325.1 of Coelinius sp. EB29. Taxonomy (NCBI): domain Eukaryota; kingdom Metazoa; phylum Arthropoda; class Insecta; order Hymenoptera; family Braconidae; genus Coelinius; species Coelinius sp. EB29. Next base: position 32,937 of record JAOZGT010000002.1, on the reverse strand, counting down.
TAAAATGTTGATTAAACATTTATTCACCTCTTTAGCTTGACAACAAACAAAAGAATAACAACTTGATATCAGGGGCATCACAATATTTACCACGTTACAAGCAGTAAGTATAAAGTGTAAGAGTGTAGTCGCGTCTGGGGCTGTACTGGCGGCGGGGGTGGGGTAATGTTATCGAGTAGCCTGCGCGTGCAGTTGTACCCTATGGGCCCCTTTCCTCCCGATTTGAGTACACTGGGGTGGTATTTAGATATTCTAATGGGTGGCTGATAACGAGACGCTCGCTGCTGCGATAAAGACAACTAGTGGGTGGGCAAGAGGAGGAGGAGGAGGAGTTGGGGGCAAAGTCTCACCTTTTGGCAGGGCTGTATTACGTGCATATAGATGTATACATAATATAATGCGCCTCGTCGTTGACTACGACTATACGGTGCTGCGCTTCTCAGATAACGGCGGAACTCTACAGTGTTATTTTATATATTAAAGTGGGTATAAGTGTCACTTATTCACGTGCATATTTAAGCCCATCGGTGGACACTGTGTGAGAAAATATATATTATTTATCAATTAAAGGATACAGTGGAATGGGATGAAAGGAAAAAGCGGCGGGGATGATGATGATGATGATGATGATGATGATGATGCAAAGAATGTTTATATAAAGTTAAAGGATTATTATATAGTTTCAGAGTGCGGTATATATATATATATATATATGAATGAATAAATTTCTTCTTTCATCGAGGGAATTGAATATTCGAGGTGAGAAATGAGCGAACGATACTATCATACTGCTTGCTATATTAGAGAAAGTTATGAATGGCTCCGAATCTGAAATTGATCTTTTGTGTCTTTTTCTCTTCTCATCCCTTTCCCTTAAAAAAAAACCGCACATATAAGTTTTATATTATTATATAGGTTATGAAATTCCGATATACATTTGAAGACTCTTATCAATTCATCCGCTCCTCTCTGTCTTGATTGCTCTGTTCCTCTTTTATATGAAGAATGCTTGTGTGTATTAGAATGGATGAAATTCTGCGAGATATATTGATTTTGTAACGCGTCTGCAAATTTGAGATAAGCTCTATCCGCATACCACTATCAAACCTCCCGCACCTATACTCCTCTTTTATCGCTTTCTTCAGATATTTGACGGATTAACGGTCGAATCCTCTATATTAACAATCCTGATGAATGATCGACGGTAAACACCAGAGTCGAGGAGGGGAGAGGAGGGAGTATATAATGAAAATAATAATCTGCTGTTTACTTTTAAAAAAATTTCTCCCTTTTTAATTTTCCTTAACATGCAATTCACATGTATCCAAATAAAAAAAGAATCATTCTATTTGGAAGAATTGATGGCAATGTTATTTTTTCCCCCTTGTTTTTTTTTTTTTTTTTTTTCTTCAATTCAAGATTTGAGTTAGCATTTGCTCGATATATGAATAAGGAGGTGGATGGAGTATAGGGTTTGGGTATATGAATAAAAGGTGGGAAACGACGATAACTTAACGATTGGATCTGAGGGTTGGAGGTGAGAAGAGAGTGGTTTCCTGGGTGACTACAACTTAATTGGCCGAAACTGGTCCCGAGGCCCTCTCTGTGGTTCCCTCTACTCCGAGTTATATGAGAGGTGGGATAGCGGGCAAATTGAGAAAGACAGAGGAGCAATAGAGATTGGCAAGTCAAATGAGTAGGATAAAGAAAGAAGGAAGGATTATAAACGAAGGGAATTTTAATTGGCATCGATTTGTCAGTTGCTCTACACTCTGTTGATTTAATCGCTACTATTTATTTAATTAATATATATATATATATATATATATATTCGCTTTCATGCACGTTTTTTTTGCATCATCTTGTCCTCAATTTCAATTATAAAGATATAAATGATATTATATAATATCATTTCCTCCAATGTTATTTTGTTATTTCATTTATGAGGAGAAGAGGCTCATTGCATTCAGCTCATATAAGAGCCCGCGCATACACAGCAATCCATCACGCCCGTAAATTCCAAGCGACGATAAAGATATACTAACATACGCGGTAGACGTGCGGGTGTAAAAACACAACATGTCATTATGCCTAAACGATGATGGGCAGTGTTTTAAAGATGGCGGGAAGAAACTGACCAAAAGGGGTGTGATGATTCAGTAGCAAATTGCAAAGATTTATACACTCTGCACTTTGAAAAAAAGGAAGAAATGAAAAAAAAAAAAAAAAAAAACAATCATTTTGCAAATAATAATCGATGAATATATAGTTTTTCTTATTTATACACTGGATGGAAAAAAAATAATTGGATGAGTAGTAGACAGAAGTAGTCGTCATCACATCATCTCTCAACAGCAAGTCCTGCCCTTCGATACCACCGTAACATGTGATTGGCTTCAATGGTACCAAGTTTCAACCAATCGTTTACCTTCTCACCTTGCCTCCGATTCATCGCACTCATCCACCTCTCCTTTCACAGCCTCCTCTTACTCTCATTCCATCCTCTCTCTCTCTCTCTCCCTTCTCTCCCATTGAATTGTATTTTTATTTCTTATTTGTTAATGTTGCCTTTGCTTTGTTGTTATTTTTTCGAGTACCACAAGAACTGATCCCCAAAGGCGATGCGATTCTCGCTCAGTCTCTGCATTGTTTGGAAATACGCAGCGAGATTACTTGTGATACACGAGAAGGTTTTATCCGCCTCACCTCCTCCTCACTCTTTTTATTATTTATATTTCTCTCCTCCTCCTCCTCCTCCTTCTCCATCCTCTGCTGCTCGTAATATCGTTTTGTCTCTCTTATCCGGTCGGCAAAATCCTCGCAAGGGTCTTATATATACATACCTTCGGCTCCTTTTCCAACTCACCTAAGAATCCCATGAAGTGTGTTTTTGCTGTTGGATCGTATCCACCAGAGTTTCGCTTGTACGCAATTTGTTCCCATCCAACCAACGACGAATGCTCTCTCGCACACCGTGCAAATACACACCGCACCACACATGTGGGCATACCGAGAATGAGGCATGTCTTTTACTCCAACAAGCATGTCCCAGGCTGTTTCCCCCTGGGGCCAATCAATTTTCCACTCGTAGTTTCCTCCTTCATCTCTGAATGTATCTCTTCTAGCTAAGGAGAAAATTTATCAGTTTCTTTGGAGACATTCATTGAGATTGGGAGAATAAAGAGGTGGACAGTGACATTTCTCCTGTCTGTGAAAAATTCAAATATAAATACATATATTTTATTTTAAATATATAACGAGTTTCACTGAATAATAGGCTATTTAGTAGGAATATTTTGATACTATCGTCAATTTATTCATTCCGAGCAAATTTCTTGAAATTTTTGTTGTTTAAATATAATTGACGATCCTACACTCAAATAGATTTCGATTTACTTGGCTTACTCTCTATATATTATTATTTCACAAATGGAATGCAATAATTATTTGTTGAATTGTGACAATTAATTTTTCTTTTCCTTTTTTTTTTTTTTTTATTATCAAAACACATTGAAAATGATGATGGAAATTCACTCACTGGTATTCATGTATTGGATACACCATCAGCGAAGGCGAGAAGAGTGATGAAATGAGTAGCTTCGTGAATCTCAAACCAGACTCGATAACGGAGAGGCCTGAAAATAAATTTGCGGCCATTAACAGGACGAATGTAAATCTGATGGCAGTGTCTGGTATATTTAAATTAAAAATAAAAAATGGAAAAAGCAAAAAGAAAGAAAGAAAGATAGAAATGGGTTTTTTTTCCATTGGAAAAAAAAAAATCAATCCGCTCAATTTTAGTTTCTTTTTCACTTTTTATTTTATACAATTATTTCGTCACATTTTCCTCAATTATTTACCCACGAATCAAGAATTCGACCAATGCGCTCAAATTTTTGATTTTGAAACAAAGAAAATTCTGCAATTAAATATGATTGCTTTAAATACAATAATCAATTGATTGATTCTATACAACACATCATTCTCGTGCAAATGCTGATGGATTATTTTACATATACACATTACATATTCTTTATGATTGATTAATATTCTCTAGCTCTCAACTACCTCCGTAGTGATAAAATCAAACCATCTTCATGAATATCTCGAAATTTAGCTGAGGTATCTATCAAAAATTATACTTTGAACTTGTTTTTTGCCACTTCACTGGTGAATTTTTTTTATCCATAAAATATTTCCATTTGAAGATTGAAGAAAATAATCCAATCATCTTGCAAAAAAAATTATCATTTTTAAACCCACAATAAATGAACACTATAAGGCCAATAGGAAAACGGTGAGGAATAGAAGAAAAAAAAAAAAAAAAAAAAAAAAGAAAAAATGAAAACTCGTGTTGAATGCTAATCATTTTAAGGTAAGCCACCAAGGTGTAGAATAACTACCCAAAGAATTACAGAACTAAACAATGCATTCTTTGTATGCGACGCACGGTGGGCAGTAAAGTGGCCAGAGTCAAAAGGGATCGTAATCGGGGATTCGGGAGAGTGAGGCAAGGGAAGAATGGCAGAAGTGAAAGGAAAAAAAAAAAAATGCAAGAGAATAATAATCTCTTCAGCGAGCTGGTATAGTGGTAGGAGTGGGAGAGGTAGCGTGATAACCCTTCCGTTATCGGTACAATGGGGTGAAGAGAGGGAGAGAGAGAGAGAGTGAGAGAGGGTGAATGGTTGCAAGGGTGCTGAAGCCCACGGGGTTGGCTGAGAGGTAAGTAGCGGCTCGGCCGATTCCAGACCATGATAATGACGCGATTCCTGATAACTCGCCACTCTATGTTATAATAACACACAATTCCTTCTCTCTCTCTACTTTTTTCAACCTCCTTTTTCCGCACATATATTAACCTCCTTCTCCTTAGACGGAATGCATTTGCATCGCAATGTCATCTAGATATTTTCAAGTTTGTTGTGAAGCTTGAGGATTTAATGAAATCTCCTAGGACTAATGACATTTTTTACATCGTTTGTTAATCATTTAAAAAGGAGAATAAATAGGAATATCCATGTTGCTTTTTAATATTAGTATTTCTCAATGCTCGGTGTAAGAATTTGTGGAGGATAAGCTAGAGTCTCTTTATCTTATCAAACTCAACCAACTGCATTGTTATTTCAATGTGTGCATGATCATATAATGCATATAGAGGTGAGGAGAGGAGGAGCTTTCCTCAAAACCCAGAAAGCTTTTGCGGCTGAGACTCGAACGCTGGACCAGCCCGATAACGGCTCTGCTACCTCTATCTTGGCTGCCACAGGCTTTAATATAAACCCACCACACTCTCCTCCCTCTAGACAACCACCCGCACTTTTTACTTCTCTCTCCCTTCTGCCCTCATTTTCCCACCTCCAACATAATCTAAAACCCCTTTTCTCACTCTCAGCCTTTGGCAGACTGCTCTTGATGACTAATTTCTCTCAATATGTGATATCGAATAATTTGATCATTTTTGTTAATCAAAAATATTTTTCTACTCTGATCTATTTGCATTTTATTATCATTATTTTCCCTTTTGAAGAAGTGAGTATGATCACTCCCATCTGATAGAACAGAAGACAGTACGACGGTGGGGGGGAGGAGAAGAGAAAAATAGAGAAAAAAAAGAAAAGACGAAACGAGAGAAGGGAGGAGAGATGGGTTGTGTTGTGGTAGCTGTTTATCGTGATGCCGTCTTACGGCTCAGCTCATCATTAGCCCGGTTGTTCATCAATCACTCGTTCACGTCCACCGACTCGAGTCCCTCATCGAGTACCCATCGGCCAACGCACACGCAGTCAATTTGGTGCGTCACTATCCGTCCCGGGAATTCGAGACTACCGCACACCGCGGACCCCCTCCTCTTTTTTTACCTCCGGGTTTTCTCTCGTGTCAAAACATTTGGATCAGACTAAGATATCGAAATGAACTATACGTAATAAATGAGATTATTATATTCATCTGCACTATTTTTTCCTCTCCCCTTTCGAATCAAAGATGAGGGAATAATTTTCTTTGGGATTTTTTTTTTTCTTTTTTTCATTATAAAAAAGCACAGGGGAAAAACATTTTCTTCTCGCCTCCTCCAAGAATTCTGATAGTCAACAGGAGAAGAAGGGGTATATAGAGGTTTGTAGTGTGTGAGAGAGCCTGGCCAGTGGTATTATCAGCAGCCAAGAGGCGTTATCAGCTGAATGCAGCACTCCCTTCTCTTCACCCCTTTTTGCCAGGCATCTCCCCCTCTGACAAAACTAGACGACGCCTGTGTGTGTATATATATTGTCCTCTCCATCTTGTAGGGTCGTCTCCCTTGGGGAAGCAAGAGAGGAGCCCTCTACAACCACTACCCAGGAGGTGAGATGGCTATAGAGAGTGCATCGCGCGATAACGAGCCAAGTTAAACAATATCGAGCCGGTCGAGAGAGAGAGAGAGAGAGAAAGGGGGGGGGGGGGAGAGGTGTGTCTCTGTTCACCAGGAGGATTAAACTGTGACTCCCTCAACTTTATATATTTTATATGATAAATTTTATCATGAAATTTCTCAATTTCTAAAGAAAAAAAAAAATGGTGAATTTAATATTTCAATTTCATCTTCATATTCAATATTCTCATATATAATGATTGGTACATTAAACATTATTATTGAATATAAACATATATTTATTCGCGGTTCTACTTCCTTTTATACTCTACACATTTCAAAGAAAGGTCTAATGAAATCAAAGTAAAAAGCTTTTCACAATGACTCACTCGTAAAAATTTTCCAACCAAAATCATCAAAGAAGAAAAGAACAACTTGTGTTACAAACGTTCTATGTGCCCCAGCCGAAAAACTCAACGAAAGAATCCTTTTAGCGGCATTACGAGGCCTTCGACGAGACAAGATATCAGCAGAGTCAATTTGGAAAAAAAAGGAAAAAAAAAAAAAAAAAAAAGGAAAAGCAAGCCAAGGAACAAGTCCCCGACAACAGATACCAAAAAAGCCGTCATATTGAGAACCATAATTCGTCCAAGAGTGCACCACGTACACGTGTATAGCAGTGTGTTTGAACATGCAATGACTGCTATCTCATCGCGTCACAATAAATACTGATTCTTGGAAAGAGAGAAGAGAGGTGGGTATATGCAGCCAAGTCACTTATGCTCACTTATCCACAAACGCCTTCTTCTTTCCATTCTCCCTCTGGGCAAATGATAAAAAAATAATAATAATCAAAATTGTCTTCTCACTCTCTTTCTATCTTTCTCCTCCTTGTGATCCACCCCCGAGTCGACATTTTCTGCTGGCATGTGTAGCTTCTCGCCCTATCACTCAACGATAACGCTTTTTTCCCCCCTTCCTCACCTCATTCTCTGACTCTTTTTCAGCAGGAGTAATTATTTCCGATAGGTATATACCGATGGCCTCTACAGTCTCCACTGATATCTGTAGAGTACCTGTGGTTTATGCTTATGCTTTCAGTGAGTTACATTCCAAAATACCAATGATCTCTCATCATCTTGGAGATTTTAAATTATTGAATTTTGAGAGATGACGGATTTATGGCAAAGAAAAGATACGATTCCGTTTGTATTAATTTGCATATGCAGTTCACCTGTAGTTATAACTAGTTTTTTCCACAAGGAAAGAATGGAAAAGACAAAATTTTTGTCGGATCGTCATCAGGCAGCAATTATAAAAATATAGCAAGTTTTCCTATTCTCAAATTTGAGAAATGATAAAAAGTGTACGTTTATGCAGAAAAACAAAAAAAAATTCTTTTCGGTGCGATTCTCTTGATGGAAAAATGGTTTAATATGATTGTCATATTATTTATGACTATAACAGGGAAAAATCCGAATGACAAGTGAAAATTGTGTGCTCACAATGGCGGGGTTACTGCGTCTCCGTGACTTTCCAACAATTCTCTGTTATGAGTTGACCCGTTTGACGTAAGCATAATCCATACCATAGAAGTACATTCAGTATAAACTCACGAGAGCAATTTATAATGCATTAAAAATGTCGCAGTTTTTATAGACATTATAAAAGTATTCTGTGCGTCGTGAGCATCCATTTATAAACATTGATATACGTAGATTGAACATGAAAAGTAAAGAAGAAAAAAAAAATACAAACAAATATGAATTGAATGAGTAAATCACTGGATTAGGAATAAGTTGATCACATCAGAATGGGTTAATAGAGAGAGGGTGCAGACATGCCTCTATTATCTATGGTTCGCCATTCACGTCCTGATGTGATCTCTCACCTCAACTATCGTAAAAACTTTGACTTTAACCGTGCGACAGGGATCATTTCATCTTCCTCCTATAATCTCAATAAAGCTTGAGCTTAGACAACATAACACGTTTCCCTCATCCTGTGTTTCACCTTTCCCTTCTCTCCTACAGTATTAGGTGAGATATTTAAACGAATCAACAGATGGAATATGCAGAATATAAATATATAATTTTCCAATCCAAAGATTGCTGTTTATTCTTCTTGTTTAAAAACATGCCGAGATGAGATATTTCATTCAAATTTTGAAAAAATGAAAGATGGTCCATATATTATTGCTCAAGTAATTATCGAGATGACTCAATTCGTTATTCCCCGACGACTAAGTATATTATTAAAAACTTTCCAATCTTTTTGATATATTGTATTGTCGATTGGAATGTTTATGCACACACAGTGGTAGAATTGAGCGAGCATTAAGACGTAAAAGAGGAACAGAGTCGTTGGACAGAAGCCCAGCACAGTGTCCCGGGCAATTATCGCCCCTTGCTTGGATATATACAGACCGAAGTCAGGCCTAACGTGCATACATTAAATTCCTTTTTCTCCCATTTATTTCTCTTTGGTGGGGCTCATCTTGATATATATATATATATGTATATATATATATTTTTTTTTTTTCTTTCATTTTTTCGTTGGAGATCGGTCAGCAAGCTCCAGCATGAAACTCGTCCCTCTCCTCGTCCCTTCCCCTCAATGGCAAAGTAACACGGTACAGACACGGCAGATTTCGTATCTGGTACCCCGTTCGGGACACCTTTCGTTCACCATCCAGGGCCTTATTGCGAGCTTCCAACTGTAACAACTCGGACTCGAATGTCGCTCGCTGGCGGGAGATCTTTATCCAAAAAAACCACCATCAACCAGCAACCGACGACTGTTCCTCTCTGATTCATCTTCACTCTCTTATACCTCTCTCACAGCATCTTTTCTCTCCACTTTTCTGCTGCTGTTTCGCATCATATATGTAGATTTTCTCATTTTCCCCATAAAGAGACTAATAAAATTGTACTTGGCATCAGTAAAAAGCTGAGGAAATTTGAAATTTCTCACCCAAAATACTAAACAAGGGGGATTTTTTGTTTATTTGCTTTGCTGCGTCGAGTATGTGCAAATCAGAATTAGAATCTTTTTAAATTTTATATTTATCACAAAATCAGCCTCAAGTTGAACTGATTATTTTGTACTAGCATGCACTTTTGGCTCATCTCTCTCATCGATATAATTAATGGAAATTTTATCAACTCTTTCGGAGAAGATTTTTGCAGCCTCAGGTGTAATATGTGTATAGGAAAGAAGATGAAAAATAAAAGGCTATCTAAAAGAAATGACGAAGGGGTAGTAACGAGGGCCAGAGACTGGACAAATCAGATAGTGAAATGCAGGACCAGGGCCCTGATGAGATCACCCAACGATAAACAGAATTTAATAACCTGCTAGGGGGTGAGGTGGTTGATAAAGGGGGGGGGGGAGTTACAAGATGAGAGAGAGAGAGAGAGAGAATGCACAAACATTACACTACAACACAAACTGACGTTCGGACCAAGAGGGTGAAAGGGAAGTGCAATAATATCGAGAGATATTGATCTTTAATTAGGCACGCAGCACGGGAATGCTTGATTACAATCGCCAGACGTTAGTCGAGCGAGTTTTGAACATTCCCTTCTCCTTTCTTCCAAAAAAATATTCCTATACATGTTTAAAATTCCTCCTCAGCATCATTATCATTGGCAATTTTTCAAAAAAATTATCATCCGATTGTTAGCCGTATCTAAAATTAAATTCAACAGATGTAAATTCTGTTGTAATGTTCTCACCAAAAACCGAAATTGTCAATTGTCAATCACTGAATAATGAAGGGTGGAGAGAGACGTTTTTATCTCGTTGGAGTGTCTTGACAGTGTCAACTGGATTTTATCTCTTAATGACTACCCCATCTTGTGGCTTAATCTGCAACACGTATAAACCATCCTCCAAACCACTGCATATTCAATGCGCACCACCATCACCACCACCACTGATGATATTCGCCGCCTGTCGAATATTTTATTTTATTCATCCTCTCCGAGAGAAGACAAAATTATTGATTATTCTGGGAAATGATTTTTGCAATGTAATTATCATTACCTTTCAATCATCTAAATCCAACTATGTACTATATTCATTAATTTATTCATCTATTCTCCAATAGAGAGAACAAAAAATGAGCACCCAACTCCCTAATACGTCGTATAACATCTCTATATGATTGTCTCACACCTACAATAAAATACGACAGCTTGGAATCTAGGTATTGTCATCATGGGATAATTAAAAAAAAAAAAAAAAAAAAAAAAAACTTGTGAACCTTCATGAATAAATTGTCACAATTGTCCGTTAAAATGGGCATTAAAATTCCCTGGGAAATCATCAAGATAGCCATAACAAAGGTGGTGGTGGTGGTGATGATCAAACTTCATGCCAGCTAAAATTTCATTCTTAGAATCTATATCTAATAGACTCTTTCTCAAATTATCAATTCGTTATAACCCTCTCTCTGGTCAATTGAAAATAATCATACATCATTAAATCATATAAAAAGAGACATAAAAACATTGACCTTCCCGGTGGTGAGATCCACATCATCATTACCCTTGGACAAAAAAACCTTGCACAACTTATATACCTTCTATTCCAAGAACCAACTACCGTACGACTCTGGACATTATTCATGACCCCACCTTCACTTCTTCATCAGGATGCTTTGATTCTAATCAAAAGCAATCATCTCAAGTGCACACACGTGTGCATCATCTCAGTATAAAGGTTTTCAATGAAGACATTATCATCTTAGTGTGTCCCTTTAACTTTAAACTACGTGGCAGAAGCGCTTAGATGAACAGTACTCTATTGCCAAATCCCCACCTGGACTAACCAAAACTGATAAAGGAGAAAAAAAAAGAAAGAAAGAAAAAACACATCGGGAAGAAGAAACTCGCCAAGTCTTGGACTGTTGAGCTCTCACTTAGCAGGAATGGTGTCACGATCGCTGGGACGACACATTAGCATATCTCAGCGCGTGTAGAGCACAGGGAGGCATAGCAAGGAGCTGAAGAGAGAATAACCGGGAGAAATTCAAGATGAGAGAGTGAGAGAGGGAGGGGCAAATCTCGCTGTAGTTGTGTATATATACAACTAACCAGGATCGTGCCTCCGTGAGAAGATTCACTCCTCTTCTGTTTTTAAAATGTCTCGCGTGTGACTACTACTCCCCCCTTCAATTCACCTCTACTTTGAGCACCACGTCACGATCAGGTTATATCAGAATTACATTTACATAGACACTTATTCTTGACCATCATCAATTTATCCATTGAAACCATTTGAATATTCCCTCCCATTACAGTTTTCCAATTATTTATTGTTGATCAATTAATTCAGTATAGGGGAGTGGTGTGCATAAGATGAGTTAACTTGACTCGATGCTGAGTTTTCAATAAATGTCTCTTCAAATCAAAAGAAATTTGTACGATGAATTTTTTTGTATAGCAAACAAAGTTGAAATTGATTTGCTCCTTTTCACTGCTTCATTATTGAATCTCACTTCCTCTCTCTCTCTCTCTCTCTCTCTCTCTCTCTCGATTGTTACACAGTTATATATATATCAATTGTGATCAAATGGAAGAGAGTAAATAGCAATGAGGAAGAGAGAAAAATGCCTGTATACGGGCAGCAGCAGCGGTAGCAGTATCGGTTCGAAGAAACGCTTATCAGCATGTGTGGATATGTTAATGGCAACCGTGTCGCTCTCCTCTCCCCCTCTTCTCTGTCACCTCTCCTGCATCACAGCCTCTTTCTCTCTCTCTCTCTCTCTCTCTAAAGTTCCAGCACATCGAGACGTATTGCTCTTGCTCTTGACTACTCCGTATAGCTAAAAGATTGTATATATATATATATATATATACACTTGTTCCTACACATGGTTATAAGCCAAGCCAAACTCTCACTCACTCTCATCCTCCTCCTCCCGTTGCTGCAATAGATGAAAGAAAAAAAAAAGAGAGATCGTGAAGGAGAGGGGAGAAGGGGGATGGAATCAGTTCGCATGCACATGCAATTAAGAGGGGCATTTAAAAGACTGTTTTGTGTCTCTGTTGTACACTTGTATTGGAGTTTAAAAACTGGCCAGTGTTGCTCTGAACCTCAAGGGAGATCCATCGATGACTGCTTACTTACAGAAGCTAAAAACACAGCAACTACGAACCACGTGAGATCATGAGAATGGATACGACTAAAATACAAGTATGTGTATACACGTGTATTGGAGGAGGAGGAGGAGGAGGAGGAGGTTCAGTTGTGTATGGAGATGGTGAGACATGGCAAGAAATGATGGAGGGTAGGGAATAATCTCAATGGGAATCTGAAGACGCTTGATCTGCCCTCCCCCGAGCCTTTGACAATTGAAGTTATTATTCTGAGGAGGATTGCCGATGCTCTGATTGATGTTTAAAAACTTTATCCTCGGTGATTTTTTATTGCAATTATTTTTTGTTCAAAAGCTGCTGAGCCTTTTGTATTTGATTTCGCTCTGTTTTTCAGGAAAAGTTCTAATAAGTTTGCGATATTTTTTAAAAAGATACCTAGTATCAATATTTATATATAAAAAAAAAAACTTTCCAAGAATTTACCGACAAATTGAGGGATAGGAGTGAGGTTGATTTTAATTTCTGAGACCTCACCTGAAAATTAGGAATGTCTGTAATACATTAAATCAGATCTTTTGTTACAGGGGATGATGAAGAATGGAGCGACTCGGAAAAGACACCATCGGTGAGCAGTGGAGTAGATGGTGGTGGATCTGGTGTATCCAGTCCAACACCATTAAATACCGAGGAGGACAATAGCTTGCCACCACCACCAAGACTGAATATTGTTCCTCAAGGCCCCTTGGGGAACAGCAATCCTGAAGACTTTCGATTGAGGCTGAGTTTACTATCTGAAGATGCCAGAAAGAGGATTAATAATCTCGCTGAAGACTTTGAGATTTATAAAAATTTCAATGTAAACGATTTGAAACGAGGAATAAAATCAAGAGGTGGTCGTGATTCATCAAGTCCAAAACTCTTACAAATAGATCCAATAGAGCGCAGATCACTTTCACCAAATGACCAACACGAAAGCCGTCCCTCATCATTACATAAAAGAGAAATACGAACATCTTCAGATGACTCTGTTCGCTCAGACGAGCCTCCAGAGCCGAAAAAACTTCGTTTAGGCGAAGATTCTATTCCTCGGCTTCGGCTAAACGCCAGTCTCGCGACAGATCCAGCTCTTCGTCCAGCCACAGTGGCAGCCCTTACCATAAAACCAAACAGCATATCAGAGGCCTCAGAAGCTCATATAAATCACACCTCTCCACCTCTATCACTTCAGAATGCAATAGCATCTGGTCGTCTCTTTATTTTACCAACTGATGGCAAAGAATCAATAACAGTAGAGCCCTCTCGACCAATGCCTCTCATATGTCCTCCATGCGGCATTAGATTTTCATCGGCAAGTACTCTTGAAGCGCACAGAACATTTTATTGCGCCCACCGTCCACGATTACACGAGGATGAAAGTGCCAATGACGATGATGAGGACAAGTCAACAAAATTTGATGTTCGTAAAGCATATGCCTGTCCGCACTGCTCGTACTCGGCTGACAAAAAAGTCTCTCTCAATCGACACATGAGGATGCACGCCTCATCCCCACCGCAACCACCACCACCACCACCTCCTCCTCCTCCTCCACCTCTTCCTCCTCCTTCTGCTCTTACTCTTTCAAGTGTTGTTGCTGCTACAACTACAATTAGCAGTAGTGAAACTTCCCCTGCAATATTTGCATCATCACCAATAGCACAAAGTATACCACCAATCATAACCAACAATACATCGTCAAATGGATCATTGAACGAAGAGGCTGAGCGTTATTGTCGAAATTGTGACATTAGATTTAGTTCATTGAAGACATATAGAGCTCACAAGACTCACTATTGCAGTACTAGGCATGTTGTCAAGGATACACCAACATCAGTCTCTTCAGTAAAAGGATCACCACCAGCAAATTCAAGTCCTGGTGACTCTCCACCACCTCAACCCTGTCTAGCACTCCCTACCAATCCTATTATCATTGTTCCATGCTCTCTATTGAAGGGTGCTTCGGTATTAGCTGCTCCTTCACTTCCAGCACCAGATACTGCATGTTTTTTATTGCCCAATGGATCTCTGCAACCCATGACTAGAGGATTGACTGGGCACAATTCAATAGAGAGCCCAACTCAAGTACTCAGGGTTGCCAATAAAAGTTCAATATGCACTCCTATATTATCACCTACTTCTGTTACTCCAACTTCGCCCACTTTAACGGGATCAACTTTTCCTTTGGATTTGAGTATGAGGAGGTCACCAGTTCGTCAGGATGAAAAAGAGAACAGAGTGTCGTCACCTGCTCAATCTTGTCTTCCTGGACCTCCAAATAGTCCTAGATCGTCTAGGGGAAGTGTCAGTCCCCGGACAACAAGATCTTTGTCATCCAATCAAAGCTCTTCAACAACTATACCTAATACCACAGAGTTATCACTCAGGCTTGCTGAACTACCACCACCACCACCACCTCCACCATCATCATCATCATCATCATCATCGTCATCATCATCATCATCAGCAGCAGCTGTATCCAGTGTAGCTGGGGTGTTGGTTAAACAGGGAGTTAGTAGATGTAAAGAGTGTAATATTGTTTTTTGTCGACATGAAAACTTTGTAGCACATAAAAAGCATTATTGTCAAGCCAGGGAAAACACTATTTCTAGTCCACCACCAACTGGTACACCTTCACCACCACTTGTTCAATTAATCTGTGCCGCTTGTGGTATCAAATTTGCATCGATGGATAATTTGGTTGCCCATCAGGCATTCTACTGTCCCAAGAGACCTGATAATCAAGAACATCATACTAGATGTCCAAAGTGTAAGGTAATAACTACGGAAAATAATTAAATAATTATTATTCATCATGTTAATAAATCACTATCCAAGAGATGAATCATAATAGGCCTAATGAATATCTAATTAATGTATATCTCTAAATATCTGAAGGAGATGGAAAAAATCTGGGAAAACCACATTCTGCAATTTCTCTTTATTAGCTCATCTTTAGATTTCGAGATATATATTAACCAAAATTGATAGTATAGTGTTAAATTTATTTTACCCTGTGATTCAGCACTTTGCCTGAAAGGTGAAAATGAAAAGAGAACAAGTTGAAGCAGTATAGTGAATACATATTAACATTTTTGTTTACAGACGATTATTGAGGCGGGTAGTACACACACGTGCTCAAGTGGACCGACAGGTGGGTGGAGGTGTCCAGTTTGTGGTGCTGTTAGTCCGACAGCAGGCGCCGCCCAGCGTCACATGGATGCTCATCAGGGTGTCAAGGCATTCAGGTGTACGATATGTCGGTACAAAGGGAATACACTGAGGGGAATGAGAACGCATATCAGAATGCACTTTGAAAAACGTGGCACTGATCTTCAGGTTTGTTCAAGATATTCCTAATTATTATTATTATTATTATTATCATCATCATCATCATTATTATCATTATTATTATCATTATTATTATCATCATCATCATCATTATTATTATTGTTATTATTATTATTATTATTATTTTACAGGAAGAGAATTACATCACTTGTGTTTTGGATGACGATGCAACAGTACCAACTCCAGAGCCAGTACCAGCAACAACACCCGAGGAAATTTCTATTGAAGTTCAAGTGAATGGCAAGAGTGAAACAGAAAAAAGTCCCATTCCGACATTACCCTCAGCACTGTCGGTGACATCGCCGGTACAGCAGTCCACCACATCAACTGTAGTAATTGGCAAAATTAAACAAGAGCAGCAGGAAACATCATCATCACCACCACCACCACCACCACCTCTTCCATCTACTGAGGAGAGCCTAGATCCGAACAAAACTGGTCCAAGATACTGTCGATCGTGTGACATAAGTTTCAATTATCTTAGTACATTCATCGCACACAAAAAATTTTACTGCTCCAGTCATGCTGGTGAAGCAAGTAACAATAATAATAATAATAATAATAATAATAATAATAATAATAATAATAATAATAATAATAATAACAGCAACTCGAATAACCACACTACGACGAGCCCCTCGAGCAGGACCGAGGCTTCTGTACTTTAAGATTTAATTATTATCAAGGGAAATTGATATTCTGTGATTGAGTGGATTGAGGAAATCCTCCAAGGGAGGGACATCTTCAACATGAAATACAATTTTAAATTTGCTCGAGGCAGTAGAAGGAGATGGTTTTTCAATAATAATAATAATAATAATAATAATAATAATAATAATAATAATAATAGTGTAAACTCTCGATCGGGATTTGTTTTTTTTTCTTACGATCGAACAACCATATAGGACTGTTAATTGTTGCCAGTTTATAATATGTCAAAATAATTTTCTTATATATGTATATGTATGTATATTGTGTGATTTTCATTATTTTTCATTGTACCAGGGAATTGTTCGTACTTATATAAGCAATCAATGAGAATCTGTAAATATAGAGAGAGGAGAATGAAAGAATCTGAATTGAGTAGATGAGCATGACGTGGAGATTGCAGCAGGGTGCTATTCGATCAAATTGTCCTGTAAATGAAATTAATGTGACTATTAATTTGTATTGATGATAAATTGAAATGATTGAGTTGAATAATGATAAATATTCAACAAGTACTACAAAATTGTGAAATTATTTGGATAACTTTTTGGTAACTGTTTTAATTGACGCTAATAAATGGGTGTGCAATCTCATGACTCTATCTCGTAGGTAGTGTAGAGTAGATGTAACAATCGTCATACCTAAAGAAAATTGAATTTAAATTTAGATCATAGTAATGAATGAAGTGAGTGTAAAATGTTGTACAATAGAAGCCAATGGAGAGTATAGAGTATTACGTTACATTTTGACAAGTAAAAAAAATGCGTACGATATGATGATCCTGTCATGATACCAATCTCAGCTTGTGGGTCTGTTAAATTACATTGCAATATAACATTTAATATATTATTATATGTATAAATGCTAAATAAATTTAGTTTGCGTTCGTCAAAGAAAATATCTAGAGTTCTATGAATAAATGAAATTGATTAGAACTTTTTCCGACCAATTTATTTCACTTAATCATAGACAATGTGACAATTGTTGCCTGTTGTAAAGTTGATTGGCAGTTTTATATACAAAAGAAAAAGAAATTTAATTGGAAAATCTGTGATTTAAATGCAACAACAACAACAACAACAACAACTGTCCATGAACCTGTCCAGGGCATTTATTTACTAAAATTATAATCAAATGAATAATTAATAAATTAACTCGCATCGAAATAATAATGTTGGATAACAGAATGATGGAGAAATAGTAAGCGTACACAATGTATGAATAAATTTGAATGAAGGCCAGTGTTACTTGTATACGCAGTGTACTCATATCATATGATAAAAAATTATGAAAATATTAATTGATAACAAAATATGAAATTTCGAGCGCAATTGGAATGAAAAGATTATTTTGTCACACTTGATGATGGGTATTTAATTGCAAGTCTGATTGAGACTGTGCTTGCATTCTATTTATTTTCTATTTTTTCTTTTCCTTTCATTCTCAAATGAATTTTGTCGAAATCATGAATAAACGCTCTGTGATTCATATATTATTAGTAATTAATTTATTATTATTGTATTGTGTCTCTCCATATTTCATGACATTTTACCCGTAATTTTCAAATAAAATTGAATAATTGACGAATCAAATGTTCACATGCACGAATCAAATTATATTTCAAAGCAAATGAATGATGGCAATTTTATTATGAAAAATGAATTCTTTTATTCAAAATCACTTACAGTTCAATTATTTATTTCTTCATCATCGCCATCAGGTTCTTCAGTAATACAAACTCCACTATAATCACTCAAATCACTGTCCTCTTCAAGTTCTTCCTTAATTTTAGCTTTATATTTAGCATATTTGTATCCATAATTATCCACATCATTCTCATCAACAGTATAAACAAAATCATCAGTATCAGTGGACAAATCAGATTCTTCGCCATCGAGTTTTAGTCTTGCAACAGCTGCCCTCATATCATCCTCATCAACTGAATCATCCCCATCAGTGTGTTCAGAGTCTGGATACTCATTTCTCCAGTTTGACTCAGAATTTGAGTCCTCAGATTCACCAGCATCATCACAATCATTCACTGAATTTCTATAATTATAATCGAATACTAGCTCCTGGTCCAGCGGATGGATTGAGAAATAGTCATCCAGCTTCAGTTCCTCTTCAGTCTGAGTATAATACAGATCATAAACGTATATGTGCTCCTGAAAATATGAATGAAATCCATTAGTAAAGTGATGATGAGGTAATAAAATATGTAAAATTTAACATAAATTTAACATGTTATTGTTTATATGAGAAATGGATAATCATAGAAAATTTTCACAATTTATAACTTGAATAATGAAGTAATTATTTACCTTATCATCAGCGCATTCGTTATTGGAACACGAAATAGAATCCTCTACATCAATGACGGTCATTCCATTGTCATCAATTTTCTCAATTATTGGACCACCAAGAGATCTATAAAAATTTACAATCCGGTATCGACTATCCTTCGATTTCTTCTGTGTTTTAATTCGTAATTTATTTGTTATGTCTACAATGTGCTGTTTTTTATAATTAGCTTTGAGCTCCTCTTTGCTCAATGTTTTTGTTAAATGATGTGCCAAGTCTTCTTCCTAAGAATAAACAATATAATCAATTATATATCGTGTAAACGAAAATTTAACTCAATTAGAAAATACCTGAGTTTTGACAGTCCCAGCAAATTTAACAACTGCAGTAACTGCATCTGAACTTTTGGCATCGTGTATCTCAGATTCTTCCACTTTTCTTTTTTTACTAGCAATAACTAATACATCCAAAGGCCCATCGTCAATTCTACGTTTTACACGAAGCACCGTCGACATTATTATTCAATAATCTCTGTATATACTCGATTATTTTAAACGCAAAATGATGTTCCACTTGCAGAGTAATTATTTAGAGGTTATGTTTTCCAATTATGCGCGAGAAATACATGACAAGAAAAAAAAAACCGTTCTGGAGTGTAGTATATTATGTAACCGTGTGGGCAATAAAATATATAGAATTTCAACAAATTTTATATTTCAACTATTTTCCAATGACTTGAGTAATGAGCTCAGGAATATTGAATATTGATGAAAATGAAATCATTGAAGATATAGAAAAAAGTCAACAAGTTGGATTTTGAATTTGTGTGAAATAAATCATTTATTACTTTCAATAAAGCTGTTATAATATATCTATATATATATATATATATATATATGTTGTGCGAATATAACTCAACATTTTTCATTATTTTCAATTATCAAAGTTTTTTTCGAGGTTTTTCATTTTCTATTGATCCCAATTTCCTCTTTGAAATTGTTCAAATGAATATTTCAATCCGACAAATAGTGAAAGTCATCATCACAGAAGCATCGAATAATAAAAGACTCCATCATCAGTTTTTTTTTCAGAGTACAAAACGACTTTTTTTTTCTCATTTTTTCAAATATATTTTTTTTCCAAGCTTAGTATAAACTGTATAAAGCACTATTACAATTACCATCCACTTGAAATGCGAATTCATACATTGACACATATTTGTTGTTAATTTATTCATCGATTTCCATTTGGGTATTCTAAAAGACTGTTTTTATTTAATAGTCTCAATGTGTTTTTTTTTTTTTTCAGTCCTGCATCATTCACAAATTGAAATGTTCTCTATTATTATCTAGTCTCAGCAATATTGAACACTTGGGAAAGATTTTGCAAAGAATGATTAAATTCAAAGCTGTCCGAAACTTTATAATTGAATGCTGTTTCCCCACTGTTTAATGCGTCTCATAATTTTTTCATCAACACGAGAATTCAAATTATCCTTGGCATTGTTGTTTATTGAATGCCCAATGGTTTTCCTTAATTTTTTTCCACATTTTTCTGTAAACCATTCAGTTGCACCCTCTCTCCACTTACAACTGCCTCCCCCGTTATCACTATCAAAGCTAACATATAAACATCGGTTACTTTGTAAGTAATGTATTTGATGGTATGTAAATTAAAATTAAACAGAATTAATACAACGTAAGCCGAAAATATTTCTTAATGTTGTATAGTTTTTTAGTTTTGTTTTTTTGTGTTACTTCTTTTCTTGTTAATAGTTTTAGTATTCTCAGCTATTTCGCTTCAATGGGTAATTTTTATATACAGGGTGTCCCGCAACCGATGACATTCCTGAAAGGGTATTCGAGAGGATCATTTTTGGGATCGAAAGTTCCTCTTCAACTTTTGGATCCGAGCTTAAATGATCCTCTCGAATACCCTTTCAGGAATGTCATCGGTTGCGGGACACTCTGTATATATATATTTTTTTTCTTTCAATTTTCTTTCCCCTCGTTTTTTTTTTTTTTTTTTTATACGAAAAGAATTAATTAGAAAATTGTAGTACAATGTAATGTCACTTATAGGCACAAGAATTACAAAGTAATTGGAAAATTGCATTAAACCTAATATTATCATTCTCATTTTAAATTGATCGTCATCTTATTGATTTCTCATTCTGTTTCTCACCTATTTCTCAATCCAAGTTTTAAATACAAAAGCGACGAAAAATGGCACAAAGCAATTTGTTTGAGTTTACAAGTCCAATTTTGATGATTAAGACTTTTATTGAATTATTTTCCACCCTTTAATCAAACTTGAGAAATATTTATTCTATCGTTTCTCTATCATTGATAGAGGTACCTAGATGAGTGGAAAAATATTTCCGTGATTGAGAATCAACTATAAACAATATTCTGTTATTTTTTTTTTTTTTCCCAATATATGATATATATCGTTTTGGCTGCGGCAATTAATGATTGAGATTTTTTTTTTTTTTTGTTTGCTTATTTGTTTTTCCAATTAAGCAAAGCCCCTTGATTATTATGCTTAACCAGAGCTGGCAGTTTCATTTTCAATTGGTAAGGCACTATCATCCATCTTGGTTGTATTCTGGCCAGCCAGGGCTGCTTTGTTTTGTCTGACCATTTCGGCACGCCTCTCCTGAAAATCAACAATAATTTAATTCTAACATGCTGGTAAATATAACAACAGAACAAAAAATAGCCACTGAAAGCAATGAATATTTAATCTAATAATAAAGTAAAAAAGAATGAACAAAAAAAAAAAAAACCATATTGGAACGGTGGTAGTTCTGTAAACTGAGAGGCAAATAATAGCAACGAGAGAAGAAAATGGTTGCTGAAAACCCAAAAAAAAAAAAAAAAAAAAAAAAAATGTGCCCGAGAAAATGAAAAAGAAGATTAATATTTGTGAATTGATGGATAGAAGAATTACATGTTGACGAATGGCCTGAAGACGCCGTTGAATTTCACGCTGACGATTCTCTTCAGCAATTGATACTTTCAAATCAATTTCCCGTTTTTTTGCCTCGAGCTCACGCATGGCGCTGACATCTGCCATTTCACGTACCTTGGCTATTTTCACTGTATTCTGTTTATTCACAATCCATCCGCCAATTAATTTCTCAAAATTTTTTTGTTTCTCTTCTCTTCACTATAAAGTCAATGTAAATATAGTAATTATCTAAACTTACATGATTACGCAATTTCTCCTTCTGTTCACGTTCAATTGTCTCTCTACGCTCTCGTGCCTGATCCAGTTTACCCTGTATCTGAGACTCCAATTGATGAACACGTTCAGTCATACCTTGGCGAACTCTAGCCACTTGCTCTTCCTGGAATACAATGAAAAGAATTAAATGAAATATTTGATTATAATTTTGAATGAAATACTGACATGTTCCTTGAGACGATCAAGCATGTGTTTAATGTTTTCATCCCTCTGTGCAGCAGCACTTTTCAGTTTTTCCTCAACAGCGGCACGCACCTCATTAGTCTGCTGCTCTAGATTAAGACGTGTTTTTTCTACAGCTTCCAACTGTGTAATTAAAAATTGACAAATAATAATTAATTCAAAATACTTGTCATTCTGTAATTAATTATTATTAACTTACATGTTCCTTCAACTTGTTTTTCAATTCAGCAATATGTGCCTCACGTTTCTCTTCCGAATTATTCATTTTTGCATCAAGAGAGTCTCGAGTTGCTGCGATAAATGCCGAGTTGAGCACATCCCTCTTGCGCGATGTCTCCTCAATTTTGCTCATTTTGGCAGCGATTGATGCCAATTTATGTGCCTCTAATGAGAGTCTTCTTTCCTCAGCCGCTTTGAGCTTCTCCTCAATGGCAGTCTGCTGAGTAGGTGGAGTCTGAGGGGGTGATGGTGCTCGTTTGGAGCCTGTTGGCTCCGCCAGAATCACCTCGTAACACAGTCCACCCTTGGATTTTTCTTGACATCTAATCTCAGTAGCTGAATACAAATTTTAATTTATTATAATTTTTATTTATCAAGCATCATTATCAATTTATGTCAAATATAAATTCATTAAAATCTAATGAAACTAGTCAATCTAGCTTCAGTAACTAGTACTGTCTCTCTCCTCTCTCTTTTTTTTTTTCTTTTTCTCTTCTCTTTTTTCCCCTTCCCTGTGAAGAGGGAAGCAGGGAGTGGGGAATATGAGTCAACCGTGAAACGTATAAAGATCGATCTTGCGACGAAACGATTGTCTCTAGGCGCCGGTATGTCTAGAGCCGGGTGTACACGCACAACCACCGGTCAGACCATCGACGCCACACACATTCTGTTCTCTGTCTCACAGTCCAATAACCCTCAAGAGAATGTATTCTCTTTCCTTTTCGTAATAATTCCTCACCCCCTCATCCACAATAGCTTTATGTATAATTTAACTTTGGGGGGGAGGGAGAGAGAGAGAGAGAGAGAGAGAGAGAGAGAGGATGAGGAGGTCGGGCACCTCGGTCTGAATGTGTGTGCAAGAGATGTGACGTGCAGAAACATCGGACATTAATTAAATTAGTTGATTCATCGAGTGACAAAAATAAGTTACAAGTTTGTACACTCGATTTTCATTATTTTGATTGATAAAGTAAATAGTACAGTGTTAAATAGTAACGATACAGTAGATTATTCTATTTGAGGAGAAATTATCGAGTAATCTTTTCCTTTAGAAACTTTTCTCAATAAGAAGAAAAGGTTCTTGTTACATCTGGAAAAATTGTAGAGTATATTTTAAATCTGATATGATTGCTAAAATTATTTTTTTCAAATCGAGTTGTGGAGATTTATGGGAAAAAGAAACCATTTCCTGGGTGTTGACAGATTTTGAATTCGATACTCACTTATAAATTTCACTTTCTTTGGTTGTTTTGTTCGTGGCTTTCCCTTTCCACTTGGCTTCTTTACGGGCACATTACTCCTCCTTTGTCCAGCTTTTATTGAGTTAAAAATGGTGGAAAGAAAGAGATAAAAAAAAAAAATGGACATGATAGAATAAGTAGATAATTTATCAACCCCAAAAAAACACCGTATTCTGGCCATCTTGAGCCGCACCCTGATACTCTCAGACACACGTGGTTTCACACAAAAAAAAATTAAAAAAAAAAATAAAATCTCTTCGAGATGAACTTTCGAAAGATATCTCGAAATTCAAGAGCGATAATGAAATTTTAATAATTGGGATCTCTTTTTTCATAAAGCAAAGCACAGAGTGAACAGTGCCAACTTCAAGGTGTCCATAGAAATTTTATAATCTCCTTGAAATTAATCGAAATTGAGTTGATACCTCCCATTCCACTACTTCACTACTGGAATGATTGATTAAATATTTATAATTTGCAAAATAACTTGTCGCTACAAAATTGATCGTAATGCAGGTGGGCTCAACTGAAACTTACGTATGTGGTATCGATCAGGGGTGAAAATTTACCGGGTACTGCGGATAAAAATATAGTCTCGTATAAACGGCCCTGGTATTCATTCGAAGGCCACTATTTCTGTATAAAAATACCCCCCCCCCCCCCCCCCCCTCCATCGAATAGATAAATGGAATGTGGATCTGACAATTTGATAAAAATTTCTAATTCTTTATAAATAGAGAGAAAATGAAGAATTGAATTATAATTGATCTTTGAAATTTAGTCTGAATTCTCAATGGATAACTAATGAAGTTGATTGATAAAAAGGTTGATGATTAATTCTCTCTTCCTCCTATTATATCCCTTGAAACTCACCTACGACGCTCAAAGGTGCTTTACAGCTTCGACAGAAGCACTGCAAAACAGATTCACGTACAAGATCGATCAACATCTTTATCGGATTATCAAAACCCCTAAAAAAACTTTGGAAGGACAGTAAAATTAAAAGCAACTAAAACACATGAAAAGGTGCTATATTAAAATTTTCCTTTTCTAACCGGAAGTAAGTCTTCAGATAGAGAATGTGAAAAACTGTTGTTTCTGGGGCGGTGGCTAGAGGGTAACTGATCCAACGATTGCGCCACGACGTGCGCCAGACGTCGTTCAATACCCTCCACCTCAAATCCAACCCCTCTCCTACTTTATGAAACTATATGCCGACTACTCTCTTTAACCCTCATCCCTTCCCTCTCTCTCTCTCTCTCTCTCTCTCTCAATCAATTTTTATTGATGAATATGTCGCAATTTTTTGCAATTGAAATTAATTACTGAAAAATTTCACTTTGTGGCTAATTTTATTGTTAGCCTCCTGAATTTGTCCCTCTTTCAAGTGCAGACAGATCTTAGCCTATTTCAATATCTTTAATCATTTATCTGTTGAAATTTTCCCATGTGTGAATAAAAAAAATATCAAATCTGATGATGAAATATCGATTATTACCTCTCGTGCAAGGACAATGGAGGTAGTCTCAAATCGATAAAGCAGGATAGGTTGAAATTTCAAATATAAAATGAACTCTCTCTGCATTTATATAACTGGGACAAATTGAAATGGTATGAGAAAAGTGACAGCAGATAACTCGGGTAAAATAATTTCCTTTTTCATTGAAATATGTGAAACTCAATGGTTTAAAAGTAGCTTTACCATCACATATTCTTTCTCTTGCAGCTATATAAAAAGAATCCTACTTTACAAGTGAATCAAATAAAATTCCAATTCATTTCATCAATTGATTCAGATGGACAAGTTTCTAGAAATCTTTGGATAATGATTGAACGTGTGTAGGATATAATGTATCTTCAAGAATGATTATAATAATGGATTAGTTCCTCGGTTGTCGAGTGAAATTTTTAATTTTTGAAATAAAAAAAAAAAATAATCCAGGATATAAGCTGAATTGGACCATAATACACTTTTTCGGCTCCACTCAACCATCGACATTGATACACACCCATTCCAACGGATATGGTTTGACAAGGATCAAGTTACCCCACGCACCATCACTGTTTCTCAAAGAAGAACGAACAAGTCACATGAACGAGAGAATTTATGTCACGTAAATCAGTAGGAAGATCTAACTCTATCAATTTATTGTAAATGATACCAGTGAAAAAATTAAAAAAAATAATCCTAGGTATGGAGAGGAATTTTGAGTACATATTGAGCGACGTTTATTTGATGGAAAAAAAATTTAATGTTTAATGAGAACCACTGACTTTGGCGACTCCAGTGGAAAGGAGGATCCTGCAGCAGCAGTTGCCACCTCAAAGTTCATATATATCTGGTTTAAATGCACGGAATACTATATATGGGCCGCGACAACAGAGAGAGGGCTATGACCTCCTGATCCTTTTTATATCGTGGTTTAGAATATGTATAAAACAGTATGGCATTTTTTTCAGTTAGGCCAAATGAAAAATACTTTTACTTGAGCAAAAGGAACGATAGAAAAAATAAAGATTTTGCTTTTTTTAAATGAAATAATTCAACCAAATCATTGATAAATATTTCCCTATCTTGTTCATATTCATCAGAGATATTCTCTGTTCATCCTCTCACCGCACTATTTCAGGGTGAGGTGTGAGAGAAAAAAAAGAAAGAAAAGAAAAGAGTATGCACGCCAACCTTAATATATGTAGTGACATAATTGAAGAAGTAAATTTGTTTCAGTAAATGAACCTTATAATATCTCCTTTTTTAATACATGTTTCTTTGGAGATTTTTGAGGATGACACATACTTTTTTTAAAAAAAAAAAAAAAAAAAAAAGTATACTTATATATATTAGTATATTACTATCAACTGATCAATTAACAACTGAACATGAAGTTTTTTTTCTAAACATTATCAAAATAATAATTTGTGCTCACCATCATTGATAACTGGCGTGGTCTCTGCAGTGGTTGCCATTTTCCCTTGAAATCTTCTCCTGCCAAGGATACCACGTCAAATCCAAACGTTGAATGAAAAAAAAAAAAAAAAAAAAAAAAAACAAAGAATTGAATACTACCACAAAACAAAGGCAGACGACTAATACTGATAAAATCAATTGATAAGTTTGGGCACAAAGAGGAGCGAATGAAAATCAACAAACACACTGACAATCAATCATTGAATATCATTGACTCTTCGATATATATATATATATTGGCTTCGATGTCTCAACGCTAATATTAATAAAGTGTAAAATCAACGACTGTCAGAAAATGCCAGGTGCAGTTGCCCCCTTTGTTTGTAGAACAAATTACAGAGAAAAAGACAAATACACAACAAGAAGTCAGCTTCTATTTTTTATTCTATTATCTTCGTTCCATATCTGTGCGGTATTTTGTCAAAATGGAAAAATATTATAATGCAAAATCTTTTGTTCCTTCGAGAGGTTCCAGAGAGAGAGAGAGAGAAAAAAAAAAAAATTGGATTCAGTTAATTTACATACCTGAACCAGCAAAAATAATAATCACAATGGTTTAAATTTCCAGAAGCAACTGAAATTTGTCAAACTAAAAATTCTGATGGTATTCCAAGGATAATTAATCAATAATTCGACAACTGATACAAACTGTATGGGTATCCAGACGTGTTTGCTGTCGACTTTTATTGTAGCGTCGGTAAACACGAAGTGAGGAGAAAAACATGTATGTAGTAGTTGCATAGTCGCTAAAGCTTCACAAATATAGGGGAGTGGGAATACGTTAGATTGGCTGAGAACGATGAAAGCAAACGTATCATTGGTTTATTTTGAATTCTAAAACGTTTTCTTCTACACACACACTCACAGATGAGTCTCTGTTCAGAATTTTTTCCCCCCCTCTCACGCTCACTCGTACACAAGTCTGATGGAGCAAGGAAAAAAGATTAATATGCTCTCTCCACTGAACTTATCTCTCTCTAAAATAAAGAGCCATTGGTATATACTTATGCCATTGGTGCTTTGCTATTCAAAAATAAAAAATAAAAAGAAAAATTGTGTGGGTCATTATTGAAGCAGACGCAACCATGTTTCCCTGAATTTTCAAGTCCTCAGGTGGATTTGATTAAATGCTATTGAGAAATCACAATCAAATGATTTCATCTTTTAAATATTTTCATTTCGTTTTTTTTTCAACAATTGAATTATTTACTTCTATCCCCGCTAGATGTCGGAATTCATCGGCCAATGAGATGGGGGGGGGGGGGGGGGTGGGGGGTCCATACTCTATCAGCTGATCTCTCTCTCACCTCTCCTGTCTCTCTCTCTCTCCACGAGTATTAGCACTTGAGCAACATAGCCTAACATTCTCATAATTGAAGAGAAATTTGCAGCTCCTTAGTCCTCTAGTCTATCTATTGAATCGCTTTAATTGAGTTAAAGGGGCTGAGAACGGTGTCTTAAAGATTCTTAAAAAAAAAAAAAAAAAAAAAAAAAAAAAAAAAAAAATGGCAAACGGAGATAATAATTCATCATAACACAATTTGGACCAAGAGTGATTGGGTGAAGAGCTGTGTGAAGGGCGGGGAGGGGGGGGGGGGGAATATAAACTAATCAGTGAAAAAACAAAGAGAATAGAAGGTATAGAGAGATATGGCAATCAACAATGAACCCACATCGGGTTCCTTGCGAAATAGATCAATTAAAAAGGGGGACAGTGGTGTTTTAAATAGTATAAGTGGTATGGAATTGAGTGAAGGGCATCAATTGCGCACTGAAACCGATAGTTTTCCAAATATCAATGAGAGGCCAGTCGATGACATCTCTATTGAATTTTTCTACACACCTCATACAATCACACTTTTGCTTATATCCATTGGTGCTGTTATTTATTTTGCATTTGTCAGGTGAATCAATTAATTTACATCCTCTCAAATGAGGAGGTCCTAACTTTTGGAATTGAAGAGATATTTATTGAGAATAAATAAATATAATGTATTTTTTTGGCTTACAGAGACGTTACATATGAAAATGACAACATCTGGGCAGGAATACTCTGCGTTATCTTCTTCTTTCTCATAATTTCAGTACTAACATTTCCTAATGGTCCTTTTACACGGCCTCATCCAGCAGTCTGGAGGATAGTTTTTGGCTGTAGTGTTCTCTACCTCATGATGTTACTATTTATGCTGTTCCAGAGCTATGAAACTGTACGAAAAATTTTGGTCTGGGTGGATCCAAAATTATCGGCATTTCACATAGACATGGATAAAGAATATGGGGTCAATTGTTCTGATATAACTGTGGAAAAAATTTGGAATCATTTGGATATATTTGCTGTTGCTCATTTTCTTGGATGGACGTTTAAAGCTGTTTTAATAAGACATCTGGGACTTTTATGGGCCACTAGTATCATGTGGGAACTCACTGAAATGGCATTTGCACATTTATTACCCAATTTCATTGAATGCTGGTGGGATGCTGTTATTTTAGATGTTCTTGTCTGCAATGCTCTTGGTAATTTATCATTATCATCATCATTATTTTATAATTATAATATAATATGATATAATATACTGCATTTGATTATTTAGGTATTTGGGTGGGTTTGAAAATCTGTTCAATTCTTGAGATGCGAGAGTACAAGTGGGTCAGTATAAGGGACATTGAAAGTACAACTGGAAAGTTAAAACGTGCTGTATTACAATTCACACCAGCAAGCTGGACATCTACCAGATGGCTCGATCCAACATGCACGTATATGCGTTTTGTTGCATTGTGCCAGCTAGTTATTTTCTGGCAGGTCTCTGAATTGAATACGTTTTTTCTCAAACACGTTTATGAATTTCCACCGTCCCATCCATTTGTTATATCCAGACTCTTTCTTGTTGGTGTAATTGTAGCGCCTTCAGTAAGGTAATTCATTATATCAATTTTTTTTTTTTTTTTTGCATTTAATGAGGCTTGATTGATTGACAAATTTTTATTCAATTGCAGACAATATTATATGTACGTCACAGACCCTACATGCAGTCGAGTTGGTACCCAGTGTTGGGTCTATGGTGCAATAATGGTCACTGAGGCGCTACTCTGTATTAGGCATGGTGCTGAACTCTTTGAGAGGACTCAGGCTGTCAACATCATTGTGTGGCTCCTCTGTCAGTCACTTATATCAGTCTTGTGTGTCTACGGTTGCGTTCTCTGGCATAAATACTTGGAGGTATCCTTTCTAACCAGCTTGAATTGTTTCTTCAATGAGTCAATAATTCATTATAATACATCAATTCAAGGGTTTCTTCTACAGGATCCTGTGAAAACTTTTTTTTTTTTCGTTTGATTGAATTTCTTTTGTTATTCCATTAGCCAGGTCAATTTCACTTGAAGTGAAGTTCAATGGGTGGAAAAAAATATCTTGGAATTGTAGATTCTCCTTTGGTCTTTAATAATAAAAATTTTTGCCATATCTCTTATATTCCAAGACATTTTTACCACTTTACTTTTGAATCATTTATCATTCCCCTCATTGATTAATTTTTGTTATTTTTTATCATTTTGTGCAACTAACATGTTTTTTTTTCTTTGCTCTGTGCATGCCAATATGTCATTTCCAGACAGAAAAGCAAAACCCGCTGACCCAACAGGACAAGAGTCGCGTGGATACAGCTACATGTGATGGTATGTGTCAGTAATCCTATAGTGCACAATAATAAGACTGACATCTATTATTATTTTAATGAGTTGACTCTATAATCTATTTGCTAAAAAATGAGATTTTTCGAATTACAGGAGAATTGGACATTGTTGAAAACAGCTCTGTGGAGACTTCTGACTCAGGAAAAAAGGAACTGTAATCGCATTGCGTTATCAAATTCATCAGAATTTTCTAGTCGTACCACCTGATCAATTACATACCTCTAATCATGGTTAGAAGGGGGGAGGGAAACCTTTACAAAATGCCATAGAATAATTAGCAAAGAAAAGAGAATGGGAAATATCATGCTGTGAAATATAAAAATAGGATATTACAATGAGTAAGAATATCAAGTCATTGGCACGGAAATATCGTAAATACCGAGAGGTATGGAAAAAACTCTACAGGAGAAGGCTGTAAGTAGTTGGAAACCTTGTGCACACCTAAACATTTAGCCAAATTGTTGGTTGCTTATATTGCAGCTGCATAAATTTACTGGGAAGAGGCTACAATAGGTGGTGCCTTTGTACAGTGTGTCTGTAAATTATTTAAAAAATGAAAGTTATCCTACAACTATGTTATTAAATTCAAAGATAAGTAATAATTTGAACAATTTTTCAGGGCTTGTATTAGGGGTGAGTACGACTGAGTGATTAAATTTAATGGTAAATATAGATGAGGAGATGAAAATTGTGCAAAATAGTAATAGATCCTCATATTAAAGTTTAACCATGAGACAGGCTTCAAATGATATGGCGTCTCAATCAATCTATTCAATGTGTGTGAAGGAATCTGTTCCAAATAGACATTAACGTTCAGTTCAATAGTCAAGTGATAATAGAAGCGAATGACTCGAAAATAAAATTTTTGACATCTATATAAAGAGAAAATTCCACTTTGCCATTTCAATATCACACTTGTCAACTTATTCTATTTTATCACTCAATTCTTCAACTAAAATATCCATTGAATTGATAATAATTGGATTAATTCAAAATTATCCTCCAAAAACTCAAGCTTTAGATAAATTGACAGGGAGAGGGGGAGACAAAAAAAAAAAAAAAACCAAAATAAAGGATAATCATCGAATTTACCGTCAACTCAACTTGTTAAACTAATTAGATCGATTATCAATTGCATATTGAATCATCTTTTGAGACTTTGATAATTAGTATATAGTTGACATAATTTCTCAAATTAAAGTTGTGATCTTTGAGGTAAGAAAAGTAGAAATTTCAGGTTCCATTCCAATAGTGAATACCTAGAGAAATAATGAAAAAAGGAGAAAATTATTAAAGACAAGTGAAATGTTAGAGGGACGCTGCTCAATTAATAATGATTATAGGGACATTCATTTTTATAGTTATGTTTTCCCTTTTCATACTAAACATTTTCATTATTTTTAGGCAATTTTGACGTTATTTTAGTGAGTACTCTTGAGCTATTTTTAGAAATAACAGTCATTAGTTTTTAATGAAAATTTTACTATGGGCATCATAAGTGAAGGGGAAGTTTGTGGGAGTGGTTGAAATGCAGTTACAAAGTATGTCCAACTGGAAAATTCATTAGTTTTTATCATTATTGTCCTGAGAATTTGGAAGGAAGTGGTTTTTAGATAATAATTTTCTTTTTACGTTCAATATAAAATTATTACAGATGTAATTAAATCAAGAAATCATCTTGGAAAAAACTAATCAATCTCGAACAGCATGATATAATAATTGGAGAGGAGAAAAGAAAAATGGCAGTTTTGACTCTTGAAGAAATATTTATGAGTTATGTTTACGTTTATATAATAGAAATTATCACAGATATATATTCATCGTAACCATCTAAAGAAATATTGTTAAAATGCATTGGGCACAAAAAATGCGTCTTCAATGATGATACTTAAAACATACTCATTATAATTATTTTGTATCTCATTTTGCACGTGCTATGGCGACGGTGGCTAAGGCTAAGGATTAATTTGAAAAAAAAAAAAAAAAAAAAAAAAAAACGGACAAATATGATTTGAAAAATATAATCCCAAAAGTTTAGAAGAGAGAAATTTTCCCTCATAATACTATGTTAAATTTATCGAATCATTATAGTTTTTGTTTTGATTAATTTCCATTGTAAAAGTGCATACATTTTTCTCAATAATTTGTTCGACATTTGTGTGTTTTTGCATTGATTGATAATCAACATCAATGTTGGATTTGGTATGCTCCTCAGGTGAGTCTGATTGAATTAATGCTTCCATTGTTGATCCAATTTCTCTGGTAATTGTGGAATTTTTTACCAGTAATTTCTTACTGTCTGATTCTTCTTCACTATCACTCAATTTTACCGCTTCTGGTGACAACTATAATGTGACGATAAGTTGAAAACATTTATATTTATAATGTAAATAATTTGTCTGTAGATGAAACCAGTAGTAGTGAATTTTCTCTTTTTTTTTTTTATCTCTTCTGTAGCTGAATAAAGTACTCTGCGTTGATATCTGTCACTTTTCATGGAAAATATAAATATTATCATTGAATATTTTATCTTACCATTTTTT
>JAOZGT010000001.1:21536919-21674493 GCA_035578325.1 Coelinius sp. EB29 | reverse complement strand
AGGAGATTGCGGGAAGGGGTATGTATTCCGGAAGTCCACCCTTTTACTGAATGAGTGGGAGGGAGTGGGGGACTAGTAATCTGGGTGATAGAACGCGTCGGGAGACTTTGTTTATTTATAAGAAAGTGGAAAATGGTGAATTTAAGGAAATTTGACCTTCGGAAGGAGATTGCGGGGAGGGGCATGTATTCCGGAAGTCCACCCTTTTACTGAATGAGGGGGAGGGGTGGGGGACTAGTAATCTGGGTGATAGAACGCGTCGGGAGACTTTGTTTATTTATAAGAAAGTGGAAAATCGTGAATTTAAGGAAATTTGACCTTCGGAAGGAGATTGCGGGAAGGGGCATGTATTCCGGAAGTCCACCCTTTTACTGAATGAGGGGGAGGGGTGGGGGACTAGTAATCTGGGTGATAGAACGCGTCGGGAGACTTTGTTTATTTATAAGAAAGTGGAAAATCGTGAATTTAAGGAAGTTTGACCTTCGGAAGGAGATTGCGGGAAGGGGTATGTATTCCGGGAGTCCACCCTTTCACTGAATGAGAGGGAGGGGGTGGGGGACTAATAATCTGAATGATAGAACGCGTCGGGAGACTTTGTTTATTTATAAGAAAATGGAAAATCGTGAATTTAAGGAAATTCGACCTTCGGAAGGAGATTGCGAGAAGGGGTATGTATTCCGGGAGTCCACCCTTTCACTGAATGAGGGGGAGGGGGTGGGGGACTAATAATCTGGGGGAGAGAACGCGTCGGGAGACTTTGTTTATTTATAAGAAAATGGAAAATCGTGAATTTAAAGAAATTTGACCTTCGGAGGGAGATTGCGGGAAGGGGTATGTATTCCGGAAGTCCACCCATTTACTGAATGAGGGAGAGGGGGTGGGGGACTAATAATCTGGGTGATAGAACGCGTCGGGAGACTTTGTTTATTTATAAGAAAATGAAAAATCGTGAATTTGAAGAAATTTGACCTTTGGAAGGAGATTGCGACCGGGGGTATGTATTCCGGGAGTCAACCCTTTTACGGAATGAGGGGGAGGGGGTGGGGGACTAATAATCTGGGTGATAGAACGCGTCGGGAAACTTTGTTTATTTATAAGAAAATGAAAAATCGTGAATTTAAGGAGATTTGACCTTCGGAAGGAGATTGAGGGAAGGGGTATGTATTCCGAGAGTCCACCCTTTTACTGAATGAGTGGGAGGGGGTGGGGGACTAATAATCTGAATGATAGAACGCGTCGGGAGACTTTGTTTATTTATAAGAAAATGGAAAATCGTGAATTTAAAGAAATTTGACCTTCGGAGGGAGATTGCGGGAAGGGGTATGTATTCCGGGAGTCCACCCTTTCACTGAATGAGGGGGAGGGGGTGGGGGACTAATAATCTGGGTGACAGAACGCGTCGGGAGACTTTATTTATTTATAAGAAAATGGAAAATTGTGAATTTAAGGAAGTTTGACCTTCGGAAGGAGATTGCGGGAAGGGGTATGTATTCCGGGAGTCCACCCTTTAACTGAATGAGGGGGAGGGGGTGGGGGACTAATAATCTGGGTGACAGAACGCGTCGGGAGACTTTGTTTATTTATAAGAAAGTGGAAAATGGTGAATTTAAGGAAATTTGACCTTCGGAAGGAGATTGCGGGAAGGGGTATGTATTCCGGAAGTCCACCCTTTTACTGAATGAGTGGGAGGGGGTGGGGGACTAGTAATCTGGGTGATAGAACGCGTCGGGAGACTTTGTTTATTTATAAGAAAATGGAAAATGGTGAATTTAAGGAAATTTGACCTTCGGAAGGAGATTGCGGGCAGGGGTATTTATTCCGGAAGTCCAACATTTTACCGAATGAGGAGGAGGGGGTGGGGATTAATAATCTGGGGGATAGAACGCGTCGGGAGACTTTGTTTATTTATAAGAAAGTGGAAAATCGTGAATTTAAGGAAATTTGACCTTCGGAAGGAGATTGCGGGAAGGGGCATGTATTCCGGAAGTCCACCCTTTTACTGAATGAGGGGGAGGGGTGGGGGACTAGTAATCTGGGTGATAGAACGCGTCGGGAGACTTTGTTTATTTATAAGAAAGTGGAAAATCGTGAATTTAAGGAAATTTGACCTTCGGAAGGAGATTGCGGGAAGGGGCATGTATTCCGGGAGTCCACCCTTTAACTGAATGAGGGGGAGGGGGTGGGGATTAATAATCTGGGTGACAGAACGCGTCGGGAGACTTTGTTTATTTATAAGAAAATGGAAAATTGTGAATTTAAGGAAGTTTGACCTTCGGAAGGAGATTGCGGGAAGGGGTATGTATTCCGGGAGTCCACCCTTTAACTGAATGCGGGGGAGGGGGTGGGGGACTAATAATCTGGGTGACAGAACGCGTCGGGAGACTTTGTTTATTTATAAGAAAGTGGAAAATGGTGAATTTAAGGAAATTTGACCTTCGGAAGGAGATTGCGGGAAGGGGTATGTATTCCGGAAGTCCACCCTTTTACTGAATGAGTGGGAGAGGGTGGGGGACTAGTAATCTGGGTGATAGAACGCGTCGGGAGACTTTGTTTATTTATAAGAAAGTGGAAAATGGTGAATTTAAGGAAATTTGACCTTCGGAAGGAGATTGCGGGCAGGGGTATTTATTCCGGAAGTCCAACATTTTACCGAATGAAGAGGAGGGGGTGGGGGACTAGTAATCTGGGTGATAGAACGCGTCGGGAGACTTTGTTTATTTATAAGAAAGTGGAAAATCGTGAATTTAAGGAAATTTGACCTTCGGAAGGAGATTGCGGGAAGGGGCATGTATTCCGGAAGTCCACCCTTTTACTGAATGAGGGGGAGGGGTGGGGGACTAGTAATCTGGGTGATAGAACGCGTCGGGAGACTTTGTTTATTTATAAGAAAGTGGAAAATCGTGAATTTAAGGAAATTTGACCTTCGGAAGGAGATTGCGGGAAGGGGCATGTATTCCGGAAGTCCACCCTTTTACTGAATGAGGGGGAGGGGGTGGGGATTAATAATCTGGGTGACAGAACGCGTCGGGAGACTTTGTTTATTTATAAGAAAATGGAAAATTGTGAATTTAAGGAAGTTTGACCTTCGGAAGGAGATTGCGGGAAGGGGTATGTATTCCGGGAGTCCACCCTTTCACTGAATGAGGGGGAGGGGGTGGGGGACTAATAATCTGAATGATAGAACGCGTCGGGAGACTTTGTTTATTTATAAGAAAATGGAAAATCGTGAATTTAAGGAAATTCGACCTTCGGAAGGAGATTGCGAGAAGGGGTATGTATTCCGGAAGTCCACCCATTTACTGAATGAGGGAGAGGGGGTGGGGGACTAATAATCTGGATGATAGAACGCGTCGGGAGACTTTGTTTATTTATAAGAAAATGAAAAATCGTGAATTTGAAGAAATTTGACCTTTGGAAGGAGATTGCGACAGGGGGTATGTATTCCGGGAGTCAACCCTTTTACGGAATGAGGGGGAGGGGGTGGGGGGACTAATAATCTGGGTGACAGAACGCGTCGGGAGACTTTATTTATTTATAAGAAAATGGAAAATTGTGAATTTAAGGAAGTTTGACCTTCGGAAGGAGATTGCGGGAAGGGGTATGTATTCCGGGAGTCCACCCTTTAACTGAATGCGGGGGAGGGGGTGGGGGACTAATAATCTGGGTGACAGAACGCGTCGGGAGACTTTGTTTATTTATAAGAAAGTGGAAAATGGTGAATTTAAGGAAATTTGACCTTCGGAAGGAGATTGCGGGAAGGGGTATGTATTCCGGAAGTCCACCCTTTTACTGAATGAGTGGGAGGGGGTGGGGGACTAGTAATCTGGGTGATAGAACGCGTCGGGAGACTTTGTTTATTTATAAGAAAGTGGAAAATGGTGAATTTAAGGAAATTTGACCTTCGGAAGGAGATTGCGGGCAGGGGTATTTATTCCGGAAGTCCAACATTTTACCGAATGAGGAGGAGGGGGTGGGGGACTAGTAATCTGGGTGATAGAACGCGTCGGGAGACTTTGTTTATTTATAAGAAAGTTGAAAATCGTGAATTTAAGGAAATT
Organism: Coelinius sp. EB29; assembly: GCA_035578325.1. Taxonomy (NCBI): domain Eukaryota; kingdom Metazoa; phylum Arthropoda; class Insecta; order Hymenoptera; family Braconidae; genus Coelinius; species Coelinius sp. EB29. The sequence continues at coordinate 21,670,435 of JAOZGT010000001.1, read as the reverse complement.
TGACCTTCGGAAGGAGATTGCGGGAAGGGGCATGTATTCCGGAAGTCCACCCTTTTACTGAATGAGGGGGAGGGGTGGGGGACTAGTAATCTGGGTGATAGAACGCGTCGGGAGACTTTGTTTATTTATAAGAAAGTGGAAAATCGTGAATTTAAGGAAATTTGACCTTCGGAAGGAGATTGCGGGAAGGGGCATGTATTCCGGAAGTCCACCCTTTTACTGAATGAGGGGGAGGGGGTGGGGATTAATAATCTGGGTGACAGAACGCGTCGGGAGACTTTGTTTATTTATAAGAAAATGGAAAATTGTGAATTTAAGGAAGTTTGACCTTCGGAAGGAGATTGCGGGAAGGGGTATGTATTCCGGGAGTCCACCCTTTCACTGAATGAGGGGGAGGGGGTGGGGGACTAATAATCTGAATGATAGAACGCGTCGGGAGACTTTGTTTATTTATAAGAAAATGGAAAATCGTGAATTTAAGGAAATTCGACCTTCGGAAGGAGATTGCGAGAAGGGGTATGTATTCCGGGAGTCAACCCTTTTACGGAATGAGGGGGAGGGGGTGGGGGACTAATAATCTGGGTGATAGAACGCGTCGGGAAACTTTGTTTATTTATAAGAAAATGAAAAATCGTGAATTTAAGGAGATTTGACCTTCGGAAGGAGATTGAGGGAAGGGGTATGTATTCCGGGAGTCCACCCTTTTACTGAATGAGTGGGAGGGGGTGGGGGACTAATAATCTGAATGATAGAACGCGTCGGGAGACTTTGTTTATTTATAAGAAAATGGAAAATCGTGAATTTAAAGAAATTTGACCTTCGGAGGGAGATTGCGGGAAGGGGTATGTATTCCGGGAGTCCACCCTTTCACTGAATGAGGGGGAGGGGGTGGGGGACTAATAATCTGGGTGACAGAACGCGTCGGGAGACTTTATTTATTTATAAGAAAATGGAAAATTGTGAATTTAAGGAAGTTTGACCTTCGGAAGGAGATTGCGGGAAGGGGTATGTATTCCGGGAGTCCACCCTTTAACTGAATGAGGGGGAGGGGGTGGGGGACTAATAATCTGGGTGACAGAACGCGTCGGGAGACTTTGTTTATTTATAAGAAAGTGGAAAATGGTGAATTTAAGGAAATTTGACCTTCGGAAGGAGATTGCGGGAAGGGGTATGTATTCCGGAAGTCCACCCTTTTACTGAATGAGTGGGAGGGGGTGGGGGACTAGTAATCTGGGTGATAGAACGCGTCGGGAGACTTTGTTTATTTATAAGAAAGTGGAAAATGGTGAATTTAAGGAAATTTGACCTTCGGAAGGAGATTGCGGGCAGGGGTATTTATTCCGGAAGTCCAACATTTTACCGAATGAGGAGGAGGGGGTGGGGATTAATAATCTGGGGGATAGAACGCGTCGGGAGACTTTGTTTATTTATAAGAAAGTGGAAAATCGTGAATTTAAGGAAATTTGACCTTCGGAAGGAGATTGCGGGAAGGGGCATGTATTCCGGAAGTCCACCCTTTTACTGAATGAGGGGGAGGGGTGGGGGACTAGTAATCTGGGTGATAGAACGCGTCGGGAGACTTTGTTTATTTATAAGAAAGTGGAAAATCGTGAATTTAAGGAAATTTGACCTTCGGAAGGAGATTGCGGGAAGGGGCATGTATTCCGGAAGTCCACCCTTTTACTGAATGAGGGGGAGGGGGTGGGGATTAATAATCTGGGTGACAGAACGCGTCGGGAGACTTTGTTTATTTATAAGAAAATGGAAAATTGTGAATTTAAGGAAGTTTGACCTTCGGAAGGAGATTGCGGGAAGGGGTATGTATTCCGGGAGTCCACCCTTTCACTGAATGAGGGGGAGGGGGTGGGGGACTAATAATCTGGGTGACAGAACGCGTCGGGAGACTTTGTTTATTTATAAGAAAATGGAAAATTGTGAATTTAAGGAAGTTTGACCTTCGGAAGGAGATTGCGGGAAGGGGTATGTATTCCGGGAGTCCACCCTTTCACTGAATGAGGGGGAGGGGGTGGGGGACTAATAATCTGGGTGATAGAACGCGTCGGGAAACTTTGTTTATTTATAAGAAAATGAAAAATCGTGAATTTAAGGAGATTTGACCTTCGGAAGGAGATTGAGGGAAGGGGTATGTATTCCGGGAGTCCACCCTTTTACTGAATGAGTGGGAGGGGGTGGGGGACTAATAATCTGGGTGATAGAACGCGTCGGGAAACTTTGTTTATTTATAAGAAAATGAAAAATCGTGAATTTAATTAAATTTGACCTTCGGAACGAGATTGCGGGAAGGGGTATGTATTCCGGAAGTCCACCCTTTTACTGAATTAGGGGGAGGGGGTGGGAGACTAATAATCTGGGGGAGAGAACGCGTCGGGAGACTTTCTTTATTTCGCCCGGTACAGTCCCGACCAAAAGTAGTGCGTCTCCGTCCGCCAGCATCGTGTGCTAGCTTCAGCGTTATAAGTCAAATGAAGAAAATTCGACTAGAGGAAATTGATGAAAATGTGGATTTGAGTGTTTTGATCATGCTACAAAAACATTAGAAAACGCAAAGCAAACAAATAAGATCATATATAACTTACCCAGTCACTTTGAAAAGTTGCACTACCAGTGTAGGAGTCATTTACTCCAAGCACGCCGTCGCTTGGAAGTGGTGCAGTCGATGAAAGCAAGTGCGTGAGTCGTCGGATACCTCCTTCACAGTTCTCCGCTTCGAATACGATGTTAAAAATTCCACAAGTTGAGCAATTCACCATCTGCATATATTTCTCCGTACAAGTGGAAGCTGGAAGACGAATAACTAAAAAAGAAATGAAAAAAATTCATTAATTAATCATTTTTTATGAATTCCCATCAATTCAACATGAACTATTTGCATTTTTAATCATTTGAATGGGAGAATAAAATTATTGATAGTTTTTTAAAGGATTTTTGATGATGAGAATAATTAAATTGTATTCTTAAATAATTTTCCATGATAAAAGTAATGGAATTGCATTGTTTGTCATAAATGATCAAATTCAATGAATATCAATTTTTCAAACAGTGTAAGATGTTAAAGATAAAAAGCATGTAATTATTTCATTTTTTCCAAACCATTTCCAATATCTTTTAAGATTGAATCCTGAATTATTTTTTCTTTAGAGATTAATAAATAGTCTCTGATAATTCTAAATGAAATTAATACTTAATTGAGATAATAATAACTGTTTGTTTACATACCAATTCTTGTTTAGCACGTCGTTCACTTTATTGGCGCTGTAAACACAACAAATATATTCCTTTCGTACTTGAATAATTTGATAATTCCACAAGTTGAGCAGGAAGACAAAAAACTGCAAGAAAAATAAAAAACATATATTAATTAATCATTCTTTAATTAATTTCCAGCAATTCAACATAAACTATTTGCATTTTTAATAATTTAAATGAGAGAATAAAATATTGATAGTTTTACAAAGAATTTTTGATGATGACAATTATTAAAACGAATTATTGATTATTTTTTTAAAAACTTTCAGTGATAAAACTAGTAAAATTGCATTGTTTATTATTATTAATTGAATTATTGAATTATATGGAATAAAAATTATCAAATTCAATAAATATCATTTTCTTAAACAATGTAAAATATTAAAGATGAAAAGTATGTAATTATTTCATTTTTTCCAAGCTATTTCCCACATCTTTTGAGGTTATGTTACACTTTTCATTATTATTCAACATAAAACAATGGTTAGTGTCTACTAAATTCTATTTTTTCAGAGGTTAATAAATATTTTCTGATTACACTGGATTTTTAGTGTTGTAAACACAACAAATCTTTTTTTTGTAGCTCAATAATTCATTTATTGATTGACCACTAAATTATATATTTTTTTGGAGGTTAATAAATTTTTGTTAACAATTCTAAATGGAAATAATACTTAATTAAGGTAATAATAAGTGTTTGTTCACATACCAATGGTTGTTTACACATTATTCATTTGTTGTAAACACTACAAATCTTCTTTTTGTACCTCAATTATTCAATTATACCTACATACAATTCATTTCTTGACTGAATGTGTTTATTAAAAATCCGGAGAGAGACCACGCATGCGCGCAAGGGACTACATATACATATATGTATGTATTTTAGTATGCGCTTACGCATATAGAGAAACCCCCAACCAAATAAGTAGAAATATTATTTTATTTGTAGTGAATTAAACGATAAATAACTCATTTTTATCAAGTAAAGTGTAATTCAATTAATTTCTCATAGTGTTGAACAATTTTCCTAGTCTCTGTGCATTTAACTGAAAAAATTTACGCTTCTTTTCTGACGAATAATAATATAACCTCTTGACATATGCATCGGTATAAACAATTTCCAAATCATATCATTAATACCAATGTGGATATTTCCAAAGCAATATTGATATTTCTCAATTTTAGGAGGCATCATTGATCAATTTATCCCAACAATGAATGATCCAACGACTTTAAAACGTCCCAAGCCTGGAGATGGTGAGGATGAGCTCCTTTGTATGCAGGAGGAATTTCTTCAGTCTCGACAAGAGCCCTCAGCAAAGGTGATAAATCTTCGAGACCAGAGCAACAAATTGAAAACTGAAAAACAACAAAAATTCAGGTCAAAATTCGCAGAACGTCGAGCCATGAGAGAATCAAAACTCTCGACATATCAGTCAGTTGGAGAGGACATAACCTCTGAATTTGTGGATCAAAAATTTGTGAAAAACATTGTACATCATTTGGACCAAGTGCAAAATCATCCCCCAATCCCCTCGATTATCATCATGGGAAATATCGTTGAGAAAAAATTTGACTGCCCTACCACTTCCATTAAAAATCCAACTCCACCATCCAATGATCCTACAGGCTTTCCCGATGTCTTTTTTCTAAACGATAAATTCAAAACCGAGTGTTCCACAAGTCTCTTTCATCAGAATATTAAAAAAACAGCCTTCAACTCCCCATTTTCATCAATAATTCCTTCAGATGATGAAAAATCACACAATATTTTAATCTCAGATCCCTTGCATTCAAATATTCACAATGAAAATATGGAAAAATTGAAACAAATGACTCCAGATGAAATTCTTCATCAAAAATTTCAATTAGAAACTTTTCTAAATCCAGATGTTATAAAATTCATAAAATCCAGTAAAAACTCTTTAAAAACATCAAAAATCATTAAATCCACCTCGAGTTTTTCAAAAATCAATCAACTTGGAGATATGACAATACAAACAGATGATATATCAGCAAATTCACCATTTCCAGTAACAGAAATTCTTCAAAAAGCAACAGAGAATAATTGGATGCACATGGACAATCTCGAACCCTCGAAATTAGAATGGATGAAAGACCTAGAACCCAGTAAAATTCCAAATCAGCCCCCAGATGAGCCTTACAATGCTAGATTCTCTTTCGATGGTCTCCTCCTTCCCTTCAAAGACGATACAATTCCAATGGATCAAGGCCTCCACCATCATGGTGAAGAGCCAGAGCGTCCTGGTTACTCTATACAAGAGCTACTTCAATTGACTCGTTCATCAACCCAACAACAACGTTGCACAGCCTTGACAACATTGGGAAACATTATGGAAAATAACAAAAAGGGTTGGTATGATAAAGCCCTAGATCCTCCTCTCCTCTCAGCCCTAAACTCGAAAAATATTCTTCTACTACTTCGATTCGCTCTGGATGACACATCAGTTGCAGTTGTAACTGCATCCCTTCAAGCTTTACGAGCATTTTTGTACACCGAAGCAGATGAAATTTGCTTGGACAGACTTTTTGAATGGAGATACAACGATGGTAATTGTTTAATCCCTGAATTGTCACCTCCAAAAATTGATGCGAGTGTTGTAAATATCCTCAAGGATCACGAATTAGCCCAATTGGACTGTATTTTAGCAGCTATAAGATCAAATATTATTGTGAGATTGAGATATATTTTGTGTAAAATGCAGCCCACACCAGTTGGAGTAACTGCAGCATTAGAAATTCTCATTAGAATTTCAAGACATTCTCAATTAACTGCTTTGAATATTGCTTGTACGAAAAATTTACTTGATACTATTATTAAAAATTTTGTTCCTCTTACGACCAATCAATTGATGAATTTGGAAAATTTAAAGACAGCTTATGGAATTCCAAACATTACTGCACTTCGACTACTTCGAATTTTAGTGGAATATGGAGGAAAATTAGTTGCTGAAAGTCTTAATAATTTGAAAATAATGGATCGTTTGTTGTCTTATATTACAAGTGAATTGTCTGGTGTAAATGGTATTTGTCTCTCTATTGAGGCTCTACGTCTTTGGAGGATTTTGTACTCCCACGGAGTTGCTGAGGAGAGTATAAGTGGAGCAAGAGTGATACTAGGTACACAGCTTCAATTACTTGTCAGTAATCATGAGCTTCAATCCTCTGAATTGGCATCAGAGTATGCTGCAGCTTTAATTGCAGTATCTTCTCATGAGGACACCCTTCAACCAATTTTAACTACATTATTGGCAAAGTGGAGTACACAATTAAAGAATTTATTATTACCTACGTGGAGCAATACTAAATTACTGTCAGTTACGTTGCATTCAGTAAAGGATATATCTTTATTTAAAACTCAATGGTTTGAAAATTTTAGAATCTTTGAAGGAATCTCTTTAGCCTCGAATTTACTCAGTGAACAAATACCAAGTTGCAGAGATATTGATTCACTACCTACTCTAGGTGTTTTCACTCAGGGAGGACAATTACAACCAATTATTTCTTTGAAATCCTGCATTCCATTTCTATCCACTGTTGTCAATTTTTTTTACAATAATTCAATGTTCAATGAGTTGAAGGATATATTAAATAATCAATATATTATTAAATACCTAGAGAGACTCAGCACTAGCAGCCAATGGTTCTTGGAGAATAGCTGGTATACCCGAGCAGAATTGTATTTAATCACAGGACTCATAAAATCAACTTCAATAATCAATTCAAATGAATCTTCTTCATCTATTATCTTGAAGATTGCAATGAAATTGGTGTCGACGTTGCCATCAGATGCACCACAAGCAACCAAGGATATATTGAGATTTGTATTGTCAAACGAGAGGATAATTATATCCAGACTATCCCAGGAATTGAATTCATTGAAATTGAAAGATTATAAAGAGAAATATTTTCAACTGCCTAGGAATATTTCAGCAATTTACGAACATTTTATTTCCCTTGGGACATGGAATCAGCCTGCCCTACCCAGGGATTGGCCATATCTGCCTCTTGTTGCGTCGTATACACGTTATAAGGATGAGATTAAATGGAGTGAGGTGGATACCATGAGAATTGTTGTTTTATTGAATCTTAAAGTGGCTATGCCAGAGCTTTTTGATAAACTCTCACCAACTTTGAGATTCTCCAGGATAATTTTAATTTATTTGTGTGATACAATCTGTCTCAATGAGAATGTCTCGGCTTTATTGAGAAAAGTAATTCCAAATTTCTTGAGCAAGTTTTATAAATATTTGGATTTTAATACTCATATACCCGGTGTTGGCTCATTCACAGATTTATTTACATCATTGTGCGAGAGTTTTTGTGCTAATTCTTATGGGGATGATGGATTTTCAATGGTACTACTGGCATCCATTGCCCAGAGACATGATAAATATTATAGAAAAATACTGTGGTCTGAGCATGCGGGTGCTTTGAGATACATTAGATTAACTTGTGAAAAGTTGCCAATACCTTTTGTTGAGTATCTTGAGCCACTTGAAGACGATCCAACTCTCATTGAGGTGTATTTAACTGCATTGATTAGGGGAACAGTGAGGGAGGAGTGGAGTCCTCTTATGTATAGAATTGCTCTTCATCATTCGGCAATATTTTTAAAGGGGAATAGCAAGTTGGCGAGGAAAATGAGACTAAGAATTGAGGAGATATCTGATGTCAAGTTGTTGAGCAATTTATTAGATTATCAGGGATTGCAAAAAGTTTTTTAAGGCTTATTTGACTTAATGCAAGAGATCAATTTAAAAGAAATTCTCTTGAATGAGAAAAAATCTACTGAAATAATGAAAATATGAATTTTCCATATATCGAAATGTACATTATCCTTTATTTACGTATTCACATAATTCAAATTGAACATTTGTAAATACTGGTGAATTATGAAGAGTGTATCAACGTTTATAAACTCAAATACAAAAAATACAAACGATATTCTTATTCAGTAATTATTTTTCATTTGTTTGTTTTTTTTTTTTTTTTTTTTTTTTTTTTTTTCACAAAAATTATATTCTTAAGCTTAAAAAGAGGCACTAGGTGATTAGCTCGCTTGAGATTAATGGATATCAAGCATCTTTCTCTACAAGCGAGTAACTCATTGACAAATTCTATTAGTCATATTCCATTAAATGAATTTAATTCTCCATAAAGTCAATATTGACACAATTTTATCCAAGTTATTATTATCATCATCATTCATTTATCAACATCGATATGTTCATTATGTTCCTGTATATCTCTCTCGGAATTTTTCTTATGTAAAATATACATGTCGTCAATGTGAAAATGAAAATACCGTGGAGGAATGAATGCACATCAATTTTATGATTGTATATGAAAGTAATAAAATAGGAGAGACAGATATGAAGAGATTGAAATTCACATGGAAAAATATGAATTGTGGAAATTTGTTTTTATCATTATATTATTTCAAGAATATCTTGGAGAGGTAGAGGCTTCTCACAAAATTAATCAGGAGACAATGTTTTTGTAGAAATTCAATTATTCCAGAGACATTTGGAGAATAGTTTGAAATCAGCATCCATTTTCCACAAATATTATAGGTTTAAAAAGTAGAAATGAGAAAAAATTGGCGGTAAATAACTTTCAAGTAAACTTCCACCATTGATTTTCGGCTGAAAATATTTTGTTACCCGAATCTGGTGTCAGAGGCTCTTTCACCGAATGCTAAGACTCAATTCCAAGTTTTCGATAAGTCTCCTTGTCCACTGTAACAAGCCTTCCCTCAATACTCGAACAGTCAAGTTCGATGCAGTGCAATCTGGAGCCCCATTCACAGTGGCTGTGATCCTCGGGTTTATAATACTTTATTTGTAAGCAGGTAGTGAGGTAGCCAGAAGCCAACACGCGCATTGCAATTGGTAATTCCTCACGATGACCACGTGCACATGGCAACACGTCCTTTGTACTGTAATAAGCACTGTAAGCACAGGCTGTACCATCGCGAGCTCGTTCTATTGCTTCCACTGGTTTTCCACCAATGTTGAGTGACCTAAAAGTATAAAATAATAAAAATAAAAAATTTCACTTAAAAATATTTACATCTCAGTCTCTATAGTTGCATATCTCAATTCTGTCTGAAATGTAATATAAATTGCGTGCAAACATTGGCTCGTCACCGCAATATTCTACATGTTCCGTTCTACCAACGTTTATACCTTTTACTCATATAACTGAAATTATCATAAAATCAATTGAACCGACAGACCGAAATATTCCTCCCATTATATTCCCCCATGAATTTACACGAATAAGTCTGAATATCACTCGCAGATTCAACGATGCGCATATTATATACACTGATGAGCACGTTCGAATGCACTGCAAATCGATGAAAGCTATATATGTGACAAGTTCCGCTCTCACAATTCATTTCCAACTTTATTGCCTCCTCTACTAAGAATGGTATCACGGCCCAACAAACATCCTACGTGATGTCCACATATTTGTCAAACAACATCCGCCACAATATTAAACGTAATACAACTGTCTCAGTTAATCTACTATTTCACGCTCGTTAATTGGCAGAGTATAAATCTATTTCATTTGTATAATAATCATACTATTATTATCTCAAGATCTATAGTGATTCTATATTATAGGAAAATATGAGGAAACATATATATATATTTTATTTACTTGGATTTATTGACCTTCACATGATTTATATTATGTGGAATAAACAAGTTTTAACATTGTTTGTAGGTCACAAGCCAAGAAAATTATTTTTTTAAGCCTACTGCTACAAGCTATTTTCCTTACTCTACTGCGATAACCAATTCTCAACTTCAATTATATATACACGCGATGTACCATCTGCACGAATTTAACAGTAGTCAATATAAGTACCATACCAGACTCGTTGCAACTTTGATACACTCTTTCAAGTGGTGAAGAAAGTGCGATTTAATATCCAATCGTAGATGGACACGTGTGGTATACATATACCATCAAATGCACTCCCTTGTAGGTCATGTAATCCTCTGTGAGGTCTGATCGATACAAAACCGTTGTATCTATACTTTATTCACGAGTGTATAAACATTTCATCCTCAGAGAAGAAATAAATCAATCAATCACTATGATGATTTGAGAAAATTTTTCTTGCTGGCTGAATATGTATATATTATCACCAATTATTATACCTTTCTCTTTCTATTCTCAAGGATAAACGATCCAATAAGACCTCGTACTGAGGGTTCTCGAGTAAACATGATGGTTTTAACTTGAAGAGGCAAACAAGCGAAATTGAATAAAAATGAACATTGAATATATATATCTATCTCACAAAATTAATCCTACACACTATCATTTGTATTCAGCCCCGCTGCCAAAACTATATACTCAAGAGACATGTATTAATGAATTATGATGCTTAATTCCAAACTTGGATGATTATCGCAAGTGAAAAAATGTCACATCACTCAATACACTAATTAAGAGGGAGATCAATGCCTCTCGTGAAATTTTTCATCTTTATTTTTCATATATCCCCAAATGAAGAAGAAATATAAATTACAACAAGTAGCTCAAATTTATGGTAAAAACAACAAAATGAAAATATTTGAATATAGAATTATGAAACAACGAATTTAATTTATTATGTCTTTTAAAATGTAATTGTTTATTGGAAATACTTCATTATATACTTACTGCATGCACCAACTTTACAAGAACAAACAATGATATTGGATTTTGGGTTGTGTACGTCAGCCGACAATGGCTTTTTAGACGTAGATGTATAACTATAATGGCTATAAAGGTGCGCAGAGATTATTTGGCATGAGTAGGTCATAAGTTCACTCTTCTTTTTAACCAGCTGTTAAATTTCTCGCGGTTATCCATTCTCATCTGTACAATACTTCCTGTGGCAAATCTACTACTCAATATTTACAAGGTGAAATAGTGAATGTGATGAGCGTGAAAATAGAATTACAATAACTTTTTTACCCTTCCCTTCCCTTTTGTGTTGTTGTTGTTAAACACAGAGTTATTTTGACAATGAGTGGTGTCGCACTAACAAAATTTCAAGAAAAAATAGTTATTTAAACTATTTTTTTTAGTAAATTTATTCAGAGTTTTAATATTAATTGGAATTCATATATTCATCTCAATTGAATTGAAAATATATCGGAAGCTTTTGAATCCTCATTAGTTTTTGCCTCAGTGATGTATTAGTCCTCAGCAGTGAATTCACTGCAGTAAAAAAAACAAAAAAACCAAACCATTGAGTTTTATAGTGAAGAGGTGATGCTCTAGTGATGCAATAATTGGGAAAGGGAGATTTATCTGTTTTGAACCGATAATTTTCGAAAAATAATGATTGTAATAACAACGAGTAATGTTCCTTGTTAGATTTAAATGAAAATTTTCGAGTCTTCTCATTATAGTATCTACATATATACCACATATGATTTCAAATACTGCCATAAGCTCTCAGGATCACGTTCTCGAAAAATTGAAAAAAAAAAAAAAAATGTGGAAAAATGGAAAAATTCTCATGCACCTAAATTTCTATTGAATTGTTTAAAAAAAAAAAAAAAATGAATAATAATAGTAGCTATACCTACTGCAACAGTTGGGGTGGTTTAAAACTAATATCCAGTCTATACGTAGACTCACAGCTGAGTTTCACTGTTTTTAACTGTCGAAATCTCGCTGAGGTCTCCATCTTGCAAAAGACTGGACCAGCACCAGGCTCCTTCCTGACGGAAAGGGTCACTCGAAAATGACCATCAGCACCCATCTAACATTTCCCACAGGAGTAATTTTCTCAAATTAATAATAACTTGCCGAAATTTTATTTAATACACTTGGACGAATGAGAAACTGCTTCCACACTTGAAACATGCGCCAGCACCGGCGTCGGGACGCTCACTGCGGCACGTCGCTATTTACGACACGCGTATATACAATTGGATCACTTGGATTTACAAAAGTAGTGCGCAAAGTCTCGTTGCGCAACTCCTTAAATTTTTTCTTCATCTCATCAAAGAAATTTTACACCTTTGAAGAATTACTTATTCTACATCAGTCAACTGTTGAAATTTTACATAATATTTATGTATAGATATTATAAATAACAAAATTTTATTATTGGCATAAGAAATTTTGCATAACTGTTGTCCCCCCAGTTAAAAATTGAATATTAAATACCATAATTACTATTTTTGTTGATCATCAATATATTCAACTTGGCAACTAAATTTATTGTTCCAAATATCTTTCAACCTTTAAATTGCCTGCAGAATTGTATATAGCCGCCAGTGTCGTGTTACATGTGACTTTATTTATCTCGTGAGTGAATATAAAAAATGAATGGGGTGGGGAGAATGATATTATCTAAGAGAAATTATTTCATCAACAAAGTGTGGATATGAGATGAGAGCTTTCAATTATTTCTAAACGCAATATAGAATGACATAATTTTTAGGATGACAATGTTATATAAAAAACTTTAGTTTTTTTACACATATTTAATATTTAATTTAGGGTGGTGAAAATTGAGATAATGAGATACATACATATTATATCAATTTCATTTATGAGCGTAATTATAACAAAATTAAATTTATGCAGATCAATAAATGGTCAATCAATGAAATACTATCCTCTGTCTCATATACACAATGTATGAATAAATCTGTGTATTATCATTATTGAGAATAATAAATTTAAAACGCGATATGTACCTGATCGGTATAGTTGTGGTCATGAGCCGACCCCCAATGTCCACAATTCCGCCCCTTCCTCACACGCAGAACAAACTAAAACACTCGGACAATGGATATAGATCGAAATGAAGTTAAAAAATATACATGTGAAGGGGTAGTAGTAATTGCAGGCGATAACATTGCGGTCAGCTGCTGAAATAAGCAGGTCAGTGGAACGTTCTCAAAGCCACGGGGTTTGTGTTGACGTGGCACGTCTAGAACTTGGTCAAAGTTGAATTGTAAATTATTTATAATTGTCAAGAGGCAGTCATGGAGTCGTCGTTGGATGTCAATTTCATTAAGCCGAATCAATTCAATTGGGCATGGTTATTGTTTAATTGATGGGGCTGATAATTTCATGTAATCACAGAATTGACAATTGAATCATGTTTATTTCTTTTTTCGCTCAATTTTATTCAGTTTTTTTTTTTTTTTTTTTTTTTTTTTCTGAATGGAGAATGGATTTCAGTGCCCGAATGTCGCCACTGGAAACCATTTAATTATTGTCGTGACAGAATGAATCATGCAGGGGTGATTAAACATTCACTGATTATAACAATATTTCTTTTTTTTTTTTTTTTTTTTTCCAAAGTCCTTGGGCCTCAGTCTCACATTACATTTGGAAAATAACTCTATCACGTGACTCAATTGCATGATAATTTCTAAAGGGTAACAATTACGTTGAGCAGTAAAGTAACAACATTTGATACAGAACTTCAGTGGAATAAAACTATGTACATTCATTTACAAAAGTCTTTCTCTTAATTGAAGGGATGAAACGTAATAAATTGTCTATAATATTTTTTGTAAATATATATACAATAATGAAAAGACCTTTTTTTGTAGATCTGAAAATTTTCCACAAAAAAATGTCTTTCAATAATTCTGTCCCAAAACTATCCATTATCAAGATATTTCCACAATTGACAAATCTATTACAATTCACCTTTTCAATACTTTCAATATTAGGTACTCTTTTACCCGTAAAAATTACATTCCATCCAGCGATTTGATTATTCTTGTCTAATGATAATTAATATCAATTTACGCATGCACAACAGGCGTAATGCATTCGACAGCCTCATTGACACACTGATTCAAGTTAATTTGTTTTCTTGTTCGTCGAGGCGAAACAAATTCCTTAGCCAGCCCATGTCCCATCTTAATTGGTTGACCAACGTTAACAGAAAATTGAAAATTTTGTGGTGCCTCGAAGAGTAACACCACTGTTGAACCCATTCTAAATTCACCAAAGAGTTCACCTTTTTTTACATTTACACAATCGAGATGGATATCTTCCCAAATTTTTCCCTTCGGCCATTTTCGTTTGTTTGTTACTAATGTTTTATCACAGTAGACTCTTATAGATCCTACGTTAGTTGCACCCACTGCTACATATGCCATAAAACCACCAGCCCATTCACCGAGGTAAACCACACGTTCATTTATAGAGAATAAATCTGGTAGCCAACTTGCTACTTTTGGATTTACACTGAGTAATTTGCCTGGAAGAATATTTTTTTTTTTTTTTTTTTTTTTTTTAATGAAAAATAATTAATTAATAGACAATGATACGAATCAATAATGAAAAAAATGAAAAAAATGATGAAAAACTTTGAGTAGGCTACCTTGAAAATGTCTTCTCAGATGAATTTTCCAATCAGTTGCACTGTGAAACCGATGATAATCCCCAGGTGCCAAATATACTGTCAGCACATAGAGCTTATTGTTAGGATTCTTCAATAGTGATTTTAGATAAATATCATTCTCCTCTATCGACTCAATTTTTTCACCAAAATTACCATGTTTCACGTCACCCAGAAATTGTCTGAGGTCGTAGGTCATGCCCTTGATCTGTTCCACTCGACAAGAAGTGACAGGGCCAATGTGAAGAACTTTTCCATCTGAGGGAGAGACCTAAACTTCATTTATTTACAAATTATACACCTCGAGTTTGTTGAAAATGTGGCTAATCACTATTATTACTACTCGAATACAAAAATTGAATATTTAAAAAATTCAATTATATACACTTACAATGTCAGTATTTTGAGCAATAGGTCTTGCATCATCTTTCAGTGATCTAACAAAGAAATCCGCAAGACTGGGAAACGATGCAAGATCAGAATTAATTTCATTCAAATTAGCTTTAAAAATTTTTGCATAAAAATTAAAAATAAATGGTCTAAATCCTTTTGGCAGTTCTACACTTGCGAACCAACCAAAAATTCGGCTAGTTATTCGCAGTGGTAGACAACTGTAGCATTCCACCTGCATGGACATTATAAATGATTAAATAATGTGTAATATCATTGATTACTTAATGAAATTTTTTTATTGATTAAAAAAAAAAAAAAAAAAAAAATACCATCAAGTCACTCATTGGTCCCTTGATCACATCCCCATCAATACTATAAGGATACCTCCTCAAGTGTCTCCATTGGAGTACAGCAATCAGCGAAACCCCAATACCAATGGGCAAACTAAGTTTCCATCTTCTTGTTAAATTCCACAATCCATTGAATTTACTATCAGTATTAGCTGTCGTAGTATAATTGTTCCTGAGAATAATCAATTCCCTGTTTTTGCTCTGAGTTGCTACCAACATTCTGTACCTCGTTCCTCTGCAACCACATTCACATCTAGAGCCATCAGAATCAATAAATCTGTTAGGTAAAAGTGAAATACTCACCGTAAATGTCGTTTATTAAACCAAAGAATCCTCATAATCGACATTTCTAATTTTAAGGTTATGTCTAGTATGGTGTTGTTGGTGGTGTAGCTGCTGCTCTCTCGTTGTCCACCGTTCTTGTTTCGTCCCTCTATATATATGTACTAATGGCAGACACGAGCAGACACTGAGGCGGCAGCATCGGCCTCGAACAACAATAAAACAAACGACGAGTCATATCATTTCTCAGGCAGGTGGCACCACATCCCAGACATCCCAGGAGGCAGGTGAATCAGTTGTGCATCCGACACCATTCGACACGAACAAGTTCTATCCTGTTGTCTTATTGTTCCCATGTGTTCTTTATCACGTCTCCCCTTTTCACCCGCACTCCACTGGATCATTAACAAGTTCAACCACACACACAAATTGTCTCAAAGTGAAATAAATTACCACAATTAATCGTCAAATAAATTCTCAAGTACGACTCTGTGTAATTTATAGAAATCGATTTGCCGAGTTTTCCTTGACTTTTACCGGATTCCCTGATGGTGTAAATAGGGTAGTCCATCAGAATGATGATGCTAGTTGCGCATGGAACAGCTGTTTTTCCCTTAGAAACGAGGGGGGGCTGAGGAGGCGACGATACTTTTGTCTCATCAATTGTGTATGTATATGCATAAACAAAACTGGTTTAAAGAATAATAGGGAAATAATAATAATAATAATAATAATAAAGGAGGAGAATGAAGTGAGAACGAGTTGTACATGAATTTATTACAATAATGTCGCCATCATCTCACTCAAACTGGACGAAGCCGTTGCTCAAGGGCGGAGAAATGATGCAAATGCAGGTGAAACGTGCCACTGGTAATGTTAGACAGAATAATAACTTACAGGGTGGTGAACAATGTGGTCAACTCGATAGAAGAATCAAAGTGGTACTTGTGGGTGATGGAGCTGTTGGAAAAACAAGTCTTGTTGTTTCTTACTCCACCAACGGTTTTCCTGGAGAGTATGTTCCAACTGCCTTTGATAATTACAATGGTATGTTCTTTTCTGTACTCGTGTTGTATCTTTTTTTTTTTTTTTTCCCTGAATGAATAAAATTGTGGGGGAGATGCAGCGTATATGCTGAGAATCTCTCATGGGCAGTCGGCCGTAGACCCGTACAGTCTGATGGAAAAATTTAGTCAAGTTTTCCATCATTCTCTTATAAAATGTCTGGTTGTTGCTGTTATTGGTTTTTTTTTCCTTTACGTTTAAAGCTCTCGAGGTTTTCGAGGAATATAATATAGCTACAAAATATATCTTTTATCCACTTGATAAAAATTGATAATTGAGACGGTCGTAAAATCTGAATTATCATGTTTCATATAACAATTAGACTCATGACATTCCATCAATTGTCGACTCATTTCTCTTATGAGTGGTTTCAGAGAAATAAAAAGACAAGAGAGACCTTTTTTTTCATATACAACAGATGAGAGAATTTTCCATAGAAAAAATATTGCAAGATTTCCTTCTTAAAAACCACACACACACATTTGACGTTTCATCACTTAACAAATGAGTTATCGATTGACTTGTTAAATGGTGGTGACGATAGGGGTCTGAATCATCGGGCTTTGGATTCTTTTATGTGGGGTGGAGATTAAAAAAAAAAAAAAAAAAAAAAAAAATGGAAGGGAGATAGTTTTCTTGATGGACTGTACACACTCAAGATAGACAGACAGGGCATCAACAGGTGAGAGTATACCGCCACTGGCTATAGATTGTATGGCTTGCAAAGAAAGAGGAGGAGATGCCTCTTCTGTATTATATATACTAATTCACGAAGAGGGATTGAATTACTTTAGTCGAAAAATCGGGGGTTAGAAAATTCCGGGTATCTAGTAGACCGGTTGCGGCTTGGCATTGGGTTTCAGAGAGGACTTGGATCATATTTGAGAAAAAGATATTTGATGAAAAATGAATTTGAGAAAAAAAAAAAAAAAAATGCTCTTTGATAAATCTCATTAGATAAATTAAATTGGAGCAAATATATTGTAGAAAAAAAAGTAACGATTAATTCCTTATCAGTTATCCTTAATATTTCGATGAATGTTTAACAATTGTTTAATGATTCTCTCATTGTGAAATGCCAGAGGTACATATACCTTGAGTGACTCAGTTGAACTATCAGTAAAAGTTTCCAACATCTTTACACAAGACATTATTTATGATTCATTATTGATTCATTGATATTTTTTTTTTCAGTTGTCGTTAATGTCGACGGATTACCGCTAAATGTCCAGCTCTGTGACACAGCAGGACAGGATGATTTTGATCCATTACGATCGCTGTGTTATCCAGAAACCGATGTATTCCTTGTATGCTTCAGCGTCGTATGCCCCTCGTCTTATCACAGCGTTAGCTCGCGTTGGGTGGATGAGGTCAGAAAATACTGTCCGCATGTACCGATTATCATTGTAAGTTGAGGAGGATAAATTTTATTCATATTTTTTTTTTTTCAAATATTTTGGTAATTAGTGAATTTAATGAGAAATCTCATGAGATGATGTATTTTTTTTGGGAATGGGAAATAGAAATATCCTCTATTGAAAAAATATCAATTTACAGGTGGGTACAAAGAGTGATCTTCGCTCCGATGTACGATTGATGCTACAATTGGCTAGGTACGGTCAAGCACCAATAACAACAATTCAGGGTCATCAATTGGCCCAAAGGTTAGGGGCAGTGAATTATGTCGAGACATCAGCATTGACTCAACACGATCTTAAAGAAGCCTTTGATCAAGCGATTGTGAGTGCATTGAGTACGAGGCGTGGTGGCGCCAATTTACTATCACGTCGTAGAAAACCACCTTCAGTGTGGCGAAGATGGTTGTGCTGTTGGGAAAGGCCGCCCTCGTCGGCTCCATAAAAATAACGTTATTTCCAAATATCACAAGGATCATTAACACAATCTGTCATTTCGTCTCACTCCAATACATTGAATGCTATTTGTCGCTATATGATATAGCTCATTCCTCAATCGTGCGGATGACGAGAGAAAAATACATTTATTTATATCACAGAGAAGCTGACTCGACGAAACTGCAAATATAAATTTCATGTGGGCGAGTAGACAATATTCTAATTGACACACACTTGATGTCTTGCCAAGTTTCACCAGTGTTATTAGACTTTATTCGATATTCCATGCAGCTTGTCCCTCTGGTAAGGGTAAAAAAATTTAAAGCTTTTTCATATTGAATTTTGTTGACAAAGTCTAATATGACAATTGTAAAATGAAAAAAAAAATCAGCTCGATAGCCAGTAATTTTACGATAAAATCATTAATTATCGAGATGATTCATCACTTAACGATGTGCAAATAATTGACTTGTTTTTTTTTTTTTTTTTTTTTTTTTTTTTTTTAATGACATGTTATCACATCACTGAATTTTTCACATGACCTCATTTCAGGCGAAAGAGAAGAGGAAAAAAAAAAAAAAAAAGAGAGAAGAAATAATCAAAATGGATAATGGAAATTGTTTAAATTTTCATAAATTGTTTGTCATTCTATGTTCAACAATAATTTCCAATGTCTCACATAAACATAGTGGAGATAAGATTTCGTATCATTGATTAGACAGTATGAAGAAATGATAAATAATGCCTATAGTATTTAGAACACGAGGGATATTGAATCGTGTGTTGAAGGACCATAAAATGCCTAATTTTTGTAACGATTATTTATTGGTAATATTAGGAAGATAAATTTTTATCATCGTATTCTTTTCGCCACTCGCTGGTTGTGATTATTATTATTCAATTGACTCTATGGTAGTCAGTCGTGTTGATTTTCTAATCAAAATATGATATTTCACCTTTATAATACGGAGAAAAATTAAATTATTGATTGATTAAAAAAGCTTTCGCCTATGATTGGCATTTGGTTGTGATTTTTTTGGTTTTCAAACATTGGCTCAATTTTTATTTTTTAATTTTTCTCTTATCAATCTGTAGTTAAATACTAAATGTAATGTTCGACTACCTATATAGGATATCAGTGTCAAATATATCAATATTATCCTGTGTATTGTTTCAGGATACATTACTACATTTATTTTATTCATCACATCACATCGCAAACATATGGACACGTGTTACTCTTTAATTATTTTTTTTTAATCATTTTTAAATGCTCATTTAAGTATTTTAATTGATTAGGATGCATAATTGATTGTGACCAATTCGATTTGTAAAGGAGGAGAGATAATATTTCTGTACGTAGTAATTATTTTTATTCTCAATTTTGTAAATAACTAATGCATTAACGTGATCGAAACCGGCGAATCATTAGTTTGATGTGAGCGATTTTAGACTGGCGTTGTGTAATAATCAATATTGTTATACGTGCTTACTCAAAATAATAAAATTGACAATATTTTTTTAAAAAATTTTGAATTTTTTTCAATACATATCAGTTATTACCTCAATCAAATTGTCAACAATGAAGATGATGATGATACCATTTCCCACTCACATTAGTAGTACAGCAAATCCCTGCCCGATGGAGTCACCAATCATCTCCACCTATTCTCTCCTGTGGAAATTACACATCACAGGAAAGTAGAAAAAAAAAAAAAACCATAAATCATAGATAGGGCGTCATGAAGTCTCTGATGGCAGTTGATCCATGGGGCTTTAGTCCAGGAGCCTTAAAAAGTGAAATTATAAATTCCTTTGAGGATTCATTTTTTACAATACAAGCTGATCCGATGAGGTTAGATGACTCTGATCAATACCTACAAACACTCTGTAAGTTTTCAACATTATTCACTAAAACATGTCTCAAGACAATAAAAATGTGAGAGAAATCAAATCAGTTGAAGTTTTTAAATTCTTCTTATTCTTCTTATAACTTGCAGACTCAAGACTTGGAAAAATTCAGGGTGGTACTTCAAAAAAAGATCTCGTAAAGTCCTTGTCCCAAGTGAAGGAAGACACAATCGCTCGACTAATCACCAGTGGCAGGAGATTAGACCCGGAAGAAGAAGCTATCGTTGCAACTAATCCTCTGTTGAGACACATAACACCACATCTGCAGGTATATACTTTAATCTCTCTCATTAACTCGGAAATTTCATCATCCAACTTGTTTTTAAAGGACAAAGTTCAATAGAGGACTGGTAAAACGAGTGAATCAACTGATATCTTTGAAAGGGGCCAGCTTTTATTTCTAATGAATACCTATCAAGCTCCGCATTGAAGTGAGATGAATAATTTTTCACAGAGGCTTTTACAAAAGCTGTTTATAAAGCCAAATGGGTATTTAATTCTTTCGTTTTGCCAAGCCACTAGTTAAAAAATTGGGATAATTAAAATAATTTTTCATTAAATTTTCCAAATCATTAAAAATACTTCATCCCAATCCAGAGAGACATTTAGCAAAATCACCAAAATTAATCAACTAATTAATTAATAACAAATGATACAATTTGTCTCTCATATTTTAGGCAATGACAGCGAGTGAATTGGTGCACCTTTTGAAAGCTGATGTACTCCAAAATGCAACACAAGAGCAGCAACATAAAAATGAGCTAAATGATGACTAAATTACCTTGCCAACAACATCCAACTAATTACCAAAAAAATTTTTAATTAAAAGTATAATCAAGTTGTATGTACCATTTAGCGATCTCACTAAATGAGAATTGCATTAAATAGGGCTGTCTCTGGTGTCTTGAGGATAACTTTATGAAATATCAAGGAAATATTCATAGCAAAGACCTTGCACCGATTGAATACATAACATCCTCTAGTCCTCTCTTACTCCTTCTCTTATCAGAGACAATAGGATCTCGTCAAATTTGCGAAGAAGTTGTTTCACCTATGAAACTGGGTTATCCCACCGAGTACATTATATCTACTTTGAACATATTTCGAGGGGTGTGGCTTTTGTAATGTTACACGAGTTGGGATAACCATACAACATGTTTCTCAATTAAAAATCCACTTGTGCTAATTCTTTTTTTTTTCCTCTCCTTCCGTTAAATAAAATTGTGAGATATATCTTGGTTTATTATCAATTAATCAAGTAGCAGAGTAGCTTGACATTTTCTATTGAAAAATTTACTCATCACCGGGGTAATTTCACATCTAACGAACATGTCCATATTTCATAAATTACGTAAAAACTCATCAATTCAAGAGACAGATTATGACATAAATAATAATCCTCTATTATTCTTATTGGCCCCTAAGACTTTGTTTTCTAAAAACAGTTGATAATACTATACACAATCATAGAGAATAGTTTAATTAAATGGGATAATATATAGTAGGATTGAGATATGTACAGCATAAGCAAATTGGGAAGACAAATGTTTTTATATCATAAAAAAATTGGATCCGCGAGACGAAAATCTAGGACGTAGGTGGTGAGCGCAAGCGCAGCACCTATGAGGCCATGCCAACAGCAGCAGCAGCAGCAGCAGCAGCAACAAGAGTTGCAGAGTGGTAGTGATGGTGACGGTGTGGGGAGTGTAGTGGTATTAGAGTTGTTGGTGAGTATAGAAGAGGTGCATACTGGGGTTGCGGCCTTAGGCAAGTGAAATTCAAAGGGGTTGGGAGGGTGGCGTTTTTGGGTCTCGTAATACATTCGCCAGTCGCTCTTGGTGGCTCATCGAGGAGACAACATTACAACCCAAGGCATTATTTTCATTGTGTGTAATTGTCATTTTTTTGGATAAGAAATATGTTAAGTATTTTTTCATTAATCTAATCAATATAAAATCAATGAATATTGACTAAATTCATGGGTGACATCAGCTATTTCATATTCATGGAGATGGAATTTAGTGAAGCCCTCGAGCATATATTTTAATCAGTGAATCTTAATGACATATAATTAACCTGATCTATTGTTGAAACATTGAAATCATCGGTAGAACGTGGAGTAGTTAGTTGTTTGTGTGTTTAGTGATTAGAATGTTCGAGGATTATGCTATTGTGAACGTGAATCATTCATCTGGTAATATTTATTCATATTTTTATATAATATATATGGGAAAATAATAACGTAGCAGTTATGCACAGTTATAGGTAATATACATATACAAGAAGGGCTCTCTCTATATTTAGGGTATAGTCTTTCAGTGAATTTTTTCGTGGCTTCTAAATTTACACAATATTTCGTTCGTTTGGTTTATTCTGTCTGAATTTCATTGGAAATTCCAGAATTACAATTGAATAAATTCTCTCTTTATTGAGGCTAATGGTACCGTGGAAGAGGTAGAAATATTCAGAAGCAATTTCTTTACAATATTCCCCCCTGTCATCACTTGGAATTATTCCCTTAAGACTTGGTCGAGACAGCACCTGCTCCGAGTATATACTCTCAGTGTCTACTTGCAGAAACTCGGTTCTATATTCTACTCGCTTCTCTCCCTAGTTTATGGCATTTTTTTTTTTCTTTTTTTTTGCACACTTAGTGTGTTGAGAGAGCTCTATTATACGCTTTCGACGAGACTGTCGTTCCCTACTTGGGAATTTTTTCGTATGTGTATAATTATATTTTCTTTTGATGGTTTTTTTTTCTCTCTCTCTCTTTTCAATCTATTCTCGATGAGGAATCACTATTCATCATTGGATTGATGATTTCGATTACAGAATTTAGGGAGAAGAGTTGTGCTGCACTGAAAGAAAACATGGAAAAATTGTATGATTAACCCATGAGCTCCTTTGTTTTTATTTTTTATTTTTTTAAAATTTCAGTTTATTATGGTAATAATATTGTAGTAGTGTTTTCACAGGACTTTTCTCCCCTACGGGTATGGTGCATAAGTGAACAAAAAATTAAAATTTTACTGGCTCAAAGTTTAAATTTAATTGTTTAATTGAATTACCAGGAAAGTAGATACAGAAGAAATTCAAGTGGTTTGTAATTTACGCGACTGTGTGGTGTAGAACTTTGTACCTACTCCAGATCTCGGGGGCGCATTGAAAACTTTTATCTCAAACAAAAAGTCGCATCAAGCTAAACACACAAGAGATACCAGAAGCACATTTTTTTTTTTTTTTTTTTCATTATTTTTGTTCATATGCTGGTGTGAATTGCTAATTTTTTTTTAAGTGGTCATGATTCAGATGATTTAGATTATTTGAGAAATAATAATAAATAAAAGTTGCATTCTCCTGAAGAAGTATAGTAGAACGCCACTGAATCGTCTTGAGACGGCGAAAATTGCTCGCATGGGACCATCAATGAGCTCTCCATTCAGACCCCATCTGAATGATAATGGAGATGGAAAAACGGTGGTTATCAGAGACTTTAGGTGGCCGAGAGAAGCTTTTTATCGTGGATTTGCATAAGTGTCTAAGAAGAAATGTGATTTAAGAGGGCAAAGGATATTGATGATTCCCACACAGTCCTCTGATTGTTATCGTCATGACGAATTGACTTTGAAGTTTGGAAGAAATTTCCTCCTCCTCCTCCTCCCCCCCCCCCCCCCCCATGTGATTAGACGAGAAACTCTTATCCTCGTTTGACTCCATTATCTATCCATTTTTTAAAAATTTTTTTTTCATTCATTTTGTACTTGGAAATGCCAATAATTTCCAATAAAAATCTCGGAATATTCACATAATTAAGAAAAATGTCACACTGAATGTATTAACAACTCTCATCACTTCAATGCAGAGTTGTGACACTGTTAGTGAGTGAAAATGTTTGAATTTCAGTGAAATGGAGAAGAGTAGAATCAGCTGACAGAATGACAGACGTGTGGCGTCAAATGTAGCCTATTGTCGAAGAGGTAGAGTGTGTATGGGTTAGGGTGTCTGGTGTGTGAAAAGCCACCCGTATCGAACAAGACATGTGTTAGTTGAGATGTCACTTTTGCTCCTCTTAGAAATCAAGAGATGAATAGAATGATGGTGAAAGGATGAAAGTTGGTAAATTAGCAGGATGCATACATTGGACATTGCTCCCTTACATTTCCACTCATCCATAACAACTGCCTCTGGATGTCTGAATGATATTGCCATTCAAATCATTAAAGACAATGCCGCTGGCATTATATTTATCACATTATCCTGTCAAGTGAAAAGTTATTCATTATCCCTTTTTTTTTTTTTCTGACTCGAAATGTCTTTATCAAAATATACTGAGCTTTATTGTTGTTCTTTTTTATTGCTGTTTCTCCACGATCGGTGGAAGGAATTACGAGTAGTCACTGTTTCATATGCAGGGGAGAGAAGAAAACAAAAACAGTAAAAAAAAAAAAAAAAAATACATTCAATAAAGACTAAGTGATCAACATGCTCTCCAATAAATGGCTATGGAAAGTGTCTGGTATTTATTGCAAACACGAATAGAAAAAAAGAAAAAAAACGATCAGAGAATTGTCACAATATATTTTACTCCACGCTGTAAACAACATTTTTTTTTTTTTTTTTTGTCTACAATCTTTTAACTTTATGCTATTCTTTCATTGCACTCTGTTGTATATCGTATTTTTTCCTCCTGTCATTTTTTAGTTTCCACCGATATACTCGATTGCCAGTATAATCTTTTTACATTGGCGA
The DNA here is from genome assembly GCA_035578325.1 of Coelinius sp. EB29. Classification (NCBI taxonomy): domain Eukaryota; kingdom Metazoa; phylum Arthropoda; class Insecta; order Hymenoptera; family Braconidae; genus Coelinius; species Coelinius sp. EB29. Next base: position 21,645,149 of record JAOZGT010000001.1, on the reverse strand, counting down.
TATCGAAAAGCCGTTGGTTCATTTTAGTCGTAAATTACGGCTTTGATTTTTTTCCCATTCCACTCTCTCTCTCTCTCTCTCTCTCGATACAAAATCGTTGATGATTTGTGTTTGTTCCGATAAAATTGTTATATATTCAACGGTTACCTTGTCATTTATCCATTTTCGTTTTAATTCTGTGAGGGGAAAGTATAACTGCTGATGTTACAAAGCCTATCAGAGTATATTTATATGATGCACTGATGTCCCAGTTTACGTCTTGTTATATATCCAATATAACTATTGTGAGTGTATAACAGCGATTCGATTTTCAAGTTGTTGCTTGGGGAATAGAGACAGAAATTTGAGAAAAAAAAAAAAATTTTGACTAATGTTGCCTTGATGTGTCACATATCCACATGTAGGTATTCAACACGAAATAAATCCCAATATATACAATACATTATCATCCCTTTTTCTTCATTTTCTCCCTTTTGTCACGTTTCTCCAATATGATTCTGTTCAAGACTTTTTCTCTGACCATTTTTCATCCGTTCTCAACAACAACAACTTGTCACAATCAATGTCTCAAGTGTGACAGATACCATAAATTAGAAACTAATATATTCGAAATTCTCTCATATCTATATAATAGTCAGAGGAAAATTGTAAAATTACAAAAATTTCTCAACTTATTGCTCGATTAATTGGACAATCAATTTTTAGTTGAATTCAATATTGGAAATTTCATTAAAATTTCATATATTTGTATCTGGTATACGTGTCAGCACTCATCATGACGACACTCTGTGAAAATAGTCTCAAGTTTTCCTTGAAAGACAGCGTTGATAAAACTCGGGCAATGAGAAACATTTTTTCATTTCCATCTGCAGTTTATTCTCAGGGATTTTCATTGAAACTTTTTCCTAAAACACTGTATATGCAGCGGAATTGTATGTTTTTCTCATGTGAAATTCGACATTTGGTATATTTATGTGAGGGTTGGATCGGGGGCTTGTCTCTGACGATTGTATGATTTCCCTGCAGTTTCTGAATTTATTTGACAAGGGAGAGAGAGAGAGAGAGAGACATATGACAAAAACGTTGAAACAAATGACAAAGATTACAACTGATTACAGGGTGAATGATGATGGGATAAGTATTAGATGAGTTTATAGAATGGAAAAAATTATATATTTTCACAAGAATAAACAAAAATAAATTGGCTTTAGATGGGGAGGGGGGAGAAGAAATTGATTGTTTCGAGGCCACATGAATGGAAGAGTGAATATGTAATCGAGGAGGGGAGAGAAGCACTGCAGAGGGTCATAGCATGAGGAAACGTCAGAGATCCCTAACTCTCCTCGTGATTTCTTAATTCGATCGTATACAAGTCCAAGGGGAACTCTCGAGTCACTGAGTAAATTATGTGGCTTCTGAGTTAGATACATATATACAGCCTTACGCCACCCTACCAACTTTACCATCTTTTTTCTGTGGCCCCCTCTCTCTATATATATATATATATCTCTATCGTTCTCACATCTTGCGTCTTGCGGATTATTAATAATGCGGCTGGATAAACTCTAGGAAGAATTGAGATTTGATGACTCTAATACTGATTTTTTCTTATTAATTAATAGAAAATAAAGACGGGCCTGGAATAATAAATGGATAATATCACAATTTAGCCACATTAATGCAGGATGAAAGTTGAGAGTTCAGTCGAGAGAGTTTAACTGTGGATTATTCATTTATTAAAATTCCCAATGACCATTGAAAACTCTGTTGAAAACTGAAGAAATCTTGGTACATATATATATATATATACATGTGAAAATTGAAAAATCCTCACAAATTGAGACCAACTCGAGCTAAAAGCAATAGTCAAGATGATGGCTTGAGTGAGGTAAATTAGAGAGTACCTGTCTGCCTGCCACTGGCTGGTTTACTCGTGGCAAGTGTCATGAAATATTCGCAGATCGATTACCAGTTGGTAGAGGATGGCGAGATGAAAAAGAGATAGTTGAGGAGGCACGAGACGCGCGCCCAGTGATGCTCGTTGTGGATGGTGCAGGGTGGTACACTGGAGAGGCGTCACAGGATCGATCGAGCTTTCGTATATCTCGTAACTCGGCTTGGGTGAGATACGAGGGATAGTCTAGAGAGAGGGAGTTTATCGATTTTAATTCGCATATGGATACCAAAGGAGGGTAAACAACACGATTGCGTATCCATCTTCTTGTGCTGTATTAGAGAATTCATGAGTGCACGAAATACCATGGGGTTAGCAATTCGAGATAGAAATCGTATGAGCGACCGAGAGCAATAATAACGAATTCTACCATCTTATAGTTGCGAGTATATATTATCAATAAATTACTATTTTCCTCTGTTCTAATTATGAAATAAATGAGCTCCCTTCCTTACACATGCGAAACTATTTCCTCAATCTTCAATTTGTAGTTTTTTTCCTGATGTATAAATTTATCTTTGGAGAGATTAAATTTGTATATCCCAGCAGCTCGACAGAATTTTTCCAACTTTAATTGGTGACTCTTGAACTCCACTTCTTGTTTATGTTTTTCCACTCAAGTTTACACTTTACGTAGGAAATTATATTATTATTATTTTTTCCTCTTTTCGCTGCCACTTGCTTGAAATTTATAGCGTCTTTACAATTGCAGAAAATTATCATTATACCAATGTAATTACTCCAGGCTACACTTCAATATGATATAATGCGAATTGACTCATTTTATAAATGTGTTATTAAATGAAATTTCTAATTGCAATTCAGAGTCTTTGAATATCTTGTAAACCACTACTTGATTTATATTTCTTTTTTTTTTTTTCTCTCTCATTTCGTCCGCAATTTTCTCATTCATTACTTTGAAGAGAAATAGTTTTAAAGCAATTATATTATTCTGGGTGTTAATTTATCATGTTTTATGTGCATCAACTCTTCATGCAAACATTAAACTCCAATTAGTGAATAATTTAACCATAATAATTTTTGTTTAACCGAAAAATTTGCACATATGCGGTGAATTTTACAATCGTTTGGTAATTATTCAGTCGTCTGGTTTGTGTGTGTGTGTGTGTGCAAACTGACTCTTTATATAATTTTACTTGAATCAAATTCAATAGACTCATTTTATGATGTTCTCGGTTTATTTATATATGCGCGTTTCTATGTCAAATCCTACACACCGAATGAAGCATTGAATATCACGTGTACTATATAGGTATATGGTGGTGTGTTGGATTTATCAAAGTGTTAATCAATAGAGAGGCTGATGATGACTGGTACCTATTCATGCAATAAAAATAGTGAATGGTGATATATGAGAGTAGCTGTGGAATGTCATAAGCATTTTTGATTTTTGAGTCTAGAATGAAATAATATCTTACTTACTCAGAACTCGCAAAGAAAATTGGACAAGAGTTGAATTTGAAAAGTGCAATTTAGGTTGATAGAATTGAGTTTCAAGTGAGATAGAGGGAGGATTGGATGGGATGGAGAAACGCCAAGTTATTAGTCCATCGAATCATTGGCATTCAAATCTGTTGGATAGAGCTGTATACAATCGTCGTACACTAGAGATCGGATGTGTGGAAAGAGTAACTTTATCGACCTCAATTCCACTTACTTCATCATCCACTCCCTAATATTATTTTCTGAATCTACCGCACCGTGGATTATTCTCTTTGCATCACGATTTTGGGTCTCTCGGCACGATTGCCCAGTTTATTTGAGTATTGAAAGCTGAAATAGAATAACAATTTCCACTAGACTCTACATGATATTCAGGATTTTTCTATAGTATATTCATTGGATACACTACTACTTTTCATTTTATCATGCCCACGTTGTTTATTTAAAAATAGCATGCGTAGAGAATATATGAATATATAAAGACAGTAATCATTGTTTTGTACATTCCAAATATAATGACCGCTCTCATGCACTCGTCTGCGACCAACACGAGATTGGAAATTGGTTCACAAAAGGGACTACTATTTGTTAAAACCTCATATATGTTATGGTGTAATTATCCTTGTACTATTTGTGAACATGAGGCATGAATATCATCCGGCGGAAGTGGCAATCGATCTGTCAGTCACAACCTATGTTCACCATTTAACTTCCGGTCCAGGTGTTTTTTAAAAAAAGCAGATATTATTATTATTATTGAGACTAGCCGGGTGTTTCACATTTTTTGTTCTGGTATATATGATATATATAATATGGGAATATGTAATTTTGAATTCCATTGTAGTTTTTTCATTTGTCGAGAGGCAGAAAATGTATTTTCATTTGGGAATATTTATTGTGATGTATACAAATAACATGTTAAATGGAAAATGAATGGATTGTGTTTATTTTCACTTTGATGAGAAAAATAATCTGGTTGATGTTTCAATTAAACTGTTTTATTTTCATCTTAGTTCATATATATTGAAATATACGCGCTTGATGGAATAAATAGCTTCAACACTTTGGCTGTGATTGTCATTAGATATATGTTTGTGATATGCAGGATGATCAAGTTTGGAGACAGCAAGAGACCATGGTATATTGTATATGTAACATGTATGGTTGTGGTGGGAGTGTCAATACCATGGATGAGTTCACTTGGCACAATAGCCCCGATCCAAGCCGATATCTAATCTAAAACTGGGTGAGGATTGAGTAGTGGTCGCGACTATTGGCTCGAGTCATGTCTTTTTTATTCAATAGGATGATGCACCATCAATTATCGTGATATTGAGCCATATCTGCCCGTCTATATATATATATTAGGTGATGGAAAAAAATCAAAATGAATTAGAAAATTGTGTTTGAATCCACAATGAATCAATCCGTTCATAATGTTCAATCATCTAATTTCTTCTCTCTGAAGAAGAGGTGGAAAATTGAGTTTGGAGGAATTGAGAAAAGTTCTTATTGGTTTTTTTTTTTTTTTTTTTTTGTTCGGATATTCAGTTGTATATCTGAAGCCGCCCTCCGAAGTATTGCATCAATTGAGAGTGTGTATCACCACTTTAGTTGTTGAGGTAGAGAGAGAGAGAGAGAGAGAGAAACATTGTATGATTTATAAAACGTTCATACCCTAGAGAATTCATCATAATTTTTCAGTATTCAAACATTTACATAGATGCAATTAATTATACTGTTGAAATATTTATGTGAAAAAAATAGAGCCGTCGCGATAGATACGCAGCATATGGGAGTTGGAGTTTGGAAAAAACGAATGAATATCGGTCGCGAATGGCTGGAACAACTCCTCTTCTTCTTACGCGATAAATGGGCATGAGAGAAAACCTTTCCGCTTAAAATGGATGAGCCGGCACAGTTTCATCTCTCCCTGATGACCTCATTATTGTCCTCGTTATCCTCTCTCCTGGTGTTGTTTAATAGGTAGAGCTGATTTCTCTACACAGTTGTACGTATACTGATGCTAATGTATAATGTTTGTATGTTGATATGAATATCATGTTCATGTTATTGTAGAGATGATGATGATGATAATAATAATAGAGCATTGGTGAGTGATTAAATCATGAGACATGAGATTCAGTGATTATATAAGGAATAATTTCTTAATAAATGTCAAATCACCGCTACAATTATCGATTTAGGGAAAATATGTTATCGAAAATTGAGTTGGATAGAGTGAGTGAGAGAGAGCTGAGTGATGGTGAGAATCACGTAAAATTTTACGGGTTGGAATATCCGGACGATAAAGAGGCTTTTACATCAATTCCCGCACGGCTATTCCGCCGTTGGTCATATTACGTGACTATTGGATCAATGTGTTATATGGATTCAAAGAGAATAGTTATTAGGTATCTCCTTCGGGGGGGATCATGCTTCAATTATGCGGTTACATCATTCAGCTTTGAAAAATGAATTTTGTTATTCCGTCAAGTTTATAATCCCAAAATCAGAGTGAAATATCTTGCTCCGTCGAGTTTCTCGTAATAATCAAATTACAAAAGTTTGATAATGGAGACTCATTATGTTGTTGCACGTTACATATCACATTTCCAATTGGTTAAACATGAGAACTTGGTTAAATTCTCATTGAAAATATAGAAAATGGGTTATCGTATCCCTTCATAATTCAAAACCATCCAAAGTTTGTACATGGATCATGAAACATACATTTTTCCCACCCACATAGTCGAGAATATCAAGGGACATGTTGCAGATGTTTTTTTTTTTTTTTTTTTAAATCCCTTCTTCCCTCATTCGTTGTTTCACCTTTGTCCGGAGGCTATATACACGATTCGCGTGGAGGGCTCCTCCGGGGAGTAATCGGGCTGTGCTTGGGGAGAGGAACAAGAAAGTACTCTTGAAACTTAACTACCTATGGGAGCAGGGCAACCTTGGAATAAGCATAGGAAAATGCTGAGACAAGGGCTCAGAGGAGGCAAAAAAATTACCAGGCAAAACGGAAAAAGTAAATGAGAATAAGTTATATACGGAGTGAATGTGAGTTTCTCTTTTTCGTTCACTCATCTCAAAACTTCATCTTCACTTGAGAAAAATTTCTTTTTCTTAATCATCATCTCAAATAAGCACACCGTGAATATATACAAAAATTCTTCACGAATTCATCTTAATTAAGATAAGCAATTCCTCTTTAAAAAATTACTCGAGAGAGAGTAAAAAGATGGTATGAAACGAGTGGAGAAAGGATACTCGAGAAGATTGTCTATTCAATTTTCTTGAGAGATTAAAATGTACAAGGACGAGTCCAAAGTGAATCTCCTTCAAGTCTAATGAAAAACCTTATCCACCTTTTTTGTTGATGTATATTCTCAGCAGAGTAGGAAGAATCACAAGGTTTTTCATGAGAGATAGAGATTTTCAATAATTTAATGCTCAATATGTACCTATATATATATATATATATATATATGGGAGCTTAAATCAGGGGATGTGTATTAAATCCAGGGATCATCATGTGAAGATGCAAAGTTTTTTCATGTGAAAATAAGACTTATCAACTTTCTTCATTGACTTTTATTTTGTACATACAATATGTAATGTATTACATTGATGAGATAGATCGTATGGCTTCAATAAGAGTCGGTTGATTTTTTAGGGATTCCTTTTACGCAGCTGTATGTATGAGCTGTTGAACGACTCATTCCCATCAGGCTGAATTATTCCACCAGAATTCAAAGTTCTGAGTTTGCCTTGATTTGGTAAATAATGATCAGGCAAATAGAATTTATATTCAGAGAGAGTTTATTTGGGGTTTCGGGACTTTTTATTTTCATAATTAATTCAACTACTTGGAGCTATGTTTTTTTCAACTTTTTGTCACAGTCACTTGGAAAAGACGATAAATATATTGAAGTAAGATTCATAATTTCTTGCACCACTATTGTCGTAAGCTTGGAAGGGAAACCCTATTTCGTGTATGCGCATTTATTCAATGGATTAATGGTAGTTATTAGCTCTATAGAGTGAGATTGGTTGATCGATTCAAACCATCCCTACGACATTCTCTCTCTAAACAATTCTCGATGGAGTGTGCTGAGGACACTCCATCACTGATGACCAACAGCCAAAATCTTATATATCTCCTCTGTTCAAGATACGACAGTCGTCACCCTCTCCATTGTTCAACTCTCATCGCCAATGACAAATAAAGTTATTCTAGAGTTTGTCTCGGTCAAAGACTCGGCAATTTTTTTTTTTCTTTACAATATTTTATTAATATTTTTCTACAATATATACGCACGGCCGGGATTCAATAAATGATGTAAAAAAAGTAGAGAAAAGGGGAGGATAAAATTGGGTTACTCAGATGAATTAGGAGGGCGCCTCGTCGCAAATTAGAATTGGTCTGGGTAGGGGTGGCGGTGAGAGCGCGCACACAGAGTATATATGGTATATATAATGTCATTTAGGTTGTATCGAATTGTCTATTCATACGCCAACAGGCCATCGACCTTCTACGAACGCTAGCTAATAATAGACATCTAAAGGTATAAAGTTTCTTATAATATAATATTTATGCAATATTCATCCCTTCTTTCACAGGAGTGAATGATTCAATAAGTTGGAGTATTATTATTTTTTTCTTCATGTTCATACGAATAATTTACTATATGCCAGGCCTTTCTTATAATGCAAAATTATTAATGTTATATACTTGATTTCCATTTGCAAGGGCATTGCCATCTGTACTAGAAATAATAATATCACTTACTCACGATATTAATCGGCCATCAATCCAACTGTGGGTGAAACAATAAGTCGAGTACACTCACCCCATCAGAGGGTAACCCATCAGCATTCGAGTGCGGATGAAATCGAGTGAACAGGTGTATTACAGATTCAAGTTTTATCGTGTTCAAGTGAGTAGAGGTGGGACACAGTTTTTCTTTTCTTCGTCTGCTTTACTATATTCATCGATATGATCATATGATAGTGTCATGTGGGCATCAATTATCATCGCAGTAATCTTCATGACAATGGCAACATGACATATCTTCATGGACACGAGGGCTAATCACCTGAATAGAGAGTACAGCTGGTTGTTATATCGTCGTGAGATATTCTCTTCGGGCAAACTATCAGTTTAAGCAAAGCACATTATCATCAGATGCAATCTGTACTCGGAATCTTTTGCAACAATTGCATTGATGTGTGTGTTTCTCACTTTTCACAAATTGTGAATATTTGTTACGTGTTTGATGGAAATTTGTTTTTTTTTTTTTTTTCACACCATATCCACAAAACATTCAATCGAGTACACCCCCATTGCAATCTATATATCTCTGAATACCATATTTTTTTTTTTTCTTTTTTTTTTTTTTGATTAAATCATAAAATTTTTAACTCCATCTGCTCCATTTCTTGCATCCTTTTTACCCATCATCTCTCTCATCTCTCTCATCGTGTCTCACAGAAAATGGAATGGTTTCACGCCGCCATGACTATAGCCGTTATCGTCATCGGGGAGCGATGAAGCTCTGAGGGTAAAAGGGATCAATGTGCGGGGCGAACCAAATTCAGCAGATCCCTTGGGTGAATGAGGCAGTGGAGTATGAGAAAAAAAAAAAAAAAACCATCACCGACAGCCAGTGATCGATGGCTGTTGTGGTAAAGTTGGGGGTGGGGGGGGGGGGGGGGGGGGGGGGAGAAAAAAAAAATATATATATATAGATATGAGAGAGAAAATGAATGCCCAGGGTAGACTGTAGAGTGAAGGACACTCGTCGGTAGCATTACATTACATCCAATCCCCTTCACTACCCCTCGCATGTGCTAGAGGCAGGCGTTGGAAATGTTGTTTCGCCAACATTTTTCTTTCTTTTTTTTTCGTTTCTCTCTCTCTCTCGTTTCTCTCGGTTGCTCCACATTCCAGTTGGAATAAAAGTTACATTTCAGCGTGTAGTTTTTATTTAACATTTCATTTTTTTCACTGACAACACTCATTTTTCGCCTTTTTTTTTTTTTTTTTTTTACTTTTTCATCCACATATTGGCCTCGTAAATATCAGTGGAATATCAGGTATTGGATTGAAAAACCCTCTGTAGCCCCGGATATGGTCTCTTCTACAACACAAAAGTTATTCATATTAAATTCTTGGTCCCACATATAGGTATAGGTATTGTCTGTCATCAATTGAATATTTTTCATCACCAGTAGCTGTTTCCGACTAGTTGAGAATATAATTTATGAGAGAGATATACCAGGCACAAGGTTGATACACATGATGAAAATGAAATTTTAGCCAGGAGGAGTTTCAATATCCAGACGAAATGAACAACGTTTTACGAGAGTTACTCTCTGATATACAGGTTTGAGTCTGATAGCTCCGGGGTTTTAGTCCCCACTCAAAGAACCCAGAGACTCTCCCATCGCCTCATCCCTCTCAAGTTAATCTGTTTGACTCACTTGCCCATCTCTCTTATTCTATTATTATACTATAGCTGTGGATGAGGTCAAGATAAATGATGAGGAGTTTGCGGTTAATAATCAACTTTTTGATGAAAATGGCAGTTTCTTCTAAATACGACTTTTCGCATTTTGTGAATTTAATCGCCAATTAAATAAATTTAATATTTCATTTGAGTTGATGAGTAAGATATTGCTATCCTGAAAATATTGATGAAAAAACTAAAAATTCTAGTCAAAAAGAGGAGGTACTCATACTTATCTACTCTATACCCGCAAGGTGTTGGATCTTCCGCCTCTACTTTCTCAACTCCATTAGTTGATGCTCATGGTGTGTGGAGTTTTTGAGTCCTGTAAAGCTTGCAAAATATAGCAATGTACAATTTTCATCGTCAATTGTCGAGGGTTTTTTTGTACGTAAAAAGTGCTTGATGTGCTGGTTGGATACAAGGGTATATATATATATATATATATTTTCGGATAGATTGATATTGTTGGAAAATGGAAATTTACAACTAAATTTAACTGACACTCATTATTGCTTCAATGAAAAACATTCTCTATTATTAATAATAATTTCTTAGTATTTGTGCCATATCTTCTTATATAGATAACAAAAGCATATTTTGTTTTCCATCGACCATTACAAGAGGAAGAGAAGTTATCTAAAAGTTTCAATAGTTGGCGAAAATTTCTCATTATCCCCAATACTGCCCCGGTTCCCTCTCCTCTCGGGCATGAGAAATCATTGAACCTTTTGTATCGTACCTCCTCTTCTCTCCTCTCCTCTCTGTTGTTCTATTGGGCAATAAAAGAAAAATCACCAAGTTGTTCCTATCAATTGAAATTAATTTTCAAATTCGTTTATAGAATGTTGCATTCTTGACCCACTCCCACCCCTATCCCAAGTTATCCACTTTCGGTAGAAACTCTGGTGTCTCGTAAGCTGCCACATAACGGCAGAAATTACTACAATTGAAGCGACACTGTTGTCCCTCACCCCTCCATAGTCCACCACCAGACTACCAACTTAATAAGCTGATAGGATAGTTTTGGTCTACAGCAAGTTGTTTAGTTGAAAGTGGTGAGACATCTGTGGACCAAGTTTCCCCCCCTCTCCTACTGACAAAGTTTCCATGACTTTTGTTTATTATGTATTCAAGTTGGCTTTAGACATTTATCCAAATAGATTTTCTAGAATAAATGATATTTTTTCCTCTTCATTTATCATTTCACACCTTCCTTTCCATACTTTTTTTTGAATACTTTTGGTCTTTAAAATCTTGTAAATCTATACATTTTACATTTAAGTGTTCTTTCATGTGACTTATTGTAGCAATAAGTAATTAGGAACACGTACAACGTGATAAAGTGCGACTCAATATTGTGGTATAGGTGTGTCTCGTAGAACCAATAAATTTTCTCAACGCTGTCTAAAATATCCAACACGATGAATTTATTGTGACAAAGTGCAATTCAATTATTCATTCTCAGTCTTACCTATATAGACTTATTGAATTAGCACTTTACCGATATATGAAAGATGGAGAAAAAACAAAAAATTGATGATGGAATCAAATTTTTGAGATCAACCACAATAAAACAATTTGCAATTTGTCATTTTTCACTGAGACTTATTCTTCATCCATAATTCATTTTTTATATAAAAATCCTTCTAGTATAATCAAACGTTTGATGTTGAATAGCAATTTTTTCTCTTTACTTTTGTGATTCAAAGTCGAAGAAAGTGGAGTGAGGGCATACGTTTGAGGAATTTTTGAAAGTAAAATATTATCAAAATATCAGAGTTTGAGACCGTTGACAAAGGCATGAATAATGTATTCGTCTATGTTGTGTATAGAGAATGCGTCGAGTACTGGCCCTCGTCTTGTTTCTTTTTGAGATTCAAACTACTGAAAAATCCCAGACTGAAGACCCATTTGCATGCACTGCTCTCTCTCTCTCTTCAACTTTTTTTTTCCCCCTCCCCCTTCAGACATGATCGTTCATCGTAAAGAGAGGGAGAGAGAGAGAGAGATTGAAGGAGGAGTGAACGGGTTTTGTGTGCATGCAGTGGAAGAAAAAAAGACGTAGAAAAGAGGGCAAAAATCGTGACAGCCGTGATGGGTAAAAGGGAGAACAGAAAGAAGAAAAAAAAAAAAACGTAGTTGGTTGAAGAAGCTGAGGATATGGATAGATTAGCCATCGGAATTATAAAATACTAGGATTGCGTTATTTTCAATGAAATCACAAATTTTCTCTCAAAGGTGAAATTAATACGTGTAATATTTTTTTATTTATTTTTTTCATTTATAAATCCCCTATAAAACAAAGAGGATTATTGTGCTTTATAGATATTTTTACATCGTATACTCGAGAGTTTTACCCACAATATTTCACTCAATATCACGTCATATATATATATATATATTATGAACAAGGATATCTGTAAAAATTGGATGAAATTTTTTTAATACATAATTCAAACTCAATTAACCGGAATTGCCTGATTATAAATTTTTTTACACTCACCATCACTATTCATTTCCACTTGGGATAATATTAGATGTTTTGCTCGTCAACTCGTCTAATTCAATATCTAAAATCTCTACGAAAAAAAATTGATAAGAAAAAGCACAGAGAAACTTGGAGTGATGCTTTCTTCTTTCACTTCCATTATATGAACCAGCCTGTGTTTCAAAATGTCCTATCGTCTGCGGAAACCGGCGGCGTCTCCAAGAGTTGCATAGCATGAATAATATTTTCACAATAATTCATTTTCAAATTTATACAGGGAATTTATCAATGAATGGAAAAATATATACTATTGATTTTTTTTTTCTCTTCTTCGCAAAAAGTAAGAGTAGATAGTTGAATTACTATATCCGCCCCTTTTTTCACTATCCTATTCTAGTATTTTTACAATCAATGAGAAAGCCCCATTAGTCTGTGAATCAAGTAATACAAGTGTAAAATCCTCTCAGAGTTATTGGCCAGTCTGTGGAGATAATGAATCTATCTATCTATCTATCTATCTATCTATATTTCAGTGAATTTGAAGAGATATACAGAATCCAAACAATGAATAATGGAAAAATCAATTCGTCTAATTGATTTCGAATGAATTTTCACTTTACACGAGAAAATGGTAAGCCCCATTTATTGCTAACAACATTTCAAGATGTTTGTATTTTATGCGCATTCGTTCACCATTATTTTTAACTACATTTTTTTCCAACTCTTATATAGACGGTAATTGACGAGGAGGTATAACGAACCAGAAAATGACGACTCTTCTAGGACCAAACAAGCTATAGTTGATGAGAGTATCAATTGAAGGATTTTATTTCTATGGAATATGGCCAATCCACTGTACAAAGATTTGCTTGAACCTTCTCTCCTATAATACCTAGTCACATTGAGCATTGTCCCTGTACTCTAGAGGAAAATTTTTCAATTCCTCTTTCTATAATACCTGATGATAAATGATGATTAGTTTGGCACTGAAAATGACCAAGGCTGGGCACTTTCATAAAGGAAGGATCAGGATTATATTGAGATGGGAATTGAATTTTTCTGGTTTTGATTATTATCATTATTATAATATATAAAATGTATACATGTAAAGAGGTATCTCCTAGACGAATCACATCAGACTACAGACGAGTATATGCATATATGGTTCAACACATTTGTAAATCTCCTACTAACGTCGTTCAATGTGTGGTTTTTACAATCAAAGAGTGTGTGTGTATATACAGTGTGTTTCTCTTGAGACATTATATAGCAAAATGCCTGGCTTTTGAAGATATATCTCTCTTTCTCCGACGGCTCTTCTAAAATTCATTGACCTTCGAGTTGGTTTCCCTCTGAACTTTGAAGAGACGTGAAAAGAGTTGAGGTCTGTGATGGTGAAGGGAAAATGGCAAGGGGCATGAAAGACTTGGACGAGCTCAAAGAATTGTCTAAAAAAGCAGTTTTTCACCTGGAATCATTGACCCTGTCCAACTTTATCAGACACTTGTAAACTTATTTTATTATTTAAGAAGAGAAAAAATTGATACAAAATTATTATTAAAATTATTTTTTCACAATTTATAAATAGGGGGAAAGATTTAACATTTATTTTTCATCCTGTTGCGAGTGTAGGTATATTAGTTGCATACCATTTTCTCTCATGAAAAATTTTCCCTCTCACTGGGCTTGCTCTTGTGAAGGCGCGAGAAGAAAATCTTCCTGAACACGCGGCGAGAGATCATTTGGCATGATTAATGTTGGGCCACGTTATACATAGGTACTTGGTATAGAAAGCAAGTAGAGGAGGTGTAGAGAAGAGAGGACAGGCGCCAGGAAAATATGCATCATACCCTTGACCCGGGCATACTTCCTCCTCTCTCTCTTTCTCAACTCATCTATTTTTCATTCTCACGGTAAATTTTCGGTCTGGTCTATTTAAATATTTCAACTCCTCCTCCTCCTCCTCCTCCTACTTATTATCATCATTCATCTTTGTATATAATGATGAAAGTTTACGACTTGATAATGTGTTTCATTTATCTCTTTCTGACGATGAAAGAGTGAAAACTACTTTGAAATTTGTTTCACTTTGATAAAAAGCCAAGGGGGACTGAATGAATTATTTAAGAATCTATCTTTATTAATATAGAGTCTGTATAAAATATCCTCTTGGGACAAAATCAACTGGCCTTGATCCGAATCCTCAAACTTTTGATTATCATCATCATCATCACCACAATATTCTTCCCATAAATATCCACAAAAGTTACGAGTATTTTTGTGAATGATATAATGTGGTGAAAAAACTCGTCATAGTATTAGAATTGAAGTGAACCAAAAAAAATACTTATTTATTGATTTTTACTTTCAGAAGGCCGAATGGTGATATACCGATGAAGGTTGGATCGTCAATGGCCCAGGGAATCAATTTACTCAAGTAGAATGGGTATGTCTGGAGAGAGGGAGAGAGAGAGTCAAATCAACTCGATTGAAATAATGCTAGACTGGCAGAAGCGGCTGATATAGTTGACGGATCCATCAGTTTTGAGAATAAGAGGTATAGATAGACGAGGACAACTAGCTGCAATACAGGGAAGAAGAAGCAAAAGAAAAGAGGAGAAGAAGAAGAAGAAGAAGAAGAAAAAAAAAAAAAAGGGTAGCTCGATTGAAATATTCAGTGGGACTACGTTGAGTGCAAATAGATGTAAAAAAAAAAAGAAAAAAAACGGGGTTTGAGGTATAAAATGCCCCAGCACTATTAACCATTGTCTTCCAGTTTCTCATTTCATGAGATACACAATGAGATTGAAATGTTGGTGGCTGATAATCGTGCTCCTTGTAGCTACGATGACGACTCAAACATTGGCTTGTCCCCCCATGTGTGCATGCAAATGGAAGGGTGGAAAGCAAGCGGTTGAATGCGCAAATCGTAATCTCACTCGTCTACCCGAGGGAGCACCAGAGGAGACACAGGTGCTTGATCTGTCGAGCAATAATCTTGTGAAATTGCAACCAGAGAGTTTTCGAAATCTCGGCCTTGTGAATCTCCAAAAGCTCTACTTATCTAAATCAAACATTAGTCAAATATCAGCACAAGCATTTGTTGGTTTAGTTGGTCTTGTGGAATTGGATCTGAGTGCTAATCAAATAACTCAAATACCCTCAGAGACTTTCCCCTCGTGTCCGAGTCTTATGAGGCTAATATTCAATGAAAATCCAATTCGTAGATTGTCAAGGGATGCCTTTAAACCACTGGCACAATTGACAACTCTGGAGGTGAGCAAGTGCGAGCTAGCTAGTATTGAGCAGGGCGCCTTCAATGGTCTCCAGTCACTCGAGTGGTTAAGATTGAATGACAACCAGCTTACCTATGTGCCTGAAATGACACTGCCTCTTAATGGTAATCTCCATGGTCTAACACTACATAATAATCCCTGGCTATGTAATTGTCGTTTACGGTCTATGCAAGATTGGCTCAAACAGTCAGCGCCCACTGTACCCCAAGAGTCTGATCCAGTTTGTGATTCACCACTTAGACTCCATCAGCGGCCAATTAAAACTATTAAACTCGATGATCTTGCCTGTTTACCGGAAATTCAAACTGAACAGGTGGTAGAGATTGACGAAGGTGCAAATGTGACCCTCCATTGTAATATATTTGCCATCCCTGTTGCCACATCCACTTGGTGGGTCAATGGACAAAAATGTGAAACACAAAAGGACAATGACTCCAACACTGTCGCAGCCTATGTCAGGTAAAAAAAAAAAAAAAAAAAAAAAAAAAATATTATTCTTATTATAAAACAATCCCCTTGCGATATGGTGCTCAATTATATCAAGAAAATATAAATGTTGTCCATTTCTAACGCGTCTCTCTCCAAAAATACTGGCAAAGCCCATTCATTCGTGAAAAAGAGGATAGTTTTTGGTTGCCCTATTATATAATGGAATACACAGGCTTGCAGGTGACTTGTTGTCTGCGTTGACCTCCTCCTTCCCCTTCTACCGTCATCATGACCGATCATTATGGTGCATTTTATCCACACGGACGAATATTGTGTTGGTGAAGTTGAGCGTTAGGGGATTAGGGACCTAGATTGATGTAGATACTTTTCTTGCCGTCAGTACAATACCTCATCAAGAACAAAAGTCTCTGAGAGAGAAAAATCAAGAGATATTTGTTTTTTTTTGCATACCTCCTTTCCATGAATAAATTTTTGATAAATAAATTATCCGAAACATAATATTATTCTTGATTTTTTTTTTTTTTTTTTTTTTTTTTTTTCTAGATACATCTGTAAACAACGAGGCCAGACCAACTTGACAAATATTCTACACATATACGGAGTAGACAAGAATGATGAGGGTACATTCACTTGCATTGCTGAGAACACAGCGGGATCAGCAGAGGCCAATTTGTCACTCCGCGTGAAATACCAAGACCGTAGTACTGTTGAACCACCATTTGAAAATACCAATACGAGTTATATTGCTACTGTTGCAGCAGGGGCACTAGTTGGTACACTATTGGCACTGGGTTGTATAATTGGTGGTATTATATTATGTGCAAAACGACAAAGGGACCAAAAACGTAATGCCAAAGTACTATCATCACAGAGTAAAGGTTTGACATCACCAATTGTTAAAGATAATGAAACATTAACACGTAAAAGTGGGACAGATCCATTGAATTTTGATAATCAACAGCAAGTAATGTACACAGCATCGCTCGATAGACGAGAGACTGTAGAAGCATACAGAGGGCCAGTGCCAAAATATTTAACTGAACCTGATCTGATAAATGAAGTTTATCCAGCAACAACAAATCAAACAAATTCGAGTGAAAATTATACCCTTTACCAGCACCAAATACCAATACAGTCTCGCCATATACACGATTATGCAGATACGCGTTACTCATTGCAATCAACAATGGAACAATGTCCAAGTCTTTCTCAAATTCCCTATCTCGATCAGGATGGATATCCATTGAATTTTGGCCTACCAAAAATATCATTAAATTGTACATTGCCAAGATTACGACATCGAATGCCAGAGGGTTCAGCGGCAGCACCAACAGCTCGTTATACACGTGAGGCTGAATTTCTAGCAAGATCTATACCGCATGATATAAGGCCTGATACACGTTATACCGCGGATGGATATCCTTATCCAATAGCTTATCAGCCAATCACATCACCAGTGAGACAACCCCTACAGATACCATCATATGTCTCACCGGAGATTGTTATGCCGGAGGTGAGTGAAGTACCATTTATACCATCACCCCCAGCGGCTTACAAGGGTGAATCTACACCCCTATCACCAAGATCACTCATGAGCAAAACAGGCTACGAGGTTGCTGCTGCTGCTGCTGCTGCTGCTGCCGCTGCTGCTGTTGCTGTTGCTGCTAGGGCTGAGAATGCACGACCACCAGATCATCCTGAAAGCCCTGACGAGGGCTATGTTGGAGATGCAATGGATGTCTGAGGGACAGCTAGACTCGAGCGTCGGCGTCATGATGAATCTAAATCCAGTGACGTTTGAGCTAGTGAAATATTATGGGAATACTCATGATGCGCGTTGGGCTTAACCGAGGTAATCATCTACATTACTAGATGTGTCAGACCAACTGACCACCGGATCAACCTCGATATGGGACGAGAGAAATACCACACAACCGGTCAATTGCACTAACGCTCACCTCCACGATTACATCATGTGGACTAGTTGAGATTCAAGCAAAATGTTGAGGGAGGACAGATGGCAGTTGCTACTGTTGACATCCATCTCTCGCCCTTCCCTTTAGCCCACGTCAGTGTGCCAGTAAATCAGTGAAACGTAGACTTGTCATTGATCGGTGACTATATATGGCATGTGTAATGGCACTCTCGAGGGGAGTCTCATGTACACATTTTTTATTCATTTTTTCTTTCTTTATTCTATACTTTTCTTGATTGGATTGTAGTGAGTGATGATCCGGACACCGATGCCGAGTCTCAAGAGTGCTCAATGAAATAGTTAAGAGTTTATTTTGGGTATACTTGAACAGAGTTATTCCCTCACTTATTAAAATAAAAAAATGATGAAAATGTGCTCAATAATACACATTTTATAATTAGTACAATGATTGTGTGTATTATGTGTGTCCTTCTATAAGCAAAATTATTGGCAATTTCTTTATGGGAATTGAGGAGAATTGAAATTGTGATCTGGCTCTTGGGGTAATTGTCAGAGTTCAAGTTTTATCCAGACAAGTTGTAATTATTCACAAGCGAGATTGAATCAATTTGAATATAATCCATAGACAAGAAGATTGGAATGTACCAAAGAGTAACTCTGTCATTGCCCAATATTTTACAACAGAGTACGTGAAAATGATGATGAAATTTTCATAATATTTCATATATATATTTTTTTCTTTTCGGTTGAGAATTCAATATTTATTCACTCAATGATTGATTAATTCTCGTGAATTTTCATATTCATTATTGTGAATAAAGTGCTCAAAAATTAACGACTGTATATTATTCATTATAGAGAGAATGGCAGGATGATAATTACTGAAATAACTAGAGATGATATTTAGTGGCACGATAATAATGTTGGTAGATTTTATATAGTTGATAAGTTCACCATGTTCTACAGGGTATAATGGCAGTTGTGTGAAAGTTTAAATTATCAAAGTCATATTTTTTCTTTTTCTTCTATGGAAAAACAGTGCGCGTAATTTCCCTTTCAATTTTCTACATAACGGATCAACAACAATATGTTATCTAAATATCAGCCCAAGTTATTATGATAATCATGTGAATCCAATCAATATCCACAAGTTTTAAATATTGAAAAAAAAATTAAAAAAATATGATTTTAATAATCTATGAAATGGTGAAGATGAATAATTTAATACTCAATGTGCTGTAAATAATTGACTTATTTAGTTACGTGTTCTATCACTTGACTAGTTATTTGTATATCATTTATTTTTTGTCTTCAGCACAAGTAAATTTAAGTGAAATATGAGAGACACGTTTCAAGTCTCAAATATTTGACTATTTGGCTGTGGAAATGTGGAATGTGGAATATAGGATAAATTCCGTGCAAAAGTTTCACTCATTCCGAATGCTGGTCGCAATGGACTTTCCTCTGGGGATTTTGAATTTACCACTACCAATCGTTTCAAGTCCCTGGTAGATTATCCTACCTATCTTTCATCTTCTATTTGTTCCGAGTTCAGTTTCATTCGTATTCCCCTGAATTTATAAAAAATTTGGTCAGAAAAGTTTTTAGATTTAACTCTTATCTTTAGATATAAAGTGCCCTTCCCCTTTCTCCCAACTTTTCAGTCTCAAGGAAAATGTCCAACTTTACACCTATTGCCGAATATTATTCCTTTTCTCTCTTCGCCAACAAACAAAAATTCAATTTCAATGCGCTTTCGAGATCCATTACTACTTGTTGTTGTTGTTGTTATTTTTTTTTTTTTTTTTTTTTGTCGCAAAATATTCAAAACTTTATACCGGCTCAACATCATCATCATCATCATCATCATCATCATTATTAAACTCTCGAATTGAAATTTGAAACAGTAACAAAGTTCATCTCACATATTCCACCAATTGGTTGACACTCTCCCATTAGTCGAGGAATAAATTAAAATGATTCGATATAAAAATCCTACTTTCCAATCGATAATATCGATCCAAGGGATTAATAATAAATAAGCAAAAATAAAAATAACAACAGATATGAGAGAATAATGTAGAAATAATGAGATTAATCTCAACCTAATCATCAATCCAATGGAAATTGAAAGATAAAAATAAAAAAAAGATTATGTACTGATAATATCAGGAATAGTGATAAAAATTAGCTAATAACCTAATCATAAGCATAAGTATATTCTTTTTTAAGGAATGTAGATATACGATATTGGGTTGTATGAAATTAAATAAAGAGAAAATGTAAATTGTTAGAAGATGAATGAAATTTGAGTAATTGTCTTTATTTTCCCCTCTTAGTCCGGAGAATAGAATTTTCACTTTAAATTGTAAAAAAAAATTTTTTATAACCACTCCTCACTGCTACTTTAATATATTCTCATTCTTTTCTCACAGTCGAGGACGAAAGACAAATTTCCTTTGTGTAAATGTCCTTGTTTTTGTTTTATTTACGTTTTAGTTTACCTTTCTTTTTTTTATTTATTTTTTTCTCTTTTCTCCTCTTCGCTCTTTCTGCACATTGGAATGTGCAGAAGACATCAGGGTGTGAGAAGTGGGGGAAAACGAAAAGAAAACTGCATTGTAATCCCCAGTCGACTAACAGGTCGTGACATTCGAGGAGAGAGTTCTGGAAATTGGTTCGGGGATGAGGAGAGGTAAATTTGGACGAATGCTCCACAGAAACAAGCTTAGATGAATAATTGTCAATTTCCCTGTTTCTTTCATTTCCTTTCCTCAATAATTATAGTGTTGTTGAGAAAATGTAGTGAAATAATATAAAATTTGCAATTACGTGCAGAGTTGGAGGATTTCTTTTTTGTAATTTCATTTGAGGGTATGACAATGGACTACTTGATAGAATTAGGATAGAGAAATTAGGGCGGGGGATGGGAATAATGAAAAATTTTCGTATTCCCGTCACGGATTTAGACTCGTTTTCCAAAGTTCAACCGGAGAATCAAATTTAACAAGGGAAAATGACATTCACTTCTTATATTGCGGGTGAAGCATATAAAAATGTTGGATAATTTATTTTATCAACTTTTGGCACTCTAAATGAATTTTATCCGTGTGTGTATATGTGTAAAAACATTGGAGGTCATTTTAAATTCAAACGAGTTTTCTTTTTTTTTATCTCCACATTTCAATCAACTTTTTCGGTCTACTTTTATTATTCTTTCTTTTAATTTTTTTCTCATGAAAAATGATGATAAAATGTTACCTTTTTAACAACAAATTCCACAATATATGTTTAATTAAGGGACAATTATCCTCTCCTAGTGTAATTAGAGTTATGAGTTAGAAAATTGCGGTTCAGCAAGTTAAATAATTTTATAATTTGAGTGTGCACTGATGCCCATGATGAGAGGCAACATCAGTTTTCGGCATCAACTCAAAGTTTCTCAATCGGCTGACTGGTAACTGACTGGATCCACTTAGCTCGGGCTCGGTTTTAACCCGAAGCCAATCACTTTGCCGTATACTCTCACTCAATTTATGAAAATTACATATATACTGAATATCCTGTACCGAGTGACACATATAGTTTCAAACAAGTGATACAATTTTATAGATTCAACATTTGACTGATTATATTGAAAATTGGCAATTAAAGTAGAGAAAAGAGAGAGAGAAAAAAAATCCTTAAATCCCCTTTTCTAGTACTAATTCCCCTTTTGTAATTAAAAAATTTATTTACATGTGTCGTCACAATTTCTATATGAGATACCAGATTATATAGAAATATATATACTCATCCCATGATGTACAACCCTCCTATCTCTATTTATACACCGTCACCGAGTATATACCTAATACCTCAAACTTTGCTGCCTTGTTCTCGTCTGAGAAGGGTCTCAGTTTGTTTAACTTTTCGATTAACTTCTCCTCTAAGGTGCGAATTACTTGAGGCGTTTTATTCTTGTTTTTGATTCACCATATTTGATGAATAATGCAGTGGAAAAGGAGAAAAAATGTATGCAAAGTATGCCACAAAATTTCCTTCTCAAAATGAATAAAAATTTATTTTTTTATTATTTCAAAAACGAGTGATATTGTGCAATATTTGTACGACATTAAGCCGATAAAGACAAGTATAACTCGCGCTTCCATTAAGATATATAAGTATATTGGATCGAGTAAGTATTTTACTTTAAATTCTCTTGACAATCAGCGTACAAACGACGTTAAATTATGAGAAGATAACTTGAAAGGTTTTTCCGCTCCCAGTGCACCGCCGACTAGTGTCCACACTTTTCTTCTTTTTCTTTATATATAATTTTTACCTTTATTCCTTATCATGAGAAGCGCCCTCCTCTCCTTATCCTCCACGGTTTTTCCCCTCTTTTAAAATGTTATTCGAGGCACAATGAACAATGAGTGACAAAGGAATAAAGGTCTGTAGAACTCATACATTTTGCTTTAAACTCACGATGTATGCGAGTTGTGGGAATTGTGACAGGTAAAATTTAATAATATTATAAGAAAAAAAAACCAATACAACTTGATTCTCATGCACCAAAGCTCATATCAACAAGACGTGTTACGATCACTTAACCAAGCGTGAAATTAATTTTCAACGAGGAATAAGCCATTTAATTAAACCAATCCATTTTGTGATTTTTCTCTCCCTCTCCCTATTCAATAAAAAATTAAAAATGGAAACAATATAGTATAAGGAAAGGAAGAGAAAAGCAAATGCAATATCTGGTGTAGCCTCAAACCAACCTCAAACCCAATTTCCTCAATATGGATTTTTATTTTTTTCGTTTTTCTTTCACTCCCTTATTCCCATTCTAATTATTGTTCCAAACCGCTCAACGAATTCCACTATAGACCAAAATGTCATAACTATCATACTTTCTAAAGGGGAACATGACAGTGTTATCTATAGATATATATTCAGCACTTGTTTTATATTCGCGAGTGCGGTGTGAGCCATCGATGCTGATAATTCAACAGAGCACTGAACGTGTTAACGCACTCATAGATATACCCAACAACACGGAGAGAATAAAACAGTAGAGATTACCATGCGACATAGTAAAAGAGTTTTTAACGGAGCCTACATAGTAACCTCTACTATGTCGTATGGTAAACGTTCTATTGGTCCATGGAATGCATTACTATGTCCAGTCGTCTTTTTCGTGGTCTTCTAACGACCACTAAGACGACCAGTCGTCATTTTTGTGGTCTTCTAACGACCACAAGACGACCAGTCGTCATTTTTGTGGTCTTCTAACGACCACAAGACGACCAGTCGTCATTTTCGTGGTCTTCTAACACCACAAGACGACCAGTCGTCATTTTTGTGGTCTTCTAACGACCACTAAGACGACCAGTCGTCTTTTTCGTGGTCTTCTAACGACCACTAAGACGACCAGTCGTCATTTTTGTGGTCTTCTAACGACCACAAGACTACCAGTCGTCATTTTTGTGGTCTTCTAACGACCACAAGACGACCAGTCGTCATTTTCGTGGTCTTCTAACACCACAAGACGACCAGTCGTCATTTTTGTGGTCTTCTAACGACCACTAAGACGACCAGTCGTCTTTTTCGTGGTCTTCTAACGACCACTAAGACGACCAGTCGTCATTTTTGTGGTCTTCTAACGACCACAAGACGACCAGTCGTCATTTTTGTGGTCTTCTAACGACCACAAGACGACCAGTCGTCATTTTCGTGGTCTTCTAACACCACAAGACGACCAGTCGTCATTTTTGTGGTCTTCTAACGACCACAAGACGACCAGTCGTCATTTTCGTGGTCTTCTAACACCACAAGACGACCAGTCGTCATTTTTGTGGTCTTCTAACGACCACTAAGACGACCAGTCGTCTTTTTCGTGGTCTTCTAACGACCACTAAGACGACCAGTCGTCATTTTTGTGGTCTTCTAACGACCACAAGACGACCAGTCGTCATTTTTGTGGTCTTCTAACGACCACAAGACGACCAGTCGTCATTTTCGTGGTCTTCTAACACCACAAGACGACCAGTCGTCATTTTTGTGGTCTTCTAACGACCACAAGACGACCAGTCGTCATTTTTGTGGTCTTCTAACGACCAGAAGACGACCAGTCGTCACCCACAAATCCACAGATTATCATGTAGAAAACCTCCCCCTGCTGGAACGCTTTTGGCACTGGATCTGCAAATAGCTGTAAGAAGTTGAAGTGAAGAAAAATAAATTATAAAGAGAAATAGATGAAACACGGTGGAGAAATAAAAAGTCGTTAGCAATCAGAGGGGCTGTGGTTTTTTTTTTTTTACATCCGATATTTTTTAACGTCGTCCATTTTTCCCACTATTCCCATAACAGTCTATCTTGGATTTAAAGTAAGATGTATGAATGAATACAAGTCGACTTGCGTCAAGTAGGTGATAGATATTAAAGTCGTGGATGCATCAAAATGTGGCATTATGGTAACAGATTTAAATTCATTAATCACAAGTTGGAAATCTTGACGCTTCTCTCCTCCCTACTCCAGCCCGTTACCTTTTTTGGCAGTGATATATTGCCAAGTGTGTCTCCTGTCCCCTCAACCAGGGAAGGGGCCAACGAGACGTATATCCCCTCTGGAATTATAATTGCCCTCTGATGATGGTCACTGCAGATATTTCTCTCTCATTTGATTTATCTTATTATTATTGCTCAAAAATCTCTTAAATTGAAAAAAACATTATTATTATTGTTTCTTCTATGGGACAAATTTTTTTCATCATTTTATCATTTAATGCTGATTAGTTTTGGAACTATCTTATCTTGAGAAAGTGTGAGGGATGATAGTCATAAATAATAATTGGTATTTAGATCAGTGCACGAGTAAAAACTGACGAGCCCTTGGTCCTCTTTCTCTTTCTACACATTCTTTCCACTCTTGAACACAAAATAAAAGAGGTAACGAAACGTTAATTATAAACGAGGCAACAGTATTCAGACTAACTTTTGCGTAAGCAAAAATGAGAGGAGAAGAGAAAAAAATAAAATTATCAGAAATATATTTTAATGTGTGTGTGTGTGTAGAGGAGAAACAGAGCGTGTATAATTTACTTTTAGAGGATAAATTTATCACGGTCCGAGAGGGAAGCCATTTAACTCACGAATACGACGGTAATTATACAACAACAAAAAAAAATTGATCCATTTATCTTTCAACTTGTATGGTCAGTTGAAGAGCTAACGAGATGTATTCTTTTTTTTTTTTTTTTTTTTTCAAAATTTCTCCTTCATTTTTCATTCCCTCCAACATTTGAGTATTTATCTTTTTTTTTTTTTTTTAATTAAAATGAGTATCACGGAGTGGAATGTGTTGATTCAAGGGGTATATACTTTTGATTCTCGCTTTTAAAGAGCTATATTTACCTTCTTAAATAAAGAAGAAAAAAATCAAGAATTGAGTTGGTCGTTCGCGAGAGAGGGGTTGCTAATTAGCCCATGAGAATTTTTTAGGCAATGATTTGGATAGTGAGAGAGAGATGGAAAGGTCAAAATAAGGAGTTGAAAATTGTACGAAATTGAGAGTTATTCCAGATGAGTATTTTTTCTTCTTAAATTCACAGAATGATAAATTTAAATTCAATCCAATTCATCATTATCGCATGCTTGCTCTGAAGGTAAAAACATAATTACTTCATTTTATAGATGATGAAACTGAAATTGAAATGAATTCAACGTGTTACATTCAGTATGAATTCATTTAAATTCTTTGAGTTTTCTTTCCCAGTGTGAATTTGCATGAAACGCTCTGATGGCCAATCATTTGGAACTGTTTGATTATGATTCAATAGGGGGATTCCCAGTTAATTTGACTCGGCGTATAAAATCAGGAAAATGAATTTTGATTTAAAAAATGCAAATTATCAAAGTCTCTGAATGTTAAAGTTGTATATACTCGCACCCGGCCACGCTAAAGAGATTATTTCATTTCTTATCAAGAATTTAATTAAATTTTCTCCTCTTGATAAAACACTTGAAAAGTATTTTCCCTCACGATAAAGAACTTGTGTGTATATATGTATCCGATAACTTTATATCAGAGGCACGTCATCCCGATGGTGTCCCGATATCCAAAAGGACCTCCTTGACGTCAACGTTGATAGCATCATCGCATTGGCATTGAAGCCAGCATACGTTGACGAATCACGAGAGCGAGAGAGAGAGGAGTGGGACTGCTTGGGTTCCCGTAGAATGGGATTCAGCTTGTATCTGTTAATTCGTGATGGGATGTGGAGTGATCGATAGTTGGAGAAGAGCTGTTGCATCCTCCCAAAATGTGAATGATTCGCAGACGGATGTGTTTGCCCTAGCGAATCCAGTGCCAATTACCACGATGCCAAAATGTATGTGCATGCACACTCATTGACCTCCCGTAACCCGGGGGGCTTTATTCTGTCACTCCTACGAGCTTTTTCTCACTTCAATGCCCTACATACGTGTTATATAGAGACGATGGCGGCTCCCTACCCAATTTCACCTCCGTCGAGACCACCCCCGCCGTCTCTTCTGGCTTTCAAACTCTCTAATACTCTGTATACCTAATACGCAGCATCATCCTTCCAACCAAATTGGACCAGTATTTTCCAACCCTTATTTTTTCTCTCTCTCTCTCTCCTATGGTTTTTAATGAAAAATGAAGCAAAAATTGTTTTTCTCAAAGGGAATAATCGGATATAGGAATTGGAATTGGTTAATTTTGGATTTGTAAATCGTGGCAAATTCATGGTCAAATGAGGCTGTGTTAATACTCTCATCACAATGAATACATTTTCAAAAACTCTCTCTCTCTCTCTCTCTCTCAAAGGTCTGTGCCAACTAGAGCCAAAATTAATTATACCGAATCGAAATAATAAATACCAAGTGCAAATGGAATGACGTGTACATGCATCGAAGCAGAAAGAGACAACAAGACCCCTTCACTTTTACAGAGATAAAGTAAACGAACCAGAAATGTCCACGAGCTATCGGGATTAGTATGAATGTATACTGATGCTATTCTACAGAGCTCTCCGACAACTTGTGCTATGAAAGTCCTCCATTATTATATCTGCATTCACTGAGAGAATTATTAAAGAGATATCTCATTCGATAACTATGTGATTGGAAAGAAAGAAAAAAAAAAGACGAGTTTGTAGATGAGCCATGACCAAAAATGACCTACTTCAAGATGTAATAGTCTATCCACGAGACAAGGCGTGGTCGAAAACTTTGAAAGCTTATTCGGAAGGCTTGAAACGTAGCCAATTCACACGACCCGGATACCTCCATTCTCGTTAAATAAGACGCCCTTTTTGGTTTGGGTAAGAGGAACACGAAAAGGATAAAATCTACTGTTTCCAAGTAAACCCTTTCCCTTCCAGTCTCCTTTTTTTTTTTTTTTTTTTTTTCTTTTTTAGTACACACCATCACCGCCACCTCCAAAGTTCTCTCTCACAGACACAGATATTGCCTCCGAATGTTCTTTCCTTCGACCAGGGAAGAGAAACAACCAGAGTCGACGCCCCAAGAATAGCCCAACGATCGATTCATTTTATTCTCGTTCTCTCTCTCTCTCTCTCTCTCTCTTAAAATTATTAAATAAACAATTTACACATACACAATAGTTTCTCTTTTTACAGTTGTTTCTTTACTTGTTTGAAAGTGGAGGATACGATTTATTGGAATTGAACGCAGGCTGGCTTTTTTTTTTAGAGTGAATTTTGGATATTGATAATAATATACCAATAATTTCAATCAACAAGGAAATGATAATCATTAATCCCCCAAGCGTTATTTACACATTGAAAATTAAATTTGAAAAATGTCAAGGGCCGATACCACTCTCATGAATAATTAAAATAATCCATTTTAATCATTATTTACATGAAAATTCAACGCTGATTCAATGCTAGGAGATATTGACTTGGCTTTTTCAAGTCAATAAGATAAAATTATATATATACCTAGGCATAAAAAAAAGAGTGTACGTTGGATGATAGAATAAAGGTTGATGACCTCAGTTGAAGAGTGGAAGTAGTTGAAAAGTCACCGAATATATATCTGATTCTGTGGCGGAATAATCTCATGGTCTAAAATGGGTGGTTTATGCATGTCAGTCACAATGATGGCCCATACATATATACCCACGAGACTTATTGATTTTCAATATACGACTATTCTCCATTTTGTGAACCTTCAAATTTTGTACCCAATCTGTGTATTTTTTTTTTTTTTTGTCAATTGCTATTTGGATTAATTAGTATTTTGAATGTTTTTCATTATGTTTTATCAACATTATAAAAAAATATAGCAGAGTTTGAACCATCATGACAAGATGACTGCTTGTACAATTTTCCTCGCTGGGGAGAGGTGTATTAGAGAAAAAAAAATTATATATATATATATATATAGGGAGAGAGTCACTGACGCGAATACAAAACTTATGGCCGTGCTATTGTCACGACGGGGCTTGACAAAGTTTACTCGAGCGTAGAGAAATGCCAAGGAATTACCTACTGGATTAAGAGTTATGGTAGAGTCCTCTGTGGTGCAATTCGATTTCAACAATTTAATGATTAACGATCTTTGATATATATATATATATTGAATCATGTAATCGGTTATTAGAGAATGCGCGCTCGGAGAGAAGGGATTTATCAAAGAGTTGATAGTTTATCAATGATTTCTAATTAATTGGAATGAATGAATTTGACAAGAGGGAATAATGAAAGTATATACAAGTAGTTCTAATTTTGATTTAATGGCCCGATGCCAAATTTCAAAGTCTTGTTCATTCTCCATCATTTGAAAGGAGAAAAATATGTCGAATGAGAGTTGGAGTAACATTGGTTGAAATTCAAGTGGTAGGTATGGACCGTAGAGAAAATCTTCCCTCAGTTTGTTTTACATTGGAGGTGAGATAAATTTTTTCTTCCTATTTTGGCTCGAGTTGAATCGGATGGACGAGGGCCAGAAAGTCAACCTAATACCAACGACCTGTGAGGCTGTTGATGGTATATAGTATAGCAATCCGATTATACGTGACATTGGGAGCCTCACACACACACACACACACAGAGAGAAAAGTTGGTGATGACAGTCTCTGTGGTTTTTTATGTTATTTGTCGGGGGAGGAGTAAGGAGAAACTTTAAAAAAATCTCTACTTTATTACGTACATGTAATATAGAGGGTGATATCTGATATCATCGTGTGGTCTAGATAGAGGTATGGGTGTCCCTGCGATCCCTGTAATTATATTCTAATTACACTTGTTGATTCACGACTGTACCCGACCAGGTGTGTACACTATATACGGCTTTGGCATTTCTAGTCTGTTGATCCAGTGAATCGTCCTCCTAATCTAATATGTTTACTACAATTTGCTCGTATTCAACCGGCGTGCAAACGCTTGTGCAATGTGCATATCAGGTTTTTCACATGTTTGCGAGAGAGAATTAGTTGGCTTTCAGTCATGTTGATTAAATAATTTTTGTAATGCTTATTTTCAGTTTATACAGTGTTTTATATAATTTGCAATAAAAATTGACTTAGATTGTTGTCTGACTCTGGCCTCATTGATATTTTCACTCGGGTCATTAATTCATCATTATCGTAATAATTATTTTTATCTGTGAATAGACACACACGCTGTACAATTCAATAATTTTTTTTTTTTTTCATCAGTGATATAACGAGTTTTGTGACATTCTGGTTGGCCATGCGAGAACTAATAAATCGGCTTTTCCCTCTCCTCCCAATTCCTCCTCGCCATCCCGAAAAATTCAATTTTCATTGTTTATTTCAATTTTACGTTGCAAAACCTCTCAGTGGTCTCTCTCTCCACTATATACCTTCCACACTCTCTACAGACTGTGTGACTAAATTCATTATTGTTTTTTGTTTGTTTCCCCCCCATCTATGTCAATTTTCAGTGAGGACTTGCATTGAGATAGGGGCAATGTGAATTAAATAAAGAATTGGGCCTCTCTCTCTCTCATCCAGCTTGCACTATTTAATTGACTTATTTACTCTGTGGTCAGTGGACAGTGCACACTGACCTGTACCATTTGAAATGATGACAGCAACTTGGCCACGCATTGTCCATATACTCAATATGCAAAATTTGACATTTTATTCACTCTGTTTCGAATATCCATCCACTTTAATCTGCACTCTAGTTCGTAGCCAATGTTATTTTATAGATTTTTAATTGTTTTTTTTTTTTTCTTTCTGTTGGGAAGAAATAAATTGCATTTTTTTTTTTTTTTTAATTTTTTCACAGTGTGAGAAATGGCGGAATTGAGGCATATGTGGTAGAGTACGTGACACTATACTGAGAGTTTTTAAAAAATAGTGCACCATTTGACACTTGAAAATTTCCGGTGAGATGGGGTGAGCGAGACACACCCCAACGGAAATGATACAAGAGCATTAGAAAAATTTCGTTTACTAGGAGCAATGTCAGTGCAGTATTGCTGTCTCGAGCAATGCCCCAAAGAGTCAATCCTTCCTTCTTATATTTCTTTATCTCACTAGTCTGGGTGTGTGTGTGTGTAAAAACTGCCGGAGGCAAGGAAATATAAAGTTGGAGCAAAACAAAGTTGCAGTGGAGTCGTTTAGGAGTCATGTGAAAGAATCAGAGAGCGGTTATATCCGAGGGAAAATTCCACTTTGGCGTATGACCTCGCTATATCGTTTATTTTTATTTATCTGTATCAATCTCGGTGAAATTCGATTAAATATGCTCAAAGCTTTTTATGGAATTTCTTTCTGATTTCAATGAAATATATTATATTTACACCAATTTTCTATTTAAAGAAATGAATGAATATATCAGATATTTTTTGTTTTTGTTTTCTTCCTTTTGAAGATATATAAAATTAGCGTGAAATTTGTATTTCTTATCGTGTAATTTAAAGCTGTGGAATTTTCCTCTTCCGCCTCTCTCTCTCTATTTTTTATTTAAATTTTTTTATTTTTAATTTTTTTGTCGTTTGAACATAACACATAGACGTGGAATAACCACAGAGCCACACACACACACACACATCGACCAACGAGATGCGATCGTTTGGTATTTACATTACAATGGTCAAAGGTCTCTTGGTCGTGGCAGTAATAAAACGTGTGTCCCTGGTCTATACACCACCTTTTACAAGCTCTGAGGCGGAACATTGTGGTGACCACGGAGAGGAGCGCGGGGATGATGAGGAGAAAGCCGCACTCAGAGTTTTACGGATTGGCTTGGGGAGAAAATGGTATAGAAGCTAGGCAAGTTACCTGATTTTGGAACAATAGTGAGAGAGTCACCTGTATTCTCTGTATGAAAAATTCACCAAGTTTTTTTGTTCACGTCCCACTTTTTTTCATTTCACTTTACTCGTTATTCCCTCTCCCTCTTTGTTCTTCAGCTTGCAGGACTTGAAGGTGATGTACTTGAGGGGCATTTTGTAGCATCAATTGTAAAAGGGAATTTATGAAATGTGGATGCATGACACATATACTGGATAAATCAAAATACTCCATTATTTTGTTTATAAAAATTTTCAAAGGGGGGGGGGGGGGGGGGGCTTTGTGAAAAAAAAAATTTTTGGAGCAGTTGTTGACTCTGCTGTAAAAATGAGAGCCGTTAATTCTTTGAAATGTAAATATTTTACCCTTTGATTTTCACTATTTCGATGAAGAAAAAAAAAAAAAAGAAGAAACTTGTAAATGGCACCTCTTTTTTTATTTTTTTATATGTATAACATGGAAAATCCAGATTCTCAAACGAGAGGGAATGAGTCCAAGTGTTGTATGCCAACGGCCTGAACAATACTACACGGTTGAGAATTTCTAGGTGATGGTGGTACTTCAGCAATCATGAGTTCCACGAGTATCCACTATTCTCTCTTATGCCACAGTCAACAGCCGTGTTGAATGATTGATGTATTTCAAAATTTTATATTCTATATTAGAGTAAAAAATGAATTGTGGAAAATTTCCATTTTACATTTAAATGAATTAATGAAAATGATAAGCTGAATGAAAATGTCTATAAGAGGATTTAATTTGGAATATGAGAGCGCAACATTCAATCCTGTATAGAAAAAATAGTAGAATCAGTTTGAGTCCTCATCCTCTCCGCTATTACTTGGAAAAATCTTAATTCCACCATTTTGCGATATTTACGAGTCATATAAGTGTTTGAGAAATTTGGGTCAAATGGGGCTTACAAGGATTGCAATGGCTACAGTTTCAACGGGAGTGAAGATTCTCCACGATTGGTATCCGCGTGTATACATGCACAGAGTGGAATGAGGATAAAAATAATCCCCAGTGGTTTTGGTATTCCATGAGTCAGACCATAATTCAGGGTTAATTTACTTGAGCCAGAATAACTCATCTGTGATACAGGCTAGGGCGATAAATTATCTATAAGAAATTGTTTTTTAATATCTCCCCCTATAAGTCACCATCTTTTCTTATGACTAAAGTATTTTCTATCATTCCATTGATTCTCCATTAAAATTACTATTTTCACAACAATATAGTCTGCAAATTGAAATTAATATTGAAGAATACTCCATCTGTCGGGGAATCAAAATGACAAGCATACTTAAAAATCTCCATGAGAATAGCATATCTCTGGTGAGATATTACAGAGAGTAAATTGTCTATGTGTGGATGAGATCGTTCACCCGGGCAATGCTAGACGAAGATTAACGTCCCCTCCTCAATCCCCGAGATTATTGGACGTGTAATGAACAAGTCGAGTGGTCCAAAGAGGGAGAGGGAGAGAGAAAATGAAAAAAAAAAAAAAATATGGAGAAGCGGTTGAGAGTGCTCGAGGCGTTATAGCCCCCTCTTTTTCATTTTTTCTTGGTATTCTAGCTCCTCTTCTACCAAACGGAAACTGAGACAGACGCCGGTCAACGGGAAAACTTAATGATGGTGGTGATAAGTCATGTTGAGGATAACTGTAGAAGAAAACGGGAAATCTT
The DNA here is from genome assembly GCA_035578325.1 of Coelinius sp. EB29. Lineage (NCBI taxonomy): Eukaryota > Metazoa > Arthropoda > Insecta > Hymenoptera > Braconidae > Coelinius > Coelinius sp. EB29. The sequence goes on along the minus strand of JAOZGT010000001.1, from coordinate 21,612,043 downwards.
GACAATGTGCCCAGTCGGAACATATTAAGATTCCAATTTACGAAATAAATTGACGACAGTTTGCCGCGGGCATTTTTATGTAATATCGGAGGAAAATTGAGACGGAGAAAAGAAGATTGAGGGAGAGGGGGGTGACAAGTAAATTGCTCAGTAAAATACCTCTATAACCAACTCTCAGGATGAATCAACTATGTGGTGTTGGCATCTATCGATCAATGTATAATTCATTTCTAGACATTTTAATCTCAATTTGTTTGGTATAAGTTGCTCTATTGTTACACAGTAATAGCTCTATTTACAACCTAGATATCGTATTTTTACAGTTTTCTTTTTTTCCCCCCTCTCTCTCTCTCTCTTCAAGTATCACATTTCAGTTTTCATTCACTGAAAAAGTTTCCTCAGCAACGATTCCTGAAACTCCAATGGCCGTTGTGCGAAAAAAAAAAAAACTAGCGTGAATAAATTCCTCTCATCTATTGGAAATGATCACGTACCGTGGACAAAGGAAAATTTCCCAGCAACTGCATATATATATATACTCGTATTCCAGGATTACAGACCACTCGCGAGAGTAATATTTTGTACCAGGTAATTTTAGAATGCACATAGAAACAAAAGTCCACCCGAAAATTCGTGTGAGAGTAAAAAAATTGACATTTTTATTATTTAATGCTTTAAATATTTCATCATTCCATTAACAGGTTTCCATAACCGCACAGTCCATAAATAGTACTAGTATAGTAGGATTCTCTTGACAAATGGTAAATTTTGGGTGATGTGAACATTCAATTGAGAAAATAAAATATGATACTTACAATTGTGACCAATATTTTTACTCCAAACCCATATTTTATTTCCAAAAGCTATTGTTCCAAAAAATAGCATTTACAATCCCTCTTTGTTTGTTTTCTTTGTAGTCTCTGAAATACCAAAGCACGACAATCACATATATGTACATCAAAGGTTTCGGCAAAACAGAATCCATTATTTCTCTGGCTTTTTTTTTTCTCTTTTCAAGAGGGTTTGTCTCATTTATTGTTTAAGCTTCCCGCCATTGGATAGCAGTAAAAAGGAATTGTTGCTAACGAGATGTTGCTCGTATGCTGTGGAAAAAATGTAAAAATGTAAAAGAGGAATCCTCGTTAAAAGGAATAATTAAAAAAAATTGTAAAAAATAAAAATGTATCCAAAAGGTGAAAAATAATCAAATAAAGACGACTCATCATCCAAAATCTCAAGTGAAATGATTTCCCAAGTATGTGCATATGGGGTGGATAGATAGAGTTGATAAAAAAAAGAAAGAAAGGGTGACAAAAAAAATCTCGTATCATATATCCGCACTGCACAGTTTTCATATATAAGCCAAAACAGTATACAGGGGAAGATGGCTAGTGGGTAGCTTTATACAAAATTCATTGTATTTATGATGAAGTGTTTCGCTAGGGAGGTAGCTCATACATATTTCGAGTTACCTTATTACAACCTCAATCTGTAGCTCGGTGAAGTGTATCTTCAATGCACCGCAAGTATATTGTTTGTTTCAATTTAAATATTTCCGACAATGAGTTGAGATAATTTACCTTTATAAATACATACAACAATCTCAAACCGCCAGTTTGTCGCAGTGGATTCATTTCACCAGCATCATCATTATCCTCCTCTTACCTCGCATGACTTAAAAAATTTTCTCTCTCATTTGGGTGATAAATAAAAGAGTCATAAATTGATATATGCCCCATCAGGCATTTTGACAAAATAGATGTGAGAACAATTGTTGTATTAGATTCATGTCAACTCTTGCGTTTTCGTATTCTCCTAATACTCGATATTCCAGAAGCAAAACAAAATAGACAAGGCAGGAATATCGTTCCCTCATGGTGGTACCTACACGAGGAATCAGATCAAAGACAAGGGCAAACACGCATTCTCGGTGACTCGGAGTAAGAGTGGTGTGGGATTACCATTTCCCTCGATAATCCAACAACGAGTAGTGCACGAGTAGTCTAGTAGTAGATAACATAGTCAACTGAATTTGCGAGTTATTGAGTTTACACGATGCTCGTGTAGTGTGTTTGCATACATATGTATATATATGATGTTGTGATGGGTTTAAAATATTCATAATTGAAAATATAAAATGTAAACTCCTCATCATTATACCGAGGCGGGGGGGAATAAAACGAATGATATAGTTCAGAGTCTGTGTCATCAGTTTTACTTTTTTTTTTTTTTTTTTTTTTTTTTTTTTTCTTCTGTTTCTACCTCCCCCGCCCCCAGGGTGAGGAGCATTCTCATAACGAGCTCTTTTAATTAAACTGCCTCTATATCCGCAGTCATTTCAGTTTTCTTTTGTCTCTCGTCTCGGCTCAACAAAATTCACGGCTCAATGTGATTCAACGGATAATTTTTACCATTATACAGAGCGACGAAAACCACCATAATTTGAAGAGAAAACTACATTATTTAATATATAATGTCCACTTTTTCAGAACCATAAATGGGAGTAAAAATCATTTCAATTGATAAAATATATTGCCTTTTCAATCATTCAATTTTCCCTCCATTGCTCTCTAATAATGGCATTTAGGTACATTGATATATATAATTCTTCAGAGCCAGAGGCTTGTGAAACTTGCTTGAACAATCACATTCTGAAATTCTACTCTCGGTATACAATATGTGGAATTGCAGCAACTAGCTTTGTGGCATAATATATTAAAGGATTCATCTTCATCTAATCATCTTCAAAGGGATTTTTTTTTATTTTGTAATATCGGATTGTTGTTGATGATTTGTCAAAAAATTATGAGAGGAAAATTATTTGGATAAATGACCAATTGTTGAATATACATGTACCGGCGTAGAATTCTGATTAACGTTTATCGTGCCACCATCAAACGATAAAGCTTGTCGGCGAATGGTCCCCCAGGTGAGGGCAGGAATTGAAGCATATCAGAAATATATGATACGGATAATATTGTAATGGAAAATATTTCACATGTCTCTCGTGATAAAATGGATCATAAACTTTAAGCGGCCCGAGGGCATTGCCTTTACCGTCTCTGTATAGCTTTTTGTACACTGCACATCAAATATATACGACGTATATCATTTGAGAATGAAATATTATTCATTTCTCTTTTCCAGATTTTCACTCTAATGAAAAATAAATTTATCACATTTATTACTTATGAGAATTAAATGATATTCACAAGTTGTAAATTGTGAAACTCTTGATGTATGTAATAAAAACATCGATAGTAGAGTATAATTATTAGAGTATAAACTTGCATTTATGAGTAATACCAACATCTTTTAACATGATACCTATCACGATTCATCACACACACTGAGCAGAGGGTAATAAAAAGAAAAAAAAAAAACACAAATTTTACAACGTAGTTTTTACTGCTTGTTGGTAACATATACGGATCATTCCCCACTGACAATCTCTGGCATGGAGTTTCTCGAGTTTCATAAAAAAATAAATGAATGGCTCGCAAAATAAGTTGGAGCAGTCTCTCTGTAACATTAAAAAGTTGAGATTGGTGAAAAATTTTCTTCAACTTGTGAGAAAAAAAGGTTAAGAACGAGTCAGTGTCATTTTCTCATATATACTTACTATACCTCCAATAGGTATTGTTAAGTATTTAAATCACAGTAGATTGATGATGATGACAATAGCTCCAAGCTTCCATCAGGATTGTACATGAGCTGTGATAGCGGAGGCAATAGATATAAATGTATAGACAAGTCAAATGAATTTATACATGTGTTGTTCATCTCCAAAACAAGACAAGTGGTGTGGTAGAAGGAGGAGGTGACCATGACAATAGCCCAAGTACTCTATACTCTGTATTGGCTCACCAGTTACCACCACCAGTCTTTGTATAATAATACCTACCTAAAGTTACAAGCAACAGCTCTCATAGTTTTGGCCCGCTTAATATCATCATGTATCCATTTTGCAATGTCCATCCCCGGCGAGGGTTACAGGTGCAACTAAATGCATTAATTACCTATGACGCCTTAGGTATTTGCCATATTGCGATTGACAATAAACAATGATCATGACATATTAATATAGTAAATTTTTCAATGATTAAATTAAGATTAAATGATATGATCATCAATCCTTGGACATTATTTTCTTTTACCTCATCTTTATTGTACCTATTTGTGGCTTTAATCATGCCAGAGTTGATATTTAAACCCGGCCGCCAATGGTGAAATTGAATGCTGGTATAACAATGAAGAAAAGGGATCTTGGATGAGGAGCTTTCTTAGCCATTGGCTTTCTTTCTTTTAACAATCCAATTGCCTCTGCCTTTATCATTTCTGGGCTTTGGTGAATATCTTGAAAATTGATGGACTTGATGAAAAAACCATCAAATAATGAGTCTGGGGTATACTTTGAAAATTCTCTTCAACTGTATAGAAGAAGATGTTTGAAAAACACAATATATAATATAGACAATGAGATAAAAGAGTATCAATTTGATTCTGGTGCTATTATGATGAGAGTTGCCAACTTTTTTCACTCTTTGCAGCTTCAAGAGTTTCAATTCAATAATTGCGATTGAATTTTATGTTTAATTTCCATATCTCTCTATCTTTTTCCTCAAGAGAATCTTGTAGCTTTAAGGATTTTGCTATCTTTATTGAATTTCACCACCTAATTGGTTTTTTTTTTTTTCTTCCCCTTTTCCCCATTGTACTCCAACACTCATCAACTCCAACTTTGTTGCGGAAATCTAACGAAAATTAAACCATTGATCTGGAAAATTAACATGCGGGAGATGCATTCTTTGACTTTTCTTTTGAGGAATTTTGTGAAAATTTACATTGGCTACGTTGCAAGAAAAATATTAGAGAGACGTGCTTGGGTGTAAAAGTTTCAATCAATTTCCTCATTGATTCCTTTTTTATAAAATATATTGTGGATAATGCTATTCATAAACTTGTCCTAATTTTGCTTCATCATGGGGGGAGGAAAACATGGTTATAACAATATCAATAGAAAACTCTCTTTCACATCCTTATATTTTCAACATTGAGTTGGACATTTTTTTTTTTTTTTCCTCCCCATCCACTTATTTTCATATAGTCTCTCGACGTCTCTCCTCCATTATATACACAGACAGACTATTGTACAGCATTATTGATCTACTTGAAGCAAACTCTTCATAAACTCATTCCCGTAGGACCGAGACGTTGATATTTCAACTGAAAGTTAAAAGTTGACTCATTAGAAGGGCATTCATTTGTCATCATGGGCAACGCGGCTGTTTTATCCTTTTTTTCCTTTCTTTTTTTTTTTTCCTTTTGCTGCTTGGCTCTCGCTTTTCCTCGAAATAATTAAAGAGCTGCTAATTGCCGGAATTGCTCAACAATTCAGCCACCTGGTTATACTTTATCTGATGAATTGTTCATAAAAAAAAATGTCTACAAAGAATAGGAAAAAAGAAGAAAACACTAATTCAAAAGTACTTGGAGCAAAAATTGCTTTATTCATCTTTAACATGCCCATATGTAATTTATAATTCATATGTCAATTAATGGTGATTGATAAGCCGAGAAAGCCAGAAATTCTTGTCACATTCATCTCTCATCACTCACACTCACATGAATACGGCAAACTCCGTACATGTTAACCGTAAACGAGTCATTATTTTGAGACAGTTTCCGAGTGGAGAGGTTGGATACATGTACTCTGCGTCAGGCCAGTAGAGAGAGGTGGGTGCAGGAGGGGGTGGTGAATGTTGCCCACAGTAACCGCTCTGGGTGTCGGAGCCCTCGTAGGAGGTAACTCCCTCCTCCCCAGAGAGTATAAACGAGCAAAATATATACGGTCAGCCATTTAAAGTGCAACGAGCCACAATAAAATTTGCCGCTCTACGACTGGATTAACCCAGAAATGTACAACGACTTTTCCCTTACAATTTTTTGTCCCTCGAATGACGATGATGGAATAACTATATACATGATGCTTTTCCATTTCTTTCTCATTTAAAATGATAGAGAAAAAATCGAATTAATGATACTTATTCGCTTCCACATTGAATGATGTATATATTAGGACTTGAGAGTTTTCTGAATCACTTGGAGTACGCACCCGAACAATTGATTGCGGTAAACCACCCGTTAATAGTATACTATCCCTATATAACATGGAGGGAGAATAAAATTAGAAACAGACACGTCTATTGACGCAATTAAGCAATACCCAGCAATTGTCTTAGCTCCTTTAACAGTAAATGGAAAAGCCAAAGTCAGAAACAAGTTTTCAGGGTGCTCTGCTGGTTTGTGAGCTACAAAAAATGAAAGAAAAAGAAAAAGAAAAAAAAAAAAAAAAAGTGTCGAGTCTACTGGTGCAAATGAGGGTGCGAGGCGTATATAAACAGAATGGAGAGGGAGCTAGCGCAAAAGAGGAGAAAATGGAAGATAAACGTGAAATGCGATCGAAGCAACACCGAGGCAAATGTTTTTTATATAACATATATATACCTTGCTACTGCGGTCTATCGTTTACGAAAGCGAGGCCTCATCATACCGCGAGAGCTAAAAATATTGAAGATGACGAGGTGAAAAAAATGAAAATAAACATTTGATTGTATATAGTGAATCTCCATCAATTTCTTCTCTTGTTCTCCTTCAGAGAAAAATGTCATTAGTCATTACATATGTTATGAGTCTCGAATTGTGGGGATTCAACTCACGTTATAAAATTCATGAGAGATTTGTCCATAGTGCAAAGTAGATGAGATTTACCGCATTAAATATTCATCATATACTCTCAATATTGGCAAAATCCTATCCTCAAATATAATATATGTCCATTCTCTTTGATAATTGTACCTATAATTATTATATTGATGTGAAAATATATAAGTAGCATCCATCATCACTTCCGGGAATTCAAATTTTTTAATAATAATAATAATAATAATAAAAATAATTGATTACATGACAAAATAGTATAGATGTAATAAATGCCACCCCGCGTACATAATACTGAAGGATTAGGGGATCCTGATGCGATGTCTATTTATGGTATGCTCAGTTAATTTAATCCTCTCCAATAATATACATATTTCCTTTTCATTAACAATTATTATTTTCGAGTGAAAGATTTATCATACAGAATTTAGTAAGAGACATTGTATTCTGTTGGATAAAGGCTTCCAAATGGGAAGCCATCATGTATTGTTATTTTCATCATGGACAAGTCTATTAGGCGTTTTTGGAGGATTGCAACTTTAATAAAACTTTTCGACGTGTCCTTAGATTATCCCATTTTTGTCTTGTTTGCTTTGTATTTTTCTGTTTTTTTTTTTTTTTTTTTTTTTTTTTAATATTTTTCGGTATATATGGCTTTTTACTCTTCTCTTTGGCCATTTTTATAAAATACAACGGCTGAGAGTAGCGGAAAGCTTGGTACCAATATCACGGTACAGACAGAGCAAATAAAAACCAATTCAAGCATGTTTTCTACCTTATTTTTTGATAAAACTTTTGCATTCCTCAAATACTGCACGCCTCAAGAAACAAAACAGCTATTGACGCGCTTTCGAAAGCTGGGGTTTAGAAAGTCTGATAGTCTCTTTCCAAGATTTTTCACAATTTTTATAAAAGTACAATAAACATTGGCCATGAATTGTTCCAATAGATATCTCTTCAAATTGATTGTCCATGATATTTATAATTCACTATATTATATTTCTACGTTATTAAAAAGTATGAAAAATTGATAGCACAATTTTTTTTAGTCATAATTGGAAAAGGCACTGATGTTTGTCTTATTGGCCAAGAAGAGACACCAAATAGCTCAACATTGCCAATTGAAATTAATATCACCACTAAATAATCATTTTCTAAATCTCAATAATTATCACATATACAATAGCCACCAAGAAATTACTTGCAAATAAACTCTCAATATATACGTGTACAATCATGTAACGATATTCATAGTCTGATAATGCCACAGGGCCATTATGGCATATGGCAAACGGATACATGTACTGTGAATATATATACCTAACCACCACCCAATGCCATTCGCCAAAACATGCTAGGGGGATGAGAGTGGTGCAGGGACACTCTGTGAGCACGCCTTTCGAGAACTGTATGAATTGTAAATTGTTGTAGCGTTGTGCCTCTCACGTATTGTCAACATTTGCAATCGCAACTTTTCTCTATCTTATTCTCTGATGGTACTCGGACTAGCACCCTGTATGCTCTCTCTCATCCTCACATGTATATATATATATATATAAATATATGTCATTGGGATTCTTGCAGTGCAAGTCAAATTAACAAATGCCCCCCCCCCCCCCCCCCACCCTCACATATTATATTACAAGATGAATTTGAAAAAAAGAAAAGAGAGAAAGGATCCAATTTTTCTCCCATTACGTCTACTATCTTTGTCACGTTCGAAAGAAAAAGAGTGGATGGGTGGGGGAATAGGGGCAATGGGGTTGCGATTTGAAATATGAACTTACTTGTCTAAAAATATGGTGGCGTCGCGACAAAGTCCAATGCTGTGTGCCGCGAGGACGTAAGATATATCTAGCAGTTTTGTGTGTGCGTGGGGGGGGGGGGGGGATGAACAACTCGAACGAGAGATGGGGGCGGAAAGATGATAGAAAAGACAGGGCTGATATTACTATTCCAACGGTGTAATACATATATATATATATATGTATATGGACGAAAAGAGAAGGGATATGGTTGAGGGGATAGCATAAAATGGTACATGCTACCTCAAAAAAAAGTGCTAGGCTCATACTGGTTTTTGAGGTAAAACGGAAAGACATGTTTTAATTTATTTGACAAAGTTTTAAAGGCCTTTCTCCTCTCTCTATATATATATATATATATGTAGGAAAATCTCTCGTGGGACCTGGCCAACGCCTCTCTTACACACAAGGGATACCATAAATCTTTTGCTAAACTCCCATTCACATGCTTTTTGGTATAAAAGTGTAAAGGAACTTTGCGATGCATTCTCCATATCCAACTACTATTCTTTTTGTTTCAAGGAAACTCGTAGGAGCATCTGAGGATTCTTTCCCTTTTCTTTTTGTTCCCCTCATTTTATTCGGAGGGACACCTCTCCACTTTGATATGGCTTCTGTGATCGATTCTCATAATACGTGTGGAGATAAAACAACGCGAGTCTTTGGAAAAGTTTTCAAATAAAAATGTCTAAACTATCAACTTTTTCCCCCCCACTCTTTCTCCCTCTATTTTTATTTTTCGCATTGTTTGACGTATTGCCTTATAACAAATGTATACGTCACAAAAAAAAAACCAATAGATACGCTAGAGGGCGCAATCAATGATTCGTAGGATGCAAATGGCGTCGAGGGATATATACCAGACAAAGAACCGTGTACATCAATCTTATTCAACGATTATTTTCCACCTATTTTTTGTTTAATTTTTCTTTCTCTTCCTTCCATCTCTCACTTCATATTTCACGCCCACTCGAGTCTTTCCTTTTTTTTTTTTTTTTTTATAATCTCTTTACATTATCATCGCATAATCAATCAAGTACTTGTAATACAAAATTAAAATCGTGGAGTGTAGATAACCATCAGTCTACTAATTCTTTGATATTTTCCTCTAAATCTAATACTAATTTCATAGATGTATACGATTTGATACCTATAGTAGACAAGCTCATATACCACGCAGCAGATTTCGTATCTTTTCATCTCCTCATACACGACCGACAATTGCTCTTCTCTTTCTTCAATGTTTTCAAACATATTAACGATAATTTGCACGCTATGCACGGTAAAATTTAAAACAATTTATTTAGTGATAGAAAGAGGATTGATTTGTATGTAAATATATCGTTGATGAACGAAATTTCATTAGTATGTTGTCACTAAACATGAGTAGGTATATAACAAGAAATGGAAGAAAAACCACGATTCATTCACTCACGTTCCATCGACCTCATATTCTCTATATAGGATACCTAATACTGATTTATCGCATTTTTCCGTTCCTCTTATTGTTTGTCCTGAGGCACTCGAATCGTATTTGTTTTTTCCGATTGCGCACACTCATGTGGCTAACGGTACTTTCTCATGTAATGCTCCAACTTTTTATTCAATAACATATAGGATTACGGGCACAATATTGCAATGAAAATTACATAATGCGACAACTGAAATCTGTGACGAGTTTTTTTTAAGTTAAAGTTTCATTGTAAACAAAGCATTGTTTGCGTAACCTACTCTGGTGTGGAGATTCACCGCCACAGTCTATAGAGTCTCATCTCAAGTATACATATAGTATGAATCAAAGACATTCCGAGGTAATATATAATTTTCATTTCTTCTTCAAAGAGTTTATATTCTACTGTGTTATTCAGATTGAAGCCTATCATGGATGTTGCTTTGCCCAAGCCTCCACCAGGTGGTTTTGTTGGTGAGCCCTGTATGGTATGAGTCATGATAAACTTTACACCTAAATTTGTGCGGTCACTAAACCACATCAAGCAAAGTGCCATTCTACATCTTACAGTGGATTGATGTCTGTATGCAATTGGTCATTTACCATTTGGAAAATTTTTCAAAAAATATCCCATCACGTGAAAACTCTGGACATTGAACTATAAATTTTCATTCGGATTATTCAATAAAATATTCTGTGCGAGTGCGCGTGGAACGTGTTAATTATAAATATCCCTGAAAATTCCTTTTAAACATGGAAAATAATTTCTATACAATGACCCCTTCCCTTTCAGTAAATAATAATTATACCTAGTCCATTGGGGTTGCGTACAATGCGCTTATCGGCAGTTGTAAATGCGTAATCGAATAGTCGAAATCGGCCGTGAATCTCACGGGGATTAAGTGAACGTAATCGGCTTCTCTGTATTTTGCCCACTACTAAATCGCAATGGCTCGTATCAACTGGATCATCCTCAGCGCATATAGTAATATTATGCTTTTTTTTTTCTTTCTCCTCGCGAAAAATTGTGATCGCACGCACGACTGCACGTAGTTAAAAAATCATTATTGATTGAATAAAAAGTTGACAATCAAATCAATGTTCAAGTTGGTTGAATGTAAAAATGTACATATATTCATGTCACCTCCACAATAAACACTGTGGTTACGCTTGCAGTCTACGTGACTCTGCACTGACGTCCACCACTGGGATCGTTTGGTCGTGGTCATTTCGCGAATCGTTTGCGACTAATTAGCACACTCGGCTCCAAGCCCAAGCCGCCACTTTGAGCGTGAAAATACCCACAAGTTTTCTATACCAGAGTGCATATTAATGGGTGTTGTTGGTAAAATTTTCATTAAACCATTGCCTGCAACATTTGATAGCGCTCAACAAGCTGAGAGAGGATGAAAATCATTATTTGTCTATATAGAAATTGATTTTGGGACAGTGGTAAGGGAATATAAGTTATATAGTCCACAGAACGTTTGAACGTTTATAGTAGTAGTAGTAGTAGTACCTAGTCTTTGCAAGTAACTGGCGGCACTCACATGAAATCTGTCCCAAGTTGAAACACTGTGCCTGACGAAAATTACACCAGGACTACTTGCTAGCTGATTTGTTGATATGGGAATTGCCAGCCAGAGATATGCAATACATATCGTATATTGTATTGAATAGGGTCAAGACTCTTATCGCAATATTTCCTTGGCAGATTTATATTTCTCTTTCACATTATAATTGAGTCTATTGTGGATATTGATAAAAAGTTTGACTATCGTGAAAAGACAGGATCCAATTGAGAATTCGATTTCCAGTACTGTCAAGGGCCTCGTTTAGCTTAGTATATGGTAATCTCATTGAACATAGTTTCTAACTTTGGCTTCACACCACTATAGTGGCAGCCAGGATATTGGCTGACAAGGACAAACCGTGTTTGTAATGGAGATCCCAAGGCCTCATACAATTTGATCCTCCAGTACTATCCTGAGGTACTTCCACAGTCGCATCCAAACAGTTTAGGTGTGTACAACCTCTACCCAAAGGTATAGTAGCCGTCGACCAAGGCTGTAAGGCATATTGTACGTGCCTTTGTGCGCAAGACTCACTCCTTCTGTGTTTGCCAACATCCACCAGTTTCTCTCTATATTGAGCCAATAAACTATCTCACCTTCATTGCCAACAAGAACATGATGAGATTTTTCATTTTCAAATTTATTCATTCAATATTTGATTGAGCTTATTCGCAACTAATTGTCTCATCTCTCAACATATTCATATCAAACTCGGAAACAAGTGGATGAGCAATCGTTAAACTACACCAGCAAAACCCGGCTAAGAATAAGGAAGTAAAATAAAATGGGCCCCCTCCCTTCTAGCTCTTCTTTTTATTCATGTTGAATTAAATTGGATTATCTCATTCGTGAAAATTATCAACTTATGCGAGAATGCGTGAACCGTGGACGTGACATAATTGTTACTTTTTCCAGAATGATTTTTCATTGAGAAAACTTTTAAATTATTCAAGAGAATTTGATTTACATGTTAAAGAGTTTAACAATATATAGTATAAAAGATGCTTGAAAATGGGAGGAAAAGAAATGGGCAAAATAGAGTGACGGTGGTCACGACTTGTTTAATAATGCAATTAAATGGCAACTTTACGAGTAGAGAAAGCAAGAAAATTTGTGTCTGGCGATTGTAATTCTTTGGTGGAGATTGAGATTTACAGTTATTCCTCTTCACCAACACAAGAAGACAAGTTGTAATCTATTTATACCCTGGACTAAAAAAGACTGTGAATGATTGCACAATTTTTTTTCAAAGCTGTCAGGAATAATAATAGGATTCCAAGAGAAAATTTTAAGGAGGAGGATGATGCTACTGATGATACTGGTGGCGTCAAATTACGAATGTTCCAGACAATGATCTTCGCAAATGGTTTCCATTATTCCTTGAAATAGGCTTCTGCAAAAGTTTTATTCTCCACTTATCGCTTGGCTCCCATCAACAAAGTTGAGAATCTTTTGGTGAGGGGAGAAAAAATATTTTCAATGAAAAAGTATAATTTAACACATATTGATTTGGATTCTGATCATTTTATCATGAAATATCTTAAAAATATTCAGTTTATAAATTAGAAAACTGATTTATACTGACAATAGGCATTTATTACAACTTGTAACAATTTTGAAATCAATTAATAATCAAAATATTGTAATAATTATTAATATGATAATAGAGGAAACATCATTATATATTTAAAAGAGTTAACCAGTACAGAATAAAAAAAAAATAAATGTGTCATTGATTTTGCGGAAGAGTCGATTTATTAATGATGTTGATAATGAAAAAAAAAAAAAAAAAAAAACCCCTTCTCATTAATTACATAACTGTACCTCTTGTATTTTATAATTAAAAAAAAAAAAAATCCATAATGCATGTTTACATCTTTAACATGAAAAAATTACCAAAATAAAAATAGAAAAGGAGAAAAAGAAATTATTTGAATACAAAATTAATGAATTGCTGATGAAAAAAAAAAAAAAAAAAAAAAACCTGATTGAGAGGAGCACTCAACGAATATTACTAGCTTCAGGGCTTTTACTCATCTGTAATCTTTGTCGTGTCAAATTCATCAGATCCTTCTTTTGGAGACTAATTAATTGAATATTCTGTGAATCCTTTCCACTAAGAATACGATAAGGCCTGTCAGGGGCGAGTTTCAAATCAATTCTTGATAATACAACATTATCAGTGGCTCTCTTTTTAGTGAGATCCATAGCATTTTCGGTAGTAGTAGTAGTAGTAGTAGTAGTAGTAGTAGTAGTAGTAGATGAGTCTGGGCCGATTTCATCGGATCGACTTTTTGATTCAGCATTAACAAAACAAGTTTCTATCGATGCTACCCCAACTGTTGATTTCGCCTGAACTTTTGAACCCATCATACTGACCCCATTGTCTGAGCCACTTGAAATTGTATCCAATAAATTCCAATTATTATTATCCTGTTGCGAGGCAACTGAGTCATTTTTAGCATGAGCATTGCGTAGATGAGTGAGTAATGAATATTCATTAGCAAATTGGATTCTACAAGTTTTACAATAATAAAATAATGGAGGTGTCTCAGCCTCCGTTTCATTGTTATGCTGTTGATAATTTGATTGGCCTGCCGCCGTCAGATTGTTTTGATATTGTGTATTATTAGATATATCAGCAATTTTATAAGGAGTTAAACGTAGACTGTGAGCATTTTCAAAATGTTTAACTAGAAAATCAACATTTATGCATTGAATGCGACAAATATTGCAAACAATTGGACAAATATTGGTGACAACCTCCATAGATCGATAGGCAGTTTGTTGAACATTGACTTGCGATGCTGTTTCCTTTACTGCACCATCCACTGGTAATGACAATGGATTTCTCAAAACTAGAGGAGGATTGGATAATTCACAACCCTCTTCCTCCTCGTCCTCAGTCAAATCCACCTCTTCAATGCTTGCTTGTCTTTCTCTTGTACTTTGTGTTTGTGATATTATGGGATTTCTTGTTACTGCTGAATTAATTTGTAATAATAATGATGATGATGATTCACGTTCCACTATTTTACTATCAACAATGGTGACATCATTATCAATGAGAGATTTCATTTCAGGATCATTATGTATATGAGCAAAATGCATGAGTCTTGAGTTTCTAGTGGCAAAAGCTTCATCACATTTTTCACAGTAATAGAGGGGACTTGTGTCATTCTTCTTTTTATGATGTTTTCTTACATGTGAACGAAATACCTTCAACCATTTGAATCTTCTTCCACAAACTTCACAAATATAATCACCAGTATTTGAATATCTTATTTGATGATTTTGAAGAGTTTTAGCACATGTAAAAACAAGCTGACAAATATTACATTTAAAATTATTATCTGCTATTTCATCACTCTCCACATTTTTATTTTTTTCATCATTTTTCATGCGATTAATGTGATTCTCCTGCAATTGATTATTTGATAATTTTTCATACTCATCTAGTCCAACTGAATATATATTGGAGATTGAAAAATTACAGGCAACATCTTTTTTGGGGTGATAGCTGTGATAAAATGTACCAGCAGAATCTTGGGATGAAATGAAGGGCAAGTGGCCTATCTCAATATTTGGAAAATTAATTTTTGGTTGTATTTGTTGATAATTATTATTACCACCACCAATTAAATCTCCACTCTCTCTTGATGAAATATTTTCATGAGTGATTTTGTGATTTTTTAATTCAAGCATTGAGGTAAATTTGTTATCACAAATGGCACAATTGAATTCAATATTGGCTGTTTGTATCTCTGGTATACTCAGTTGATCATCTTCATCGTATAAAATTTGACAATTTCCAGTGGTAAAATTGAAGCTATTTGAATGTTGTTCAATTTCAATACAATTGACTTGTCCCGAGTCTGTAGTATGTATTAATTCATTGAGTGTACACATATTCTCCAAACAAAATTCTGATGGTTGATTTGTTGGTTTTTCATGTACATGTTTAATGTGAGCTATCCACAATTTTTTTGATAATATTCCCTCTCCACAAATAGGACATTTACTAGACGCTACATCTGAGAGACCCATCGAGTTGTGTGTTGCTTTTTTATGATCATTTAAAATGGAAATTGTTCGACATTTTCTATTACACTTGTCACAATGATGATTACCATCATTAGAGTGGAGATTTTGATGGTGAGCAAGTAACAATATTGTAGAAAATCTTTGTTCACAAATTGAGCATACAAATGGATCTTGGGCATTTGCTTGATTACATCCTCCATTAATACCAGCATCATTGGCAAGATCATGAATATGAAACATGTGAGAATGTAAGTGTGATTGAAAGATAAAACCTTCATTACAAACTGGACAATAATGTGTATAGGCCAATTGCATCTCTTTGGAATAATGTAAAGTCTTCCAATGATAATGACAACGAAATTTTCCAAGAAATTTTTTATCACACATTTGACAATTATATGTCTCATCCTCAAAATAATACATACAATGTTCAATAAAACGTTTACGATTTTGAAAAATAAGTTTGCATACTTTACATTTCATTTCATATCCAGAATTAGGCTTTTCCCACTCATTAACATTGTCTCTGTTTAATTGATCATAATGAATATGGAGCAAATGAGAACGTATATATTTTTTACCAGTAAATCCTTGATCACATATTGGACAACGAATTTTATACATTGTCGACTCTGAAGAGTGTGTCAATTTCATGTGACTGATGAGAAGACTTTTTGATGGAAATAGTGTTCCACACTGGTTGCATCGCTTTGGATCTTTTTGCATAAATTTTTTTTCATGTTCTGCCAATGTATTGACAGATTGAAAATTTATATTACAAACTGAGCAAGGAAATGCAGGAGTTGGATGAGATACTTTATTATTCCACCAGCGATCCAATTGATCATGAAATTTTTTTCCATTTACCAAGTAAGAATTTTGTAATTCTATATTGTCAATTGGATCAGTTTTCTTATTCTCAGCAGCAGATTGAATATTATTGATTTTACTATCAAATTTCCTGGGTGAAGTTCTTCTAACAATCTCTCCATTTTCTCCCTGATATATTTGCTTTTCATATTCTGCCTTAATAAATCTACAAAATACCTTGTGTTGAAGTAAACAAGATTCCAGCCAGAAGCGTTTTTTGCAGCCCTGGCACATGTATTTCTTTCTATGTTTTTCGCAAGGAGCCTTTGAATCAATGGGCGATCGATCTTGCTTCGATTGAATAATCTTGATACAGTGGAGTAATAAATGATTCTTTAATTTATGTAAATTACCACATTGTATTTTACATATACCACACTCATCCTGACTCGCATTTGTATGAAAACACAAATAGTGATTAATGAGTTTTTGCCTTGTTGTAAATCGTGTACGACAGACACTCGATCTGTATATCGTATTATTTTTTATATTTATTGAATTTTGTACCTCTGTATCTTCAGTCTTTATAGGTGAATTTTCTCTACTGGGACTATCAGGTACTTGCAATTTTTTCAATGCTATTTCCAGATTCTTCAATTGAACACCAATAGATCTTTCGTCACAAAATTGTTCTGTTTCTCTATCATCATCATCATCATCATCATCATCATCATCATTTTCACTTGTTTCAATTCTATTCAAGGCAACATAGCACTCTTGACAATTGTAGCGCATTTGTAACAGAGTCATTTTTCGAGTAGTAGTTTTTGAAGATTGGAGAAGCAGACAAGTATTACTTTTCAATGGAGTTATTAATTTTTGTTCAATGACAATCTTTGGCTCTGTCTCTTGCAATTTTTCTCGCGGCTCAGGTGATTGTCTCTTTACTATTTTACCAGATCTCAAATACTTTAAATCGATATTTTCTTGTAATTTTTGATAATGAAGAAATTTTTTTCGCTTCATCATGGGACTATCATCGTGATCACTTAAAAGAGCTTCAACTTCTTGAGGTACAGCGTGAATTTTAACAAATGGTGTATCATTGCTGGTGGAATTTTGGGCTTTAGATGAATGATGGATCGATAATTGGGATTTTGAGAATTTGGGTCCTGGCCGATTGGTTATTTTGGAAAATGATTTTTTATTTTTTAAGACACTGTGAGCCCTCTCTTCAGCCAATTGATCTCTTCTGCGCTTCCTCTTACATCTGGATGACTCACTTTGAATATTTTCAACTACTGGCAATACCACTGAACTACTGCTCTCTCTTACTCTACGTTTCTGCAATTTATCATTATTTCCAATATCATGATAGTGAAATAAATGCATCTGCAAGGAGCCTTTAGTGGCGAATGTTAGGGGACAATGGTCACACTTGTATGCTGATTCTTGCCAGACAATATGACGATGTGAGGATTTTCTGTGGGACAGTAATTGTAGTGGTGTCATTACGCTTTTTCTACAAACGTGACACACAAGATGCTTGTGTTTCTTTGAGGTACCATAATATTTCATGTGTATTTTTAAACCAGCTCGATGATTAAATTGGCTGAAGCAAATATCACACTCGTAGTTATTTGATGCATTTGATCTAGTACGAAGTCTATTCTCTTTGAGTTTATTACAATTATCGATAACAAATTGACTCAATTGTTGGGAACATTGGAAAGATTGTCGTTTAGGATTATTGATACTGTTGTTGAGATTAACAGAGACTGTTGGCTGAGGGTTGGGTAATTGTGTAGAATGTACGCTAGAACTTGCCGGTGAGGATGAGTCCTTGTCGTCGTCGTCGTCGTCGTCGTCGTCGTCGTCACCATCGTTGGCTGGAGGGGCTGGAGGTGGTTCAAGGGGATCATCAGATTGCTCTATCGATGATGGTACAGGCACCTCAGCGACACCCGTAGACTCTGGCAAATCATATGGAGGTTGAGGAAAATCTAGGAGGCTCTCCAGCATTGGGCTACTTGGCTCATTCTTTATTGGGAGCTCCAGAGGGTCCACCTAGAATTTTATTAAAAAAAAAAAAAGGGCTAGAAATTGAATGAGAATATCTACAGAAATAGAAAAAAAAAAATGCTCGATTGAACTGTCTACCATATTATTATAAAAACAAAAGACTCATAACAATAATTTGGCTAACCTCGTCACTCGGTGCATCCACAGCGATAAGGCTCGACGAGCCTCTGTAGATCATGGCACGTGCCATGTTACTTGACAATTATTTTTATTTATCACATATAAACTATCAATTTAATTTATATATCTCACAACTCACAACAATGTCAAACTTGTTTTGTGTTGAAGAAAATTATTCTAGGTTATGAGTGGATATTTCGTTATTGGGGGGCGTCACTACATATGTATACTCAGTATATACATTTCACTTATTATTATTCTCGACCAGAATGTTGAAAATTTATCGAGACAATTATTAGTGCGATATGTAATGAGTTTTATTCAATCGAGTTTGTAGAGATTATCTATGGAGGGTTAAGTGTCTATATCAGTCCAGACTTGAAAATCACGCCTTTTTTTTTTTTTGCACCACCACTCAATCATTTGATTATATTTTCTGCTCAATGGCTGTTTTATGATTGCAGAGGGATAATCATCACTCTGTAAACAACTGTTGATTCGTTTTGAGAGAGAAAACAGCTAGCGGAGTAGCGACGAGGGGTAGTCAAATTCCGGTTCTATATGTAATTTCTCTTGTGCTCCAATGATGATCATTTTGAATATTGTAGTGGAATTTTTGGAAATATTGAGGCGAAAATATTTTTATTGTGAGCTGAATAATATAATTTCGAGTTTCGAAATGAAATATGAATAATGAATTGGAATTGTTATCGACTGAGCGCCGCGAGAGAGAGACCACACACACCATATATTGCCACACAGCGCCATCTTGCTAGCGGGAATATTGACAATTTATAAAATTTTTTGAAGCGAATGGAAATATTGATCTGCATTGCTGTATAATCCAAAATTAAAATGAGTACAAATCATTTATCTCTTCATGTGTGCACAATTTTCTTACAAAATTTCTTAATAATTTTTTTTTTTAATCCATCAAATTAGACGAGTTCATGGATACAACTGCATACGAACCAAAGTTAAAGATATGAGTATTGGAACAACTGAATCCAACTTCCTGAATAGTGGAGCAAAGTCAGATAATACCGAGTTTATTATCATTGTTCAAGTGGAAACTACCAGATAATGAGTAATTTCGTAATAATTCACATTTTTATGAAAAATATTGTCTTGTTTAAAAAAAAAAAAAGGGATTAAAATCTCATCTTATAAATCCCGATCGGACTCACCTATACTGCAAAACTGTATTAATTGACTAACTATCAGTGAAGGAGTGGCTCACCACATTATTACCTTAGCTTATAAGCTCCTTACCCTTTCCTATTACCTACCTACAGCCACTCAACCAAATATGCTTTCTCACCGAGACATCGGCAACTTCACCACCTATCATCGTAATCCCATTGCCAGGTCTATACGATCAATTAACCACCAGTGCTTAACAATATTATTATTAATAACTGTACACAACTACCAACTGAGTTAGTAACAACCCAACTGGTACGTGTAATGTGATTACTCCCCTGATATCATGAATCACATCAGGGCACCAAAGTCCCACAGCTGTTAGTGATAACATTTGTGGGGGAAAAAGAGGAGAAGAAGAAAAATTAATTCCTCGACGCGATAAATAATAATTGATATTGGAATGCTAATTGATGCGGAAAATTATTAGGGATATAGACATTATTAAACGACCCCTGAGTCAGCTTCGATTTTCCTTCAACTCTCTCCATCCCTCCTTCTTCCCTCTCTCCCCCTACTGAATATGTAGGTCAAACTTTCATCATTTATGTATTGTAATTCCTGCAGAATCAAAAAATTTTCCACATGCAGCATTAATCTATTCTCCTTTGAGAAAGGATAGGAGAGGCCATCTTTTAACAAAAAAATTTGAATTATTTATCGCAGCTCTTAATTGAATAATTTTCAGTGTGGGAGGGGGATCAATAATTATATCATTATTTTCATCACAGATTCTCTCTCAATTTTCACCAAAAGTTGGCCATAATTATCGCATATAAAAACTATTAAATTGACAGGAGTGTTATGATATTCAGATGAAGCATCAGGGCAATGCATTTTCATGAACTCAGCGAGACCAAGCGTAACGCCCATTCTCCCAGCAACAATTGGTATTCAAATTTAACAACTTTTAATTGCAATTATGATAATGAATCTATATAGTGCCCGGAAATTTATCACCTGGGCTCACCAGCCGCTCAACCATATTTATGTAGAAAAAGAAAAGAAACGAGCTCCCAGTTATCCTCAAAATTGAATCTCAAGAAAATGTCCGCCATTAACAAGTATTATTATTGAGTAATTAACTTCTCACGTGGAATTACATGTCTTTGAAGCCTCTATTAGCAAAACAATAGGGGTGATAAGAGCATTATTAGGTAGTAGTATTATGATTCTTGTTAACAAAGTGCTGAAGTAGGTATATACCGAGAGTATTCAAATATTCTCATGAATTATGTACCCAAGAAGCGAGGGTAAAAATGCAGATGCACGTGAGACCGTCAGTATGGCTCAGTTAAATTCTTATCAAGGATTCACCACAATGGTTTACCTCCGATTACGATTTGTATCAGATAATTTATAAAAAGTATATCTCTGACGCATCTCTGGAGCATCATCAAACAGAGACAAATTGAGTTTGTTCATCAAGAGTATAATAATATTTTCGAAAATGAAATTAATTGTCAACCTTCCTTCATGCACTGTTGTCATACTAGGTGGTACTCCAATGAAAAAGCCTCTGCTTCCATCTAATTATCGGCCGGTAATCTGTTATTATTGCTATAGCATAAGTTTCCATTGTGGTATACATTAATGGGTTTCCCTAATCAAACCTCGCTAATGCTATATACACACTATATACCCCTCAAGCATTCATTTGGTACATTTACCTAATCAGGAAGGATGGAGGATCTATGGAGGGGGGGAAATCATAGAAATTTATAATTGAAATGAAATTATTTTGCAAACATCAGTTGGTTTCGGGCGAAACCGTCAGAAAAACATGGCGCAGAGTGAGCGGAATACATGAATGTAAGTTGGGTCGAATATATTGAATAAGAGGTGGTGGAGGAGGAGGACGGATATTAAATCGTCGACCGGTGGAGCGATATTTCTATACGGGCTGTCGTATAAACAGAACCTCCTTACCGGTATTTGTCAATATTCAGAAATATCCAAAATCAATACTACCCCCTCGGTGCGCATAGGAAAGGATAATCCAACACGAGAGAAAATTATGGATACAAAATTTATCAATTTCTATTGGCAATCACTGTAACAGAGTCCTCTGAGGAGGCGGGTTAGAGCGAGAGAGAGAGAGAGGAGTTAACGAGTTTTCACCACTGTCCTCCTTCATTCATTAGACAGTGCAGAGGACAAGTTAAATTGGTAGTGCAAGAGATGAACAGCCTCTCCTCAAATACTATGGGAATAGCTGGATGCTCCACGAAAATGGAAAAATCTAAAATGTAATTTGTCCCTGTAAAATTCAAAATCCTCTATATCAGAAAACTAATGAGAAAATTCATTAAATTTTCCGATTGCGAATGGTAAATTCCAATAAAACAGTATTGTCAATAAGCGCTTGTTAAAAACTTTTCAATTCAGCGACTCCCTTTGTTCGTTCTAATTAAACGCAACAAAGAGGTCTTGATTGCTTTTGCGTTTGAGTGAAAAGGGATTAAAAAACATCCGAGACGATATCCATATTCTCATTGCTTTTTGTCTGTTGACTGTGAGACATCAGGGAGAAATAAACAAAAGTCTATTATATCTTTATAAAGATAATAGATAATCCTCTCCTCCTTAATAGTGGACCGCCCCATTGACAGTCTCATTGGCCTCTGACCAGCTGATTTATATTTATACTTATCCAAAATTATTCACCTCAAGAATATATAACCCGAGTTGCCCTTTCTACCGAGTAATAATACAAGTCTCACGCGTCGAAGAGATCATCTTCTAATGGCTCTCGAGTTTAATCTCCCACTTTCTGCGCTCACTCTAGAAATATTAATGCCCCGTTCGTGACCATCATTGATGCATTAAAGTTTCTACTCAATACACCAGGGTTTCATTTCAACTCTGAATGAGTCTGAAAATTATCTTCAATTGTGGAAATTGTTCAAGAAGTATAAGTACTTGTTACTGGATAATATTTTAGGTGAGTTTTTAGGAAAACTGCATTTTCTCTCCCTGATATAAAAATTACCATTTGTTGTGCAACAATTTTTTCATGTAAAGGACATAAATGTGCGGCATATCATAAAAAAAGGCCAACGAGGTCAACACAGCAGCAGCAGCAGCTAACAAAGTTTTCGTAATAACGAAAATCGTTTAAATTCGATAAAGTGAAAAGAGGACATGACACTCAACGTAGGAGGGAGAGAAACAAGGATTGAAATTCCGACAAGTCGAAAGACGCCGAGAGAACGAAAGTTTCTTGGCTCTATTCGAGTTCCTTAGATATAATTAAAACCACTTAACGTGTCTACTCATCAAACTACCTGACTTGAAAGTGCAGGATAGAAAAGTGAACAAGGATCCTCTAAAATTAATATTACAATAAATACCTATATTGAGGACTGTATTAGAAATCCACAATGAAGAATTACTAGTTTAATTTTGACAGTGTCCTTCATCCTATGTATTTAATGATTTTAATTCATGGCATCCTCTTCTATAGAATCCTATTAGAGAAGCATGGTAGACTAGTAGAATCTAGAGAGTCCGGGCGGGCATACCTTTGAAGAGTACAAGTGAGAGAAATAGTCTCTGGGGACTCTTGTACATACATATATGTATTTATATACATATAGACATAACATGCACTTCAAAAGCTTCCCTCTGCTTTGCACACCACTACCACTGCGAGGCGACCTCACCTAGAACACAGTGCATAAATTACTTGAGGATTAAATGGAAACTGAGTTGGAAATATTTCATGCAGAACAGATTGAAAATTGGTCGGGTGGAAGTAAAAAAATTTTGCTCATTATCAATGCACTAAATTATCACATATAACACAACTGATGACAGGAGAATTTTTTTTTTTTTTTTTTCTTGCGCAGAGTCTTATTCGAGAAGGGGTGTATATAACAGCCAGCTCTCTCTCTCTCTCTCTCTCTCTCTCACAACTAGTATCTAAATAAAAACCAAAAAATTGAATGCGTGGCATATCTGGGCGAGACAATAGTGGGAGGGAGGGATGGAGATTTGGTGGAATATAGGGTGTGCCAGTGGTTTAGCGGGTTCGAAAACCACATCAGGCTATACTGGTAGCCATCACATTCCCACGAGTAACCAAGGCATATAGTTTCCCACTGGGACTTTAAAGCTCACGAGCCCTTAGCAGAAGGTTCAAAGTAAAATTTCTCATGTGGCAGTGGATATACTCCAATGGAATGACCTTTTAATATTGACTGTCAATTGAATTAATACAAATACAAATTGATATTTGCATATTAAGACTGCTAAATAGTATATGGGCTATCTGTTGAAAATTAACCAGACAAATAGTCTAATAGAATTATTCAAAATGGATAAATTTACTACATCATCAGTAATATTATATAATGTCATATTTAGGTACATAACTCATTCTCGCTGTTGCTGTGGATGAACAAAAACTTTGCAACAAAGTAATCCAAGCATTGGGAGATTAAGAGGTTTGAATCGTTTCTCGGCTTAAACGTGAAAACTTGAGTCTTACGTGACGCTACTTCAAATGTATAAAATCCCAGCAGACCCAACAACGACGCATACACTGCCTTTACTTTAATCTACCAACGCTCCAAAAGCCCCTGAAAGGATAGCACACGCCCACACTTGGCCAACCAAGACACTTTAAGGAAAACTTTTGGTTGTACAATCTGATAAAAATAAATGTTCTTGATGCATTACAATTTTAGGTTTCTCTAATATATTTACGTCTACGATGACAAACAAAATAAAAAATCACTTGGATTTTAATGAGCATTCAAATATATAGGGTGACAAATGACATTTCCCAAGACAATTTTTCAATTTTTCTCTCTCCCTCTCTCACAGCCAAACTCACGGCAACGACAAGTAAATTTTCATGATGGAAGAGGTCATAAAAATTTCCTGTCGGTCGTTCTACAATATCACACCCTCTTTCATCCGAATATATTGTACCGATTACATAAGTGAAAAATGGACAGCAGCATTGACGTATTTTTGTAATATCCGTAAATTTGCACTCAAAGTTGGAAGAAAGAATTTACTCAGCAACTCCAGACGATTTAATCCAGCATTCATTCGAAACTCTCTTTCCAGATATTCCATTGTTGGGGGAGTGGTACGTTGGTTTCTGATATTGGAACTGCTCCAATGGTGGCTTATCCATCGGAATCCCAAGGCCAAAGGGAAAAAAGAGTTTACCTACATACGAGCTCCATCTTTTTCAACATAAATATTTTGTCCAATTATTTTTGGCAGTGAAATTTTCATTTTCAAATAAATGATTGAACCAAAAGTATTTTCTTCGATCAGACATTGTGTTACTCTTGGCTGAATATAAACCAAACTCCAGCACCTGGGATTGTTTCTTGATGCATGTATTTTGTCAGTATCATACAGATAAAATTTGTTGTAGGTGTTGAGAGCGCATCAGATAGAACCACCAGTGAGTCATGTTCACTCAGCGAAGATCGAGTGGGCATATACATATATGGTTGAACGGCCAAGCTAAAGTGCTTTTTATTCCAAATCTCAACGATTGGAGTTACGCTTGGATAAACTTGCTTATACACATTGTTCTGTATGTTTTTCCACCTGCCAGTCATATATAGAAACATTCAAGCCATTGAGCTTCAAAAGAAATATTATTATTTATAAAAAGAGCAAAATTCACTCATATTATATGAGTGGGAAAATTAAGGGAAAATTTTTTTTTCTCTAGAGTTGAATAATAAAAGAGCTTTTTCTCGCATTTAATCCTTTCAGCTGAGACTGTATAGCGAGCGAGTACAGTCAATTGAATATACACACTACTGTGACAATGTTCGATGAGCGTTAGATTGGACCAATGTGAATTGCTATATATCTTGGCATTGTTGACGGTGCCCATTTGACTAGGCACACCATCCGTTACCATTCATTCTCCTACACATCGTCAAATTATTGTAATCGGTGCTGCGCCCGCGCACCTCAATAAATCACACACGTTGGTAAATCCATTATTTCCCCTTGTTTTAGCCAACAATTTGGAATAATAAAGAGGTACTTGGCCATTTAATCATCATCATCATCATCATCATGGGACTGAAGCAATGAATAGATCATCAAAATTCATTTCCCGCTGTCATGAAAGAATCATCACAAGGAACAAAGCCTCAAATAATATATGATTTTGGAAAACGTATTTATTCACTTGATTGTCATATAATTGGGTGTAAATAGTTTCAAAGCAAAAGTCTCGGGGCTTCATCAAAGGGCTACAGCTACATAACATTAGCACAGCCTGAGATCTTAATTACATCAAAGTTGGAGACTCTGTGGGAAAACGGAAACATGTTAAGTGGAAATTATTTGGTTTCAAATGACTCTCATTAACACCTTTTGAGAGACTGTATCAGGAATACAATTTGAACGAGTTGGTTTAGTACAATTGCTGGTATAAAATCAAACTTTGATATTCTACAAACAACATTATGACACCCACGACGAGAAAATTGAATGATTTTCAGCCAACAGTTCATAAAATGTCCTCAGATTTCATTTTTCGTTTTTTTTTTTTCACAATTATTATTGTACACAAGTGACAAATTCCAATTAAAATAATGAATTTTTTACATCCATTGTTTTTAGTATTTGATGACACTCAAAATATATTGAATATTCAAACTATCGGCGTAAAATCCCGTTGGTCAAATAAAGAATGCAGTTGACGCATTTTTTACAATTCCACAATGGCACGATTCAATTGTAATCACTGGAATCCCCTAAAAAATATTTAATCCTCTGTAAATACTCAAACATAAAATACATTCCAGTCTTTACTCGGGCATCATGCGTGCTAGAGCGCGTAGCGACCTTCCAGTGAGTAAAAAAAAAAATGGTTCACCCCAAAATTTTATCTCTTTGATTCTTTCACATTTGATATCTCGATAATAGCTGCCCTGCTACTCAGAACTCGCGAAAAAAAAAAAAAAAATGGAAACGAGTTGAATTAGAGAAATTGGTCATTTTTAATGGAGAATGGCTCCCGCACCCTGATACCAAATGCATATTTCACGTATCTACCAAAGTTGTTTATTTGCTAATATTTTAGCTCTTGTTATTGATACAGACAATATATGATCTATGTAGTAAATAATTTTAATTTAAATTTTCTCGCTATAATACAATACTTCTGACAACTTGTCACACACAATTTTGTTATGTTTCACGAGTTAACAGGGAATTTAATTCAACTCTTCGGAAAATATTGCGTCATGTATTTGTTCAATTGTTCACTCCAATTAAGAATAACAAAGAGCAAAGAATAATGCTGAATAAAGTTGTATTAATCCATGCGTGGAATAAATTAATATAACAATTTATCAACAATTTTCCATAAATTCCTCCCTTTTACACATTTTATCATAAGAAAAATAATATACAACTGTAATTACGCGAAATCTCCACAGGGATGATTCAAAGCCCCGATGGATGCTTGTAGCGAAAAGTAATTAGCCTAGATTCATTGCAAACACGATCGGATTCACGTTAATTGTTGGTGTGTGAGTTGTATCCAGTTTAATTTATTATTTCAATAACAATTATCATAACGTAATTGTAATTTATAAGGCATCGATGAAATCACCATTTCATTTCCATGGAAATTGCAATCAATTTTTATTCAATAATTGTCAATCAAACATTAATTATCTGGCTGAAAAAGTAATGAGGGGTGGGGGGGGGGGGAAGCGCAATCAATCAATTAATCAATCAATCAATCAATCAATCAATCATGAAAGAAAGGCATTTCTTTTTAGAAATAATTTTATGGTAATTAATGTAGGTGATAGGCATCGATGCAAAATCGTTTTAATCATCGGAAGACAGGAGGGACCATTGCTGGACGAGTCGATAACAAGAGCCGTTTTGCAGGTACATATCATCCGATAATCCTATAACCAACTCTTCATCGACCATGCGCGTAATGTATAACACAACTGAATTGTAATTTATTGTGACCCGTATTAGATGCTACTTTACAATGAAAAAATCAACTTGATGTAGAGAAAATAATGTTGAATAAATTTAATTCAGTTTGATTCACACACGTTTTCCCGTGTAAATTACAAAAGTTGTGAGAGCCGCACAGTGGAGTTGTCATAACTATGAAAATTGGATGATACGAAACACCATGTATAGGTTTATACATTTCAACCGAGTATGCCTTGTATGATTCAACTGAGAATTGACACGCTACTCGAGTTTATGAGTGCCCAAACCAAAACACAAATTTTGTTAACATTTCATACATACAAATATTATCATCATCACATATGTATTATCAATAACAAACATCAACTGAAGATCGAATTAACCGAGTTGTTTTATGAAATTAGTCACGGATAATCAAGACTTTTTCCCCCTCCAATTAATTACTAATGCCCGCAAACTGGGCATTACTCCAGAATGTTTGGCAAATGCGATAATATAATCCCGGTAACCTCCACTTAGTCACAAAAGATTATGATTCAATGCTGGATGCACGGTAGTAATTAATGTATATTCCTGAATCACAACAAGATACATTTTCACAGTTGTGTTTCACAACTTTGAACTTGTGTAATAATTCATTGCAATTCACATCACCACAAACTTTACAATGAATAAACCATGTTTATCAAGACAATTTATGCAGAAAAATTATGAAAATACCTTTTGATCTGTTGGAAAATTAGCAACTATATGAATGCTTCGAAAGTAATTGATTGCGACCAATAATCTCTCTGAGATATAATCCTTTATTCTGTCATGTTTTTCAATACAAGAGAATTTATTGGTTTAAAAAAAAAAAAAAAAAAATTCACCCTGCAGTTGTATCAAATGAGAAAAGGAGAAAATAAATAAAAATGAAGCACCCTAGATTAAAGCCGTAAGCTTGAGAAGAAAGCAATTTAGCATTTATGTTATTCAATTACCGCCCCACCGTCTACTGTATATATACACATACCCCATCCGATGAGTGTAAAGGTGAAGCACCCGAGAAAACTAAATGATGCTATATTTTAAAAAATGAGTCAAGTTATGTCGCTGGAACCAGATGGTGTAATGACTTTATGGATGGCATATCATGTGCTACGTGCAGAATTGACCTGTGGGAGCATAGAGTGCATGTATAAAGCTGTACGGCGTTGGCGGAGCTCAGGAGGATTACATATTCCCCACGAGAATGTATACGATATCATGATGGGTAAATTCATGGTAATGAGGTAAAAAAAAAACTTTTCATCATATTTTTTAACTTTA
This sequence comes from Coelinius sp. EB29, assembly GCA_035578325.1. Classification (NCBI taxonomy): domain Eukaryota; kingdom Metazoa; phylum Arthropoda; class Insecta; order Hymenoptera; family Braconidae; genus Coelinius; species Coelinius sp. EB29. Next base: position 21,582,968 of record JAOZGT010000001.1, on the reverse strand, counting down.
TCACTCATGCAGGCTTGTCAAATTTCCGCTGATAATTGAAGATAATACTATTGATACTATTGATTTCTGAATTATATTCATCACAGTTCGTTACCTCTGGTGAGAATACCCTTGGTTTGCGAATCTAACGTAAAATGAGGGCATTGAATGATTAAAACGTGACGTACATACCACACATACATTCATCTAGAAATGGGAAATCCCTCATTCCCTCAATATAACTAGACCAATATCAGTTAATCCGCCAGGTCTAGGTTGTATTTTATATTGTCCTCTAGATGACATCATGTAAATGATGATCCCTGGAGCTTTTGGAATAGCACTCCTCAAGTCCTCCTCCACTAATTGTCCAGTGATTTTGGCAATGTACCAAAGTAACTGTTTCAAAATGATCATGCACACCGGCCACTCTAATTATTCGATAACCAATTTGGGAATAAAAATCTAATTGCATTATAATCGTTGCATATACTGATGGTAGATCTGATGGCTAAAGTCAACATATGTCGTCCCAGGTTAGCAGTACCACTGATTATCAGTTTACCCGCTGTCTGTGTGTCCCATTGTGTACTCAGTCCAATCTAATCCAATCTAAATCGCCAAACTCAGTCCATTGAGTGTGAGAGTTTAATAGATTCTTGGAATAATCTTGAAATTTATTATCATATCGTCAAAAGGATACACCACTGAAACTAATTGAGTTTGTTTGACAGCAAATGTTATATCCGATTCCAATTTTCCCGGCTATCGAGGAGAGAGAAATATTGATTTTTGCGCGGGAGTATTTGAATTTGTGCTAGATGGCAGAAGGTGTTTGTGACCCTTTTTCTCTCTCTCTCTCTCTCTCGGACACAGAGACCCATGTGTCTGGGTCTAGATAGATATAAGTAAAATATCAGTAATTATTATAATTTCAATATGAGAGCATCGTCTGGGAGACATCTCCTCCAATCATGGCTGTCAATGAATACTCTCAGGTGTCACATTGCGATAGATAGAAAAAATCTTAGAGGCAAACTTTGTTCGTCCAAGTCAATTGTACTCAACAACATTGTTAAGAGAGTTAAACCATTTGGGAAGGTTGTTGTCATTGATCTTCCTTACGATGTGCAAGTTAAGCCAACATGTCCACATGAGTATCCAGATATGGACACTGTTCTTGTTAAATTAGTCAACGAGGAGAATTTTTTTGAGACTCAAATGAAGGATAATCTAATCTGCATAAACGTTACGGATGAGGCCTGCGAAATTCGTATGAGAGACGAGGGAAAGGTACAAGTGGAGAATGTAAAGTGCTTCATTCAGACACCAGTTTGCTACGGTGAGAAAGAGTAAAAATTAAAATTACTACCTATTTATTTATTTATTTATTTATTTGACGTTAATTTCCTTTACGTTCAGTCTATCTCATTTTGGTATCAGATTCAATTATGTTTTTAGATGTCGATGTGAAGACGCTTGGAAATGGTAATGTGAAAGTTTACAACATGATATCAGATTTTATAGCTGTACAAACGGAATTTGGAAGTATCATGGGATCCGGATTGCAGGCAAAAAAAATTACTTTGTCATCGAGTGAAGGTGGTTCTGTGACCATTGAAAAAAGTATACAGGGAGATATTGAAATTAATACAGCTAAAGATGGTGTAATTTCAATTTTTTTTCTTCTTCTTTCCATTTCTATTCAATGCCTGAAGCACAATTAATTCCATGTTCCATATTATGCAATAGATGATTGATTTATTGATTATTTCAGTTTGTGGATGTGGAAAAATGTCTAGGAACAAAACTAGACATATCAACGGAGAATGGATCCATTAAACTTGGGAGTAATTACTGTGAAAAAGGGACATTTACTACGTTAAATGGTGACTTGAATCTCAATAATCTCCACATGGACAATAGCATCGATATTCATGGAAAGGGAAACTTGAGTATTTGTAAGTCAAATAAAGTCTTAATGTATCTCCTATTCCCATTCTATTTTCCGTACTAATTCTGATAATTCTCCAGCCTGTCTTGACGGTTCACTTGAGGCAAATATCAGAGAGGAGGGCTCAGCTAAAATCCAACTGGCCAGAGTTACTAAAGATTCCGTCATCACTTCTAATGGAGAGATAAAACTCACAATACCCGAAAAAATAAATACCAAACTGATATTAAAAAGTCCAATTCTGGAAATTGACCAAAGACTAGAAGGAATTTGTTATAAAAATAAGGAAGAATTAATTGGAAGACATAAAGAGAAAAAGACAAACATCACCACCACTTGCACTGTCGAATCAACCAAAAGAGTGCAAATTGAGCAGTCAAGTTGGATGGAAACATTTAAACTCCAAAATACCCCCAAATGAATCCATATCTTGTAAATGACAATTGCATTGTGATTATTTACCCTAGTTTACACAGTTGGCGTTAGCCTCAAGCAATCCAAAATTATCATCAATATCTGATAATAGGGAATGAGATTCTCCAAGACTGTATAGAGAAGGTCCAGCGTGAATTATAGGCGCACTTCCCAAACACTCGCCATTCAAGTAAAAGACCACAAACTGAAACATATTTATTTTCATTGTTGGACCCAGAGAGATATTATAATTTTTGACTTGTTAAAAAAAAAAAAAAAAAAAAAAAATTGAATTAAAAGTTTAATAGAGTATTGCTATTTTTACCTGTCCTGGAGATATGGCTCTTTTCTCCTTCTCCGAAATTATTATCAATTTTTCGGTAGACGTTTTATAGACTTGGCATGGACTGAGTTTTTCATTACGTTGAAAGCGATATTCACAGTTAAGGACTGTCCAACTGTGAATCAATTGTTTGGGTTCTTCACAAATCCAGTGAGGCTTTGAAGCGACAAGTATACGTGCGTATAACGCTGAATTATCTGTACCTTGAATCTGTAATCATTCAAAAAAAGTCTTAGACCTCTTCCATAACTTTGAATTTTGATTAATCTCAAATAAAATAATTCAATATATATCCTACTTACAACCAAGATATCATTGGTTTTGGCATTTTTCTGAAAAACAAAATATGCCTTGGATGCTCCAGAAATTCGACACCTTTGACCCAATGTCCAACAGTGAATTCCCTGATGATGTCCAACAATATTTCCTGTCTCATAGTCTATGAAGTTGCCAGGTCTATTCTCTAAATACTTTAAATTTAATTTTATTGATTATTATTATGCTCTATTTCATTATTTGATCCTGCTCATACACCTCATTTCCATTGAATTTGTCTTCCCTACTTGTGGAATAAAATTTTGAAACGTTCGAGTTCCAATAAAACATATTCCCATGCTCTCAGGCTTTTGGGCAATAATATCCAGATCAGCTTCAATTGCTATTCTCTTCACGTCTGTTTTCAGCATTTCACCAAGGGGAAACATACACCTCTGAAGTGATTCTTGGCTCACTTGAGATAGAAAAAATGTCTGGTCTTTTTTTTCATCAACTGCATGTAATAATTTCATTTCTGTAAGAGATTCATTTAAATGATAAATTTTTAAATAATTTATTATAAAACTGGTGCAAAATGAAAATTTACTCACTCATATCTGGTTGATAATTCTCTAAGAAAGGACCAAAGGAAGATCTTGCATAATGGCCAGTGGCAATAGCATCAGCTTTCAACTTCTCCCTCGAAAAATCATAAAATTTTTTGAATTTTATATTTTTATTACAAATTATATCAGGATTTGGAGTATAACCGTTCTGATAACTGTCCAGAAGGTATCTGTGCAAATGAACAAAAATAATTATTGAATTCATATATAAATTTTATAATGGATTTTGTCCGCATTCATTTTTGTATAAAAATTTTAAATTATACTTACGTGAATACTTCATGCCAATATTCTTTAACAAAATTAACTTCCACGAGGGGAATATCTATTTTTTTGCAAACATACTGAGCATCTCTGTAATCCTCGTCTGCAAGACATTTTCCAGTCTCGTCTGCGGTATCCCAATTTCTCAAAAATACTCCAGTTATATTGAATCCTATTATTTAAAATAATAATCACTTTTGATCATCTCCATTGATTGATTTTTAATAATTATACCTTTACGTTTCAACAATAACGCTGCAACAGCACTATCAACACCACCAGATAAACCAACAACAATATTTCTAAACATCATACTATAGAAATGTATTATTATTGGCATAATATGCCCTCACAACATTATTTTTTAGAAATCAACAAATAAAAAACTTGGGATTTCATAATTACCCCTTTGCAAATGAAAGTTAGGTTTTCTCTCTCTCTCTCTCTCTCTCTTTCTTTGTTTTCCCGCGTGCTGCCGCCCTCGTTGTGAGGGCGCTCGGTGTTTTTTTTTTGTCTGTGTGTGTGCATGTTTAGAGCATTAGAGAGCAGGCCCAGCCAAGGGTGAAAATTTTTAGAATAAGAATTTTTTTTAAAAAATCATGGCAGTGGCTGCATCTTCTTTTGGACTTTATTTGGGAAATACATCCTCGTGTCTCGCTATTTACAAAGTAAATACATCATATCAAAGTTTGATTTCTCTCTCCTGCGTGCTCCGGAGATGCACGTGTCAATCATACTTTTTAAATTTAAGATGTCAATTTTTACTAGAAAATTATTCAATATTTTTTAAATTTTTTTAGGATGAAAATGTTGACGTTGTTGCTAATCATGCTGGGGATCGAGTCACAGCTGCTGTCATTGCTTTTCACGAGTCCGAACAGGTGAGTTTAAAAATGTTTTGTTGTTAGGTTAAGAATCAATTTTTTTTTTTTTCACTGAGCCAATAATTTAACAAAATAATAATTATCCATAGATAATTGGGGCAGCAGCAAAATCAGGTTTATTTCGAAATGGTGCAATAACTGTTGTCAACAATAAACGTCTGATGAACAAAGAAATTGACGAGATTGAGTTGGATAGTGCTATTAAAGAGAGCTCAGTACCAATAGTGACTGAATCAAAACTTGACTATTCAATTAAGGTTGGTGATAAAATTGAGAAAATTAGCCCAAAAAAAATTTCATCATTACTCTGTGGTGCTATGTATGATATTTCAACTACTGCTGCACACGATGACGAGGAGCACAATGTAGTATTGTGTGTACCTCATAGATTCAGTAGTGAGAGTATTCAAGAGTGGAGCGATTCAGCAACTAGTGCTGGATTCAAAGTACTTCAAGTCATTGCTGAACCCGTTGCTTCTTGTCTTGCACATGGATTGGGCAAGAATAAAAAGGAATCTGAGTGAGTTAATTACTATATATAAATAAATTCAACTATTTCACATAATTTTCATCACCATAATAAAATTTCCAGGCTTGTCTTAGTCTACAGAGTTGGAGGAGTGTCGAGTGACGTAACACTAGTTAAAGTAACGGGTGGTGCATTTACGATACAATCCACCCAATACTATTATAATCTGGGGGGTAATAAATTGACGGATTTATTATCATCATATTTGGCTGAAGAATTCAGAAATAAATACAAAATAGATCCAACTGAAAGTCGTAGATCTGTATCAAAGTTGAAGAGTGAAGCAGAAAGGGGCAAACATGTGCTCTCAACAATGTCCACTGCACACTTGTTTGTCGAGTCTCTGTGCGAGGGAGTGGATTTTAGTCACAATATCACTAGAGCTAGATTTGAAAATCTCATTGGACCACACATATCAGAATATATTCAACCAATTCAGGATATACTCAATAACACATCTCACACAGTTATGGATATTAAGAAGATAATTCTCTGTGGAGGAACAATGAAAATTCCAAAACTTCAGGATAAAATTGCATCCATATTTCCATGCGGACAAGTCTTGAATACCAAATGGAGTCCTGATGAAACAATGGCCATTGGCGCAGCTATGCAATCATCCCTCCTTCTATCACAGGGAATTCACGATCGTCAATTAAACTCGACACATGTTGAATTATATACTCTAGCAACATCTATTTGCCTTAAATTTGAAAATTATGAAACCATAAGTATACCTGAAGGTACAATTGTGCCAATCAAAATTCAAACAATCATTGATATATTCAAAATCACAGATGATAAAATTCAAATAAATATTTTTGAAGGCGAGGACATGGGAAATGACATTACTCATCAAATTGGTGTGGTGGGTTGATTGTTTTACCTATTTAAATTGTTTATTTTCGAAATTCAGGGATGATAATTATTCTTTCATTGACTTTACAGATTTCTCTCGACATAACAAATCCAGGCAAGTTGAAAGTCGACACGGACTTGACTGAAGCCTTCTTAAATGTCCACATAATGGAATTAACAACCGGAAAAAAATCCTCTTTTCGCTTTGGAATTCATGAGGACGATTCTCTATAAATTTCGCAAAGTATACATAATAATCATAAAAATCAACCATATTATTGTATTTATTGATCAATTACAAAACACCTCTCATCCTCTCAGTTTCGTTCAGTGTCACCATGTAAAATGACGTCATAGTTTATACACACGAGAGGAGTCACAACAAAATGGTAGCTCCATATGTATTTTATTTTGCAACAAGACATTTTGTCATTGTTTGATTACTGGGAGAACCTTTTCATTAATTTCTACATATAGGTCAATTGGACAAGTGACCAAAGATGCTGTTCAATATATTGTTTGGCTCAAAGGAGAGAGCCATCAGTTCTGATAATTTCCTTATTCAATCAGGGGGCATTTTTCATATTCATTTGCTTTTGAATTGATGGGAAATTTTGATATGGAAGTGGCTGCTGCTGCGGGTGCATTACATATCATTCTCCTGTGAGAAGAAAAAAAAAATCCTTTTCGAGTATTTTGCCCACTTCACAATTTGATGTACGTGTGGCGCTAGTGTCGGACAGCCGGGCAGTTCATTGTAAAAATGTGGAAGTAGAAGTAGCAGAAAGGGGCCTTAGCCTCTATCTACAATATATAAGTGGTAAATATAATTATAATATCATCATTTACATTTCAATTTCAGTAATTTCATCAGTTGTATGAAAATATAATAATGAATACGTCATAATTTGATAGATTAAAACAGAGAATAAGGGTCGAATTATCGTCTATTCAGACTCGTCAGACAGAATTTGAAGTGGTGAAGTATCTGCGTCCATGCATAATCGTCCATTGGGAACTGCGTGGCTTTGCGTAAAAATTCACAGTGTGCGCGCGAGGTTGCCTTCAGCCATCTTGGGTTCTTGGGTTGTAAATATATAGTCGTACAACGGCCACTGCCCGGTGAAGGAGGGGGCTGTCAGTTTACAATACGTCAAGCTATAGTTAATCCCACCAACAAAGTTTTTTTTTTTCTTCTTTTTTGTTTCTTTTGTTTTGTAAATCATTCTGTCACCTTCAAATGTGAACTAGAATTCCCCCCCCCCCCCCCCCACAAAATGCCCTAAATGTTTAAAAAATATAAATAAGAATAGAAACATCAAGTTATTATTGAAAAATAATAAAGTGAGTGGTTATAACCTTGGAATTTAGTTTGAACCGCCTGTATAGGTTGAATTGTAGTATGCATGGAATTGTGCTGCGCGGGGTTGTTGGTGGTGTCGTTTAACTACTCACGACTGCGTATACCCTGGGTTAGGAAAATATCTCCATTGGCGGTTCAGTGTTCAGTGCCAGTACAGCGCCAGGGTAATTGACACGGCGCATATCTGTGCAACTATTTCCCCCCCCCCCTCCCTCGTTTTTTTATTTATTAATAAATAATAAAATCACTGTATATCCCTTACGTGTACCTTCTCAATACGAATCAAGTTTAACAGTGCTAGTGTGTATGTGTAAATGTATGTGTCAGGCGTCAGTGATAATGGTACGCGTGCAAGTCGACGTAGATTTCCGAAAGCACAAAAAGAAAGTGCTCTGATCTGCTCACCTAACAACGGATTTGAGATCTAGCTAGTTAACGGTAATAGGTGAGATTATCTATGAATCATATTTTTTTTTGTTTTTTTTTAATATCTTTATCACTTTGCATTTCGTTGTGCAAACTACAATGGTGTAGTTTTTATCCATTTTGTATTATATGTATTGAAATAAATATTAATGATGAAAACAAAAGATTTAGTACTCGGGTTTTCATCCTTTTTTTTTTTTTTTTTCTTTTTTTTCTTTTTTTCTTTGTTTACTAATTCATTGATAAATGGACGAGAGACTTGAGGACAATTTTCATCCCATTATTTTTCAAGTTTTTTGAATCTACAGATGATTGAGAATATTCCAATTTCCATATTAAATTTTCGTGATCAATATTCAATTTCACTTGAGGTATTAATTAGCAAACATTAGGCGGTGCTTAGCGATTAGACGGATTTCAATACTAACTTGAAACCAGAAAATGTTTAAAAATTCACCCTTTTATTTTGGCCAAAAGTTTGAAACACTCATATTTTCACGGTTCAACAAAGAACGAAACCTAACAACAAGATTTATAATGGAAAGAAATTATACAATACACAGAGTGTTGGAGAAAAAAATGAACCTCTTCCAATCATCAATTGTGCCCTCTTCTCTATAGATTTCTGAATGTCTAAATGTTGTTGATTGAAAAGGGTCAATTATGTTGTACCAACTCATCTTGTTAGGTGATTGGAAATGAACAATTTTGGGGGGGGGGGGGGGAGGGGGAAATGTAAAATTACTCGTACACATTTTTTATAATATCATCAATGTAAAAATGGTCGAAACGTTGATTTATTAGGAAGTGATTTCAAACTATGTTGATGGTGGAAAAATGAGGTTCTCTGCTGATCAAGAAGAAGATGGGTATGGGGTAGGACTGGGCCAAGAGAATCTTGCCAGTGATGCAGATGAGAGTATAATGTCTGCCGCTGGTGAAATGCAACCGCCAGATGGTAAAGCCATGATGATTGATGAATCCTCGACAACCTACAACCTTCCATTGTTATTTGCCAATGGATATCCCACCTCACTGGACAAAATATCACTGGTAAATTTATTTATAATATTTAGCACCACAACATGTTCATTATTGAAGAGTGCTCATGCACATTTATTGTTTGAATAATTCACAGACTGAGTTGGAACGTTTTGTGACATTCATGGTTGAATGTTCATCAGATCCACTGTCGACTGTACCTAAATGGTGGCCCAAGGAAATGAAATTTTCAAATCCATTAATACGACCTAAGAAAAACAATGATGTAAGTATTTTTTATGTATTTCCAATTCATTTTCTTGGTAGTTTCCTTTTTTTTTTGTTCTTCTCACATTTGCACTATCCCTGCAGTCGCAAGAGATGAAAATTTGTGATGATTTGCCTCAGCCTTAAAGTAGTCGATCGATAAATCATATCTAAAATGGCTTGGCATCGTATGATTCAGTTATTGTCACATGAATAACAGGCATATTATATTCTATTATAAATGGCGTCCACTCCAATACCACGCGGGACTCGATATGTCGTTAACAAAATGGCCGCCAGCCAGCTGAGGTGATTCAAATATACCGTAATAAGGATTATGGATCTTTCGAATAATCATAGTTTTCTTCTTTCATAACAAACATAGAATGCATTTAGCTTCATGAATTGTCATTCATGGAGAAAAATTTTCATGAATATCCGATATTTGTTTAATGAATAGATTTTCCAAGAATATGCGAGTGATCCAAATTTATGCGTCACTCGCGACAGTCCCCTCGGCTGTATTCGAGGATTATCTAACTGACGTTGCAAATTTTTGGCGAATGAGGGAGTGTGATAAAAATTATTCGCAGATAGTGTCAAGTGAGATAAAAACATGTTGATGCATCAACAGAATAATCAATATCAATAATTATGTTTCTTGCTATTTTCACCTGGAGAATTTTACATTTTCACTTCTATTTAACAAATTCAATAAATTGGATAATTTGAAAAATTGCACGATTGAACTTTTTTGAAATATAGTACTCGTCGAGCTTTAAAATTATCACAGATTTTTCTCAGATATAATTGATAGATATATAATTTTCACTGTAATGCCCCGTTGTATTATCAATATGCATATGGGAACGACAGAAAATTTATTATTTTTATAGAATTGGATGGGGAACTTGAAGAAATTAGTATACCGATGTTATACATACCACAGGAGTGAATATTTATTGAGCTTCTGTTCATCTCTCACACAATATCCCCGAGAAAAGCTCTACTATGTCAATAATTGGGATTCAACGACTAGCCTTTATCACAAGGGGACTGGAAAATTATTGGCAACATTTCGCAATGAGAACATGGTATTCTTCAACAGTCAACGAAAATTATAACAATCATCAGCCTCTCCTCCTGAATCCTCTAATAATGAAATATTTCTAGGATTACGATAAAATTGTTGATTGTCCCCGTCGATCTCTATTACCCTCAAACCATGCGACATCAAAATCCTCATCCAAATCAACGAGAACAAAGGAGAAAAAACAACGAGCGGCAAATAATAATGACTTGTCCTTAGTTGTTATACAGCCACGATTAGAAGAGATTTATCTCTGTGACAACTGTGATGCAGAATTTGAAGATTTGGATCAAATGAAGGTATCTGTCACATTAAATTTGGCTGTACAATATTAATAATTTGCATTATTTAAATAAATGTCCCGTGTCATCCTCAATCTTAAAATTAAAATTTCACCAAACTCTCTAGGAGCATGAAAAAATATGCGGTGAACCGGTGCAGAACATAAATTCACGTCCAGCGACTCCATACGAGCCCATCATACAACCTGAATTGGATCAAAATCAATTTTTAGATTACTTCAAATTATCAACATCAACAACATCATTACAATCATTACCACAATCACAATTACCCCCACTACCACCACCACTACCACTATCACTACCACCACCACTACCACCACCACCACCACCACCACCACCACCACCACCACCACCACCACCAACGTCAAAAACATCAGAAATACCCGGTTTACCTTCGCCAACGATTGTTTGTGAACCTGTAAGAAGTACAAGGCGATTGCGAACAGCGGCCAACCTCACAAGATGTCCAACGATTCCACTGTCATCCCCTGCTGGTCTTATAATGGTCAAAAAGTCAAAGACAATGGCTGAGAGTATACAGCAGGAACGATTGGATAGAATAGAGAGACACTTGACCGCACCTCCGCTCAATAAGTTCAGTAGACCCAAGTGGCTTGATCGGCTTGTGGAGTATAACCGTTGGATCGTCAGTTACAAACCAAACAGGGAGAAACCTGTTCAGGATGACTATGTTCATGAGTATACCTTTGGCGCTGTCAAACGGAAACCTGGTAAGTTTATCTTCGGATGGAGAAAAAAAAAGAGAAAAAAAAAAAAAAAAAAGGAAGAAAAGTTCTAAATACTTACATTTAATGAAACCAAACGTACATATTTTTTCCGGCTCATGATTCAAATCATTAAAATTTCCATTGACTTTGGAATGTTCTCATCCTTCTGCGGAATATCAATTGGAAAATTATTTATTAGAATTATGACGACACTAGGGCATTAAGCGCTTTTGCGCACAACAATTATACATTTTCTGCATAATCATACACTTTCTATCATTTCTTGACATTTCGAATATGAAAGCTTGTTATATTTTTGTACTTACTGCCCGAATACTCAGATCTCACAAGGAACACTGCAAAATAGTTAAAATAGATAATTTTTCGAAATTGGCCATTTTGATTAAAGAATAGTTCACCCCAAATTTCGACTCATCAAAAATTTCGTCTTTTCGATTCTTTCTCCTTTGATATCTCTAAAATAGCTGCCCGGCTACTCAGAACTCGCGAAATAAATTGAAAAATCGTTGAATTGGAGAAAATGTCAAAATTGGCCATTTTAACTGAAGAATGGCTCACCCCCGAAACCGGCCCACCCAAAATTTTGTCTTTTCGTTTATTTCTCGTGTAATATTTCATAATTGGCGTCCAGGCTACACACAACTCATGAGAAAAGCTGAAAAATAGGGAAAATGTAAAGAAAAAAAGGTTATAACTACACATAAAGAACCAAAAAAAAAAACAAAAAACTACACATGAACATACAAACGAAACGATAACATTCTCGTTGTCATGGAAATCATTAATTGATCGATTGATCCATCTACCAATCAGAACATGAATAAAAAGTTAACAATCAAGACAATGTTTCATTGTCAATCAACTTTATGATAAAGGAAAAACAAAAAAAAATTATATTCTACTCCTTCTCCTTCATGATCCATCAAATTTTTATCCCTATTTGCAAAAAAAATTTCAAAATGTTTGCGGGAAAAAGCGATCTGTTAAAAAAAAAAAAAAAAAAAAAAACCTCCTTCATCCTTGAATAATTGATTTGTTTTTGTTGCAGTTCTCAGTCTAAAGTCTCAATTACTTTACATAGCGTGTGGCACCTGTCATGTCAAACTGGAACGATTGACTCCAGACAAGTTGGAAGACCTTAAAAAACATCCCTGGAAATATCGTCCCCCAATTGCTAAGAAACTACCACCGAGACCTCGGCCAGGGCCATTATCAAAGATGAAGCCAGCTCATTTGGCAATGAAACGAAAAAACTCGACTGCTTTGAATGCCACATGTTCAATCCAACCAAAACGAAGGACAATCGCTCATCTTCATACAGTAAAACCAATTTTTCCAACTTTATTACAAAGTTCTACACCCGATTCAGCGTATAAACGTTGCTCAGAGCCTCGTAAAACTATCATTTTGGTGGATCTCTGCTCATCAGATGAAGAGGAAGAGGGCATGCGTAATCCAGTTCAGTCTGATGAAAATCGCGATCCAATGTCACTCAGAGATAATGCTTCAAGGACAAATTTCTCAAAGCACGTATCCCTCAATACCAGTGATTTTCGATCTAGATCGCTTGGGTATCAAGGCACTACGGTGAGTGATTGGCTGAGGCAGGAGACTCTCACTAAGGACAATGGAAAACGCATAGGCCCCATTAAGTATCTCGGCAACGTCATAGACTCGTCCAAGACATTCACATCGGTCCTCAAGCCAACTCCATAATGAAACAAAAATTCTCCATGTATTCATTTTTTTTCCTTTTTTTTTTTTTTTCTTTCTTTACAGAAAAAGCGTTATTGATTGAGTTTAGATGATTTTATATGACGTTACGGCGGTTTGATGGCATTTAGAATGCAAAATTCTCGTAGAAGGTAATTTTAGGCTCGTCGGCCCACTGCTTACGTCGAGAAAGCGTCCGACAATATAGACTGTTCCATTTATTTTCGTATGGAAGTGCTTTTTTTATTATTATTATTATTATTATTATTTCTTCCTTCTTCTATCACTCGTTTTTTTTTTTTTCTCTCAATTGAATTCTATATTGTATTTTTTCATCGAGAGAGCATTATAACGTAATTGAATTGTAGCGTAAGCCTTTTTTGAAGAAGAACAAACAAGATCATCAAACGCATATAGTTTACATAGAGAATTAAAGTCATAAAGTTATGGATTTATCATGCGTATGCTGATATCAACTTTTGTGGTCGCTGTATACTCCTTTATGAAAAATGTACATATAAAATAATCCCTATTGAAATAAATTTGTCTAGATTTTTCATTTTATACGAATTTATTTGTGTGTCAATAATGTTGAAAGTATATTATCCTAATTTTAATTAATCCTTTTCTTTTATGAACAATCAAATTCAAATGCAACTTATTTGAGAAGACATCACCCTCCACTACTCTATAGGCCATCTGGTGTTGAAGTTTTGATTCTCAAAAAGCCCACTTGACTGATATATCAGACTCTCCTTCACTTCTCTTCCCTCCGCATCATTGTACAATATAATAATAATAATAATGCATATGTATACTCTTACCAATAATTTAATAATCACAAGACTGCTCCATAAATTTAATCACATGATTCATTTCCATTTGCCAAATGATATTCTATTTATTATGTGGTATATGTACAAAGAAAAAAATCAAATTTTCCCGCTGAATATAGCCAGAGAGCAGTAGTATCCGTTTCCGCTATCGACCCCCCCTGCGCTTAATAAGCCACCATAGGCTATAGAAATTTTCTCCCACCCCGCAGATAATAATTTCGACTCTCTCTCATCGTCGTCGTCGTCGTCGTGTACCGATGCATGAACGAAAGAGCCCAACGTGAGCGGGAGAGAGAGAGGTGCGGTGTTGCGTGACTGCGAGCTGGCTGCGAGTTCGAGCGTGTGTGTTTGTTGTGTTGTAAGAGTAAAAAAAAGACGAGAGAAAGATAATAAAAATAGTGAAGAGAGAGAGAACAAGAGGAATAAATATAATAATAAATGCAATTAATTGATAAATTCAGAGAAAATTCATTAATTTTTATGTTTGTTAAAAGAATTTTCACTCTCCCAATCGACGTAATAAATGAAATACTACACTCTGACGAGGGGTTTGCAAATCAAAGAGAAATCGAAAGCATAGCGAGAACGTGAGACAAGAAACAACGCAAACCAAAAAGAAAAATCTACATGTGCATATATATCTGTTAAACTAGAGGAGAGAGAGAGAGAGAGAGTGAAAGAGAAAACGAATATTCCACGAGTGAACGAGTGAGTTGAACAAGATAATTGTGTGTGTGTGTCAGAGAGAGAGACGATAATCTTCATCCAGAAGAAGAGAGATAGACAATTATCGTCGTAAAAATAATAGTTTTTTTTTAATTAATAAAAGAAGGAAGATAAAGACTAAAGATTGCAACTGCTACTGTGGCAGCAAGAAAAATGTCATCGTACATTCAGGTTGCTGAGGACGAGGGTGAGGAGCCAATAGAATTGCCAACTGAGGACGACAGTACATTACTGTTGACGACACTGGCTGCCCAATTTCCCGGTACCTGTGGCCTCAAATATCGCAATCCCGAGTCAAGAACTATGCGGGGCGTACGGCTGGTTGATGGCCGTCTCCATCCGCCAGAGAATGGCTGGGGCAAAGCCGTCTATTTCTGCGTTTTTCCAAAAGGTATACAATATTTTTGGCTCAGGTGGAGGGGAGTAAGACTGGTCGCGTGTCTTTTGGCAGATTGGGGCTTTTTGTTTGAGTTTTAAGGGTTTTAACGAGAAATGTCATGACAGAATGAAGAGTTTTTAGGTGAAGAAACGACAATGGAGGACATCTAGATGACAGAATATTATTGTGGGCATTTTTTTTTTTCCTCCCCCTCACCGACAAAGAATATGCTGCTATGATGGCAATGTATTCCTATTTGTGTAAATGTGGGAATTGTTGTTGGGGATTGGTGCGCCTGCGCGGTTTATTGGATATTTTATCCGGTGAATTTGATCATGTATTAAAAAATATTATTCATTAGAATATTTGGAAATTCAAGATTTTTCCTAAACATCTCCAGAATGGAATGAGGTTCATTTATTACCCAGATATCATGATGATTTTTAATAATTTATCTTGGATCATTATATCAAGTATATCAATATTATTTCAATTTCTAGAAAATAAACGCAAGTCTGATGATAATTTGGAGAATTCAACAGCTAAGACTAAAAGGATGGAAACTAAACTACGATGTACTGATTTGATTGTACTTGGATTGCCATGGAAAACTACTGAGCAAAATTTGAGGGAATATTTTGAGACTTTTGGAGAAGTTCTCATGGCGCAGGTATGTATGCAGTTTAATTCAATTTTACACATCTTGTTGTAAAAATTGAATAATTGAAAATGTACCCCTTTGTGGTTTCATCAGGTCAAGAAGGATGCAAAATCTGGCCAGAGTAAAGGCTTTGGATTCATAAGATTCGGGAGTTATGAATCACAGCTGAGGTGTCTTGCCCAACGACACATGATCGATGGCAGATGGTGTGATGTCAAGGTTCCCAACAGCAAGGTAAACAGTCGAAAAATATTTTAATGTCTCTTTAATTAATTAAATTTAGTTGGCTAGCCAACTGTCCCTTTCCCCGTTATTATTATTAAATCAACAAAAAACAAAAGAAAAAAACTATACAGAATTGAAGAAATTCAAGTTTTTTGAAATAAATTCCACGTAGTTACAATAAATATGTACGAGATTTAGATAGTTATTTTCATTACTATCCCTTGAATTGCTCAAATAAAAACTTTGAGAAAGATTATAACAATATTAAATGAATTTCCATTGGATATGAGCTCTCACGAGAAATTGCTTTGTTAACTTGCAAAATTTTATAATTTAATATGGAAAGCAAAGGGAGGGATTGATGAAAAAAACAATAATCTCCGTGATTGGTGCGTTTAATGATGAATTATACAAGGGAGAAAAAAGAATAATGAGTGAGAAAGTTTCTTATATTGTATGAATAGATGAATGCAAATGGCGACAATGATGTAAAGAGCGAGCGCGTACATGGTTTATGTTTGTATGGTATCTGAATGTATGAGGCGTGATGATGCGGGTGATTCAGAGTGAAAATCCTATTATATTTCTCTTTCCTCAAGTTGATCAACTTTGCACTTTCAAAATGTATGAACTTTCCAATTTTTATCGTATGTGAATCAATCTCGGTATAGATGTTAACTCGAGAATCATGTAGAGTTTTTTTTTTTTTTCTTCTTTTTTTTCCCCTCATCCCCCCTCTCCCCCCCCCCTCAATTGGAGGTTGACACTCTTCAATTTATGGTTATTAATCTAGTTTTGTTAATATTAGAATTCAATGAATTATAAAAGTTTAATGATGTAATGATGAGTGCGTGTATGGGAGCCTATAATTTCTTCATGTGTATCTACGTCAATTGTTTCTCCCTTGGTTGGTGTACATTTGTTTATTGAAATTAGGAGTATGCCGTGTGGAGTATTTCGATGGAGTAAGATGTTGGAGAAAATTATGTCGATCGATTGAATTTGTTTGTTTGTTTGTTTGTTTGTTTGAAGGAAATACTTTATGGGAGAGAAATTGTTGACTCGAAAGTATATTTTATCAAGTAAATTTCCAATCTAAACATTTGACATTGATAGTGATTTTTGTTTTTCCTTCTCCTTTTAAATATCATCATGGAATTTGAAAAAAGATGAAAAAATTCGAGTGTTGAGCTTTTTTTTCTTTGTACATAGCTCTCATCTTCACAATATTGTATTTTTGGCTCAACAATTTTTTGCCACTCTTTGGAAAATTAGAAGAAAGAAAGAAAGGAGATACGTTTGATATGATGAAATTCATTGAATGAGAATGTAAGAATGTACGAATGCACGAACTCACTGAGTAGGTAGGTATATCTGAGTGTCCTAAACTTGAAAAAAAAAAAAAAAAAAAAGAAAAAAAAAATCCACCATGATTAAGTCAAAATATTATTTAAACTATATAAAGACTAAGAAATTAAGAGTCATTGTTCGAGGGAATGAATGTGTCTGGTTCCAGAATATAGACGGGATAATGATGGCACGTCAATTCGATAGCGATAAAACGCACAGCGAGTGTTATCGTCCTATTCCCGTGCATACACCAGGTAGTCGTCGTTTATCACTGGCAAAGCCACCCTACATTACAACCAGTGGAGAAAGTACAGCATCACCACGCTATGATCAGGATTATGATTACAAAACAACTCATTATCCGTCCTATCCACCTAATTATCCTTATGACGATTCGAGTAGTAAATACAACAAGTACGATCAACAAGTGGCAGTACCACTGCCACCTGCGCCTCCTCCTCCTCCTCATCATCATCATCAACAGCAACAACAACAACAGCAGTCAGCATTACAAAGTGTGCAGTATGCCTATGACAAGCATCAATATCCACCTTATGAGGAGAATAATTATGAATCAAGGGGGCCTACAAGTTACTTGCCATTGCAACAGTGTGGTGGTGGTGGTGGTGGTGGTGGTCCACCTTTATCAGCACCTGATACTAATTATTCCCAAGACTCTGAGTACTCAAGATACTCGAATTATGAGGGGAGCAATCGGCATTATTTAGGATCAGATGGTGGCGAGTATGATAAAGGAAGATATGGATATCAATACGAGAGGAGTTATTACGATGCTGATGGCAGATATGATGCTAGATATCCTGATGGAAGAAGTGGTGGTGAAAATCGTGAGGATAATAGATATGATAACAGGGAGGACAGACGCTATCAGGATGTAATGAGAGGGGACGAAGAGACTAGGTATGAGGGACGTGAGGAACAACGATACATGGATCGAACTGATGCAAGATACGACAGCAGATATCCCAAAGAAAATTATTATGATCGGTATTACAAGCATCGGCCCTCGAGAGAACATCATACTTCTGAGAGTTCGAGATATTGATGAATGTTTATTTTTTTAAAATTATTAATTGATAATTCAAATAATTTTCAAATTAATTTATAGAATAATCAATTTTACAAATTCTAGTTTTTTTATTGGAAATTTTATTTTTCCTTTCTATTAATAAAAAATTTAATCATTAATGGGGTTTTAAGAATAAGATTTTTCAAAAAGTCAAATTATGAAAAGCAAGTCAATTTTTTCTCATCACATTGATTTCAATTTATCACTTATTTCAATTTATCATCAGTTAACTCAATTGTCTTGTGAATTTATTTGTAAAGTTTGGGGGAAACGATCAAAAAAAAATAAGAGAGAGAGAGAGAGAGAGAAAGAGAGAGAGAGAGAGAGAGAGAGAGAGAGAGAGAAAGGATTGTGGACGTTTGCTCTTTATCATGCATCAACGTCGCCAATAAACTATGTACAAGGTGTTTTATGATAGCTATATTAAGCATGATTTGTTCCTATGATATGGCCATCTCAGATGGTCATATGAGATCGTTTTCGCAAGTTGAATTTTTTAAGTAAACTTTTGTTTTTTTTTTTTTTTTTTTTTTTCTCTCTTTATTAATTTTAAACCAGTGCTTAACTATTCAGAGATAAAAAAAAATTAGGACCAACTTGTTTTTGTTGTATGTATATTGTATATTGATTCATTAAAATCAAAAGGTATTGGAATATATGTTTAAATTAAAATTTGATACTAGTTTGACCCATTGTCATCAAAAGTAAAAAAAAGAAAAAGAAAAAAAACCAGTTTGACTGATTGTTGGCGTTTGTGCGTAGGAGGGAATGATTCAGCAAGTACCCTGCAAGGTATTCGTGGGACGCTGTACAGAAGACCTAACTGCGGATGATCTGCGCGACTACTTCTCAAAATTTGGTGAAGTTACAGATGTATTCATCCCAAAGCCATTTCGTGCATTCTCGTTTGTAACATTCTTAGATCCCGAAGTTGCCCAATCTCTGTGTGGTGAAGATCACATAATAAAGGGTATATCGGTGCACGTATCAAATGCAGCACCAAAGTCAGAAGGTAATAATCGTAATTTCAACAATCAAATGAACTCGAATATGCGAGGTAGGGGGGGTGGTATGCCAGGTCCAATTGACAATAATATGCAGGGAAATTATCAGGGAAATCGTTATATGGGCCATTCTGGTAATAATATGGGACCCAATGGTTGGAATAATCCGGGCAATCGAGGCAATATTGATATGCCAAATTTACAAGCACTTGGTATTACTGGACAAAATAATGGTGGTGGTGGTGGGGGTGGTATGTCAAATCCACTTGCAATGGGTGGAATAAATTTATCAGCACTGCCAGTAAATCCTGCTCTTGTTGCTGCTGCATTGAATCAAGCATCATGGGGATTGATTGGCAATCTTCAGAATCAGGGAAATGATCAGGGCTATTCAAATCAGCCTGGACCACCTGGACAGCCACCATCGGGTAATAATAGCATTGGTAACAGTGGAAATTCGGGATTTCTCAGCTGGATGAATCAGGGGGGTGGTGATGGAAACACTGGCAATCCTGGCACCGGTGGACCTGGTCCCAATAATCCTAATGCAAGTCAAGGCGCCTGGCAAAATCATCCTGGTCAGCGTGATCAAAAAACAAATACCTTTCTCAAGTATGAGTAAATTGTGTGGAAAAAATTTGTTTCGATTGGGCTCTCTTTGATTTTCTGCAA
This sequence comes from Coelinius sp. EB29, assembly GCA_035578325.1. Lineage (NCBI taxonomy): Eukaryota > Metazoa > Arthropoda > Insecta > Hymenoptera > Braconidae > Coelinius > Coelinius sp. EB29. The sequence goes on along the minus strand of JAOZGT010000001.1, from coordinate 21,563,025 downwards.
AAATTTGTTTTTTTTTTTTTTTTTTTTCTTTCCTTTAACAAATTTCTTTCTGCAGAATCCAACAATTATTACATGGACTATTTATTTAATTAACCATAATAACCCAATCGGAAAAATTTGATCCATATAATTAGGAAGAATGAAAAGCTTTATTCAAAGTGAAATGGGTGGAAAGAATAAAAAAATTAAACGGAAGACGACCAATTTTCAAGAGGAGATGATTGTAATAATACACTACATTTACAAAATTAAACTCAAGCCAAGGTGTAGAGACGGGGGGGGGGGGGGGGGGAGGATGTGGAAGTGAAATGATTGATGAATGTGCATTACAATTTCTTTATCCTTCATTTTTCATTGATTCTTCTGACGAAATATACTTCAATAAGAATACTAATATGTTTAAAGTGGCGTACATGTGCTTGGAATTACTGAGAGTTTATTGCAGTGTGTAAAATGTTTGAAAATGAAAATGGGTGAAAAAAAAAAATATAATGCCAGTGTAATGTGAAAAGTTTGAGTAAGTTAGCCGTTTAACAATTAATTGAATGATTCAAGTGGTATAATTGGTGTTAATGGATGAAAATGGTAACTGCAGATTCATTGCTAATCAATTGATTAATTATTGAAGGTGAATTTGTGAGAGGAGATGGAGATTAGTTGATTATTATATGCAAGGGTTTATATAAAATCGATTTATATAGTTGTTTATGAGTTTGTGAGTGTATTTGTATCATTGAATTATTAACAAAGAAAATATGGTAAATAAATAAAATAACATGGATTAATGATGAATAGATAATGCCATTATTATGGTGATTTATTGTAAGTATTTAGATTAATGCGATTAGCAATAGTTCTTTCATCGATGAGAGCTTAATTAATCGTTGTATACATGCTTTTTGAGGCTTTCCCTCCTGAATGAGCACAATGTCATTTTACTTCTTTGTATCCTCAAACATAATACAGCAGTGGAATAGCACAGAATTGAAAAGAAAAGAGTAAAAATAGCATAATTATCTCGGTAATGAATGGGTAAAAATATCAACATCTTTCGACATTTTCTCCCAAAATCATTTTTCATAGAGATAAATGCATTGAAACGGTCAATTGCAATATGATTTTAACAATTTTCCATTGACATTGTATAGTAGACAAATTTTTGCAATGAGGAGAAGGGGGGGAAAGAGGGAGACTATTGAAGAGGAGATGAACGATGAATGCATAAATAATTGGTATGCAGTTATAATCGAGTAAAAGCGTCATTATTGAATAGACTAATAAATTAATAAATCTGATTTGTAACCGCGGACTTTCTCTCGTAGGTACTTAGCGTGAATTACAAATTGTAAGGTTTTTGTGTATGAATATTTTACACTGGTGCGTAGGTGTGTAAATTAAATAAAATGATGATAATGATAATTGAGTCGAAGAAAAATGATAAACAACTAACAAACAACAAAATTAATCACTAATCAATGTGAAGGAATATAACGAAGAATTTTCAACTGAATAAATTGATGAAATAATTTTTTTATTTTATTGGTTGCGTGGGTTGAGAAGAAAAAAAAAAAAACATAATTAATTACATATTTATATACGTTTTATTTCAATTGAATGGTTTGTAAATGTTAAATGCTATTGAGAGTGAATATGATGCAGTGAATTTTTTTAACAGTGAGCATTGAAAGGATATCGAAAAGTTTTTGGAATTTAGTTGAATTCTTCTTTTTATTCCGTTTCACTCCTTTCACTATAGAATTTTAATAAATGAGAATAAAACATGAGGATATCCAAATTAATGATAATTGTGTCAAAATGGGGTTGTCGATGGAACCACTTTGTTTTTTGAGGAGGAGGAGGAGGAGGAGAAGAAGAAAGGAAAGAAAGCGAGTTTCAGTTGGTGATGTGATTGTCGTAATTTTTTTTTTAGTCAATAAAACGTACATTTGAATGAAAGATTGGGAGTTGATTTATGAGTGGGCAATTTGTGACAGTTGAGAAAAATTTCAAAGATGAAGGATTGAAGCAACAATGAAGGAAGATTACGCTGTTGGGTGAATATGTGTCGCGATTAATTTATTATACTCACATTGACTACTTCAAATCACCTATTAACTGATTAGCGGAGAGAAAAGCAAGAGATAAAACAAGCAACAAATAAAAGAAATTCTTATATGTGATATTGTGTGTGGGCTTTTTGTATCTTTCTTTTTTCTTTTCTTTTCAATGTGAAATTTAATGCAAATTTTCTCTTTTTTATCTAACAATTTTTCACTATCTGCAAATGCATTCTTTTTTTTTTTTTTTTTTTTTATCACTTGTTTACTGGATCATCACTAGTTCTTCCAACGTGTTTGAGGATAAAACTTTACTTTATCACTCTCATCTATTTCCTTGATTTTGAAAAAAAAAAAAAAAAAAAAAAAAATATTTAATTTCACTCACTGTGTTCATCACTGCCCAATCGTCCTTCTATTCATTCTATTATCAATTCTTTAGTGAAGAGATGACTGTTGTTTCGTCAATAATGAGGAGGGATCTAGGAAGGATTTCTCTTTACAGAAATGTTTACCTTTATCTCTTCACAACTGAATTAAAAAAAATAATTGTTTGGTGGTTGCAAGTGGAAGGAAATTGAGTATTCAAATGATGATTGATTGACTTATTCATGGTGACTGAAGATTCATTAGTGGACCGATTGGATTGAATTAACGAACGTGAATAATGTGAGTATGAATCGGTTGAATGTATTTGTTAATGGTCGTCTAAGAACTACAGAAGTGAAACATGTCCGTTTATAATTACATCTAATATTTATAACAATAATACCAATGGGGGGGGGGGGGATAAAGAGTGAACAACAAGTTAATCTCTATAATTCTGCTGATTGACAAATTGTCTTGAGAATATAATAGAAATCTAGTGACAAAATTATTATTATTATTTTTTCCCCTACAAAAAAAAAACAAATATTGTATCAATCAGAGTATTAAATTGTCTTCAATGAGTGAACATAACAATTCCCCTACCAGTCTTTCAACTTTTCATTTTAATTCAGACTGATGCCTGTGAGTGTTTTATATCGAAGCGTGTACGGATATGAGGAGGAATAATTTCCTAAAAATTATAAGAAAGCAAGCACAATGAGTGAGAGAGTTGTTTTGATGTAGATATAACGTTTCAATGAATTTTAAATAAGCATGCCAGCTGTTAGACAAAGACTGTAGTTTAAGACAACTTTTAACAAACATTTAGAACGATTAGAGGAATTTGAAACGGATAAAATAATCGTGAATTCGGTCTCTTCCAAACCGTTTGTTACACACGAAATACAATACAAAACAACATTGAAAGAAAAAAAAATGAGAAAAAATACTATTACACTCATTACACGATGAATAAATGTGCAATTTTGATCGAGACGATTCGGTTTCAACAGACCAGAATTGTCCATTATTACTCTTTTTCACCAACCACTATAATGTATTAAGTCAATTAGTATTAGGGGAGATTAATTTAAAAAAATAAAACAAAAAAGTAATTGTTGCTCAAGAGTTGCCTTGCAGAAAAAAAAAAAAGAAAAAAAAAATGATAATGAGAGGAAAAAAATGAAGGGTGAAGCGATTTGGAAGTGATCGTCCGAAATTTTGTAAATATCCATGATGAATTTTCACGTTGATTATAAAAAAATATTTTTAAAATTTCATTTGCATATTTCAATGAAAAAATTTCCCTCGCAGGAGTGATTTGCTATATCAACGAGCTAATGACCGATGATAACCCTTTTTTATAATAATTGTATGTGACAAAAATGAAAGAAAATTAGAGATGGTATAGAATGGAGCATCTTGAATTTTCATTGATTGAACATTACAAGAGTGATATTTAACCAACTTATATACTTTAAACGTTATTTTTCAATTTTCATTCGTATATCACACTTTCCAAACATTTTTTGCCAATTACATGAATTAGTGATGATTGAACGAAATTGATGAATCAAAAAATTGGGATGATTTTGCGTCTATACCCTTCGAGTATTCCCTCTCTTTATTCGTCCTGACAATGATGGAAAAATAAACGCTTTAACATAATTTTTTATGTTCAATCTGTGAAAATCCACAAATCTTTTGATTGGATGTTGTATTGCTTCAACAATAGATTATTGGAATGGATAATGAAGATGACAAATTCCATTTTGTAAATAAATTATCATGGATTTTTTTTTTTTCACCATTATTATTCAAAAGTCTTTCTAAACTCTCTTATTATATTGAAAGAATCATCTGAGATACTGAATCAATTTATCAATTAATTAAAAAAAAAAAAAACCATTTTTTCGAAAAAAAAAAAATTCATGATAAGTGTGAAATCACCATAGTGAGACTCGCCTAAAATGTTGCAGTAATCAAGTTTTATGGAATTTAATGAAAATTGTGTGTTTAATAAAACTACTCAAATTATTAAATGTTTCACTGCAATAACTAAAATTATTATGATATTGATTGAACAATAGAGCAAACAAATAGTTATTTAAATGCCATGATGAAAAAGTGTGCCGAAAGTGAACGAATAATTTGAAAAAAAAAAAAAAAAAAAAAAAACAAATTCAAAGAAGATAGAGAATTTATTTATTTATGATGAAAAATAACGGGTTACATGAGAAATCAGAGTGTTGTGTCCTATATTATGCATAGATAGTGTATCATTTTTAAAACTTTCAATATTTGTTGTGTGTGTTTTTTTTTGTTTTTTAAGACTTGAATGAGCGAGAAAAAAAAACAAATCATTAATATTCTGCGGATAAATACGCCATCGTTGACAATGAAAAAAACGTAATTATCATTCAATGCGTACCATGCATCACGAGATAACAATTTATAAGTGCACCTATGGTGAACAATAGAAAAAATAAAAATAACCGTTTGTTAAAAAGATGTGTTCATCTTTTTTCATTTACAACTCATATTCCCACGTAAAAAAAATTGCCAATTGATTTTTCAACAGTCCAGTCCCAGAGTCTAAGAGGCAGATGTAAATTTTTTATTACGTTTAGGAAAATAATATTATGAAAACTTTTCATCATCAACCATATCAATAAAATCTCATAGGCATTCGCAACATGAAAAAATTAACCAACTCCCAAAGCTCATCATATGCCAAAATCATCTCAACTGGTCCACTATCCAGCTGCTCCTTAATATCATCCCTCTGACTTTCTACATCAAAGCATTCTCTCAGATATTCCATTTGTCCATATAGAAGAGGTGCTGTTGTCTCTCGAAAAATGGATTTCTCTTTAAAACATTTGGGGCAATTGGTGGACGACTTAATCTCTATATTCCCAGACACGTGTGTACAATTATTATTACTACAAGTTATCTGTACAGCTCGTTTAAATTTACTCTTAAAATTTTTCAATACTTTGAGCAAGTTGGCTTTAATTGTATCAACATAGCTCCAAGGAGGACAATGACAATGAGGATTAATGCAGGATGATAAAACTGGTATAAATTTCCCGTTAACCCTTCTGCTAAATCCCCTGACCCTAATCTCACTCTTACATTTTATACAGGGGAAAACAAATGTTTCAATGTCTACTCTTCTCTGTGTTTGATACTTTTTAATCTTAAATGTCTTATATCTCTCCTCTAGGCCCAAACAACCAACAAAAAAATCATCATTCAACTGTGGTATTGCCTTGAAGGATTTTTTAAGTTCTGGAATAAGCATTTGAAACAAGTAGAAATCCATATCTGGTTGGTAAGCCTCCTCTATTGCAAGATATCCTCGCTCTTCTAGACATTTGTTAGTATTATCATTACAAATGATAAATGAAATTAGATCCCCCTTTCTCAATTTATCCTTCTCCCTTTTTGTAGTTGCATTGATTCGACAAGCGAGAGACAGATCAGCTGGGTTATTGGGTGAGTCTATAGGTTCTTTCATCAATTCTTTGGTTATCACAAGGGATGGTCTGAGCTTCTTCCACTCGTTCTTCTTCACTTTATCACCAATTTCATTAAAGTACTCTCTGATTTTGTCCAAACTCTTGTCAAATGGTTCATTACTCAAAATTTTTTCCATTACGAAGTAGATAGCACTACGAACCATTTGACAGTATTGGTTTTCACCAGGCAGTGTACCCTTTGCCATAAGTGTTAATTCACTCTTATCATCATTTAAATCTTTAAAAAACATTCCAGTGTAATTCTTCTTATTGGCTAGAAATAATTTACCAAAGATTGCTTCAAGTTCCAATTCAATATAAGTGTATTGGCTATTGACAATCATCATCAGCTTATTTGCAATTTTGTTGGCATTATTCAGCTCCTTATCCTTGGTATTGATCATGAGAGAATCAGTGTCTCCATAAAGAACCTTCAAATTATTTGACAGTACAATATTCCGAGTGGCCATCAGAATACCTCTACCTTTGGCAGTAATTGTAGCAGCAATATTGGCGGAATAAAATCTAAAAAATGGTGCACCCATACAGCCATAAACAGTGTTTGATAATAATTTCAAAGCAACTTGTTTGATCTCACATTGTTCTTTGATTTCTGGTGATGCATTTGGATCATTTATTTTTATTTTAGCTTGTCTACGACTATCAACCAATCTACCCATTACTCTCGGAATAATACCCTGTTTGACGTCTTTAGAAGGAAGCTCAATGTTTTCAAGTGATTTATAACCAACCCCTTTAATTGTCGTGAAGCACAGATTGTACTCTTGTATAATACTCGGATAGAGAGATTTGAAATCCATAAGAAGTACTAGATCCTCATAGACTCCTGGAATGGAATCAAGAACTAATGCACCTTCATACGATACTTTTTGATGAGCCTGTTTATCAGGAATTATGAATCCATCCTTGTAAAATGCATGAAGAAGAAGAAATTCATTCCTCTCGATCTTTTTAAATCCCAGAGTTTTTGATAGTGCATAACCAGCAATTTTTGTAATCTCGATACTGAGAGGAATTATATTCATCTCGTAAGCTAATTTCATCATACATAGAGTTTCATTTCTGCTCTCATCTACGAGTTGAAATATCTTTGCTGGATTGCTGTAACATGGTATGATTCTATTGGGATTGATGTGCCTGATGCTACCCAATGGTGTATTCAAAATTTTTGAGCAAACTCCATCGAGATGCAATCGATGCATTTTTGGTTTAATGTCATCGATGGCTAATTTAACGTCGCAGATGGGACGAGAGAATAATTGCTGAAGGATGGACCTCTTGGCGTTTGCGACCTTGGAAATAGAACTCAGAGGTATCTTAATTCTGTTGATTTTAGATGATGATCCTAATCCAAGTTTCAAGAGCCTTTCAAATAGATTCATCAAGGGGGATTCACACTCGAAACCAATGAGTATATCTGGATCCTCTGATTGGAATTTTTCAAGAAATTTTACAAGTAAATCTCTCTCATTCTCACAAACAATAACATTGTCACACTTGGATTTTCTCAAATGCTCGTCTGAAAGTTTTGGACAATTTACATACTTGGATGGTGTAGTTATAAAACAACATTCATCTACAGCACGAGAGCTGTTTGATGCTCGAGAGATGTTCAATTCTCTGTCAGTTATCATGTGGAGTATCACTATTTCCAAGGAATTTCCATACAGAGTTACTGCAGTTGTCATATTTAGAGTTGTTGAAATTAACCGAGGTATCTCTAATTTTTCACAATTTTCATCTTGAATTACTGTAATGTTATTTATATTATTACAATTAACTTGATAATGGCACCATGTTTCAGTTGTTTGAGAACCTTCGAGAAGCTCTGGATTTTTAATTTCCAGCCAGCAGGGTCCTTCCATATTTCTCTCAGTGAACAAAATCTCCAGGGCAGTTGCAGAAGTACCAATTACACATTCAATAGAGGAGTTTGAATAATTATTTGGAATTTGATTGTAACAGCCTGGATATCTTACTTCATAATAATCAGCCTCTTCTGGAATGTTTTTAAGATAAAATGCATATTTCTTTCTCACGAGTTTCATCCTAATATTCTCAATTCTCCATATTGCGGCATCTTTACAAAATTCAGTGTAAACATGTAACAGTGAATTGGAATTTGCTGTATTGAAATTTTTTCTTGGTAGTAGGTGAAGCCTCCTCTCGACAGGTACAACTACACAACTTGAGACATGTGTATTTTTTAAAGGATCATAAATTTTGCCAAATAGATAGACTTTGCCTGGTGTTGGGTGGCTCTCGGTGGCGTCATAGTAGTAGAATCTAAGGACAATATCTCCTGATGAATTTTGCCTCAGTAGCGATTGCCAATTTGCTCTGGGCATTTGCTCAGAAGAACTTTTGCTCAACATTGTAGTTGGTTAAAGACTCGTTGTTGCAGGAACTGGCTGTCTATACCCTTCATAAGTGAGCTGGATTGAAAAAAATATAAAATATATGAATTATAGATATTAGACAACTTTTTGTGACAATTTTTTTTTTTTTTTTTCACTTTCAACACGGTGATTAACCTCAATCAATTGAAAACATAAAAATCAGTACAGGAAAGATAAATAAATATCAGTTACCTGTATTTAACTATTGGAATGAGCCAAACAACTGATAGAGTTCTTTGTCTAGACTCGAAATCGAATAATCAGCCGGCGTCTTGTTTTATATTTATGTTTGACTGCTGTTTTGAGCAATTGATTTTTTTTATGAAATGTAATTTATTTGTTACTGAAGACGAGGTGATTTTCAATTGATAAACATTTTTTTACTGGATATAATTGATTAACAGCGTAGATTAAAGCAACAGCGTCACTTGGCTTTGCTCAGTGAAATGACCGTTGAAATTGTTGAAAAAATATATGCTCAACCGTCAGCAGCGCGCCTGTCGCGCTGCTATGTAATACGCAAGCGCAGCAGGAATGAGAGAAAATTTTAAACTTGATTCGTTGAGATATTCAAACGCGTGTTATTTACCATACGAAATGCATTCAAATGCTCCATAAGGTGACCTTGAAAATATCCAACATTTTCATGGAATAATAGGTGATGTATTTGTAGGTAAACTTTGAATCTTCTATTCTTGTAATCCTGAAATAGAAATCTCTTTAAAAAATGAGAGAATTACAACTGTTGTAATGAACTCCATGTCAAGTACACGCTTTTCCCATTAAAACATGACTACATGATATATACCCAGGATAATAGGGCATATGCCCTAATTCTAAAGGCTAAAGGAGCTAAAAAAGAAGAAAAAAAAAAATATATATGAGGAGAAAAACTATAATTATTATATTTTTTTTCTGTTACCAGAAAGTCAATCGGTTGTTACTATCGCTTCTTATCACTCAGCAAGTTCCGTTGCCTCTACTGAGTGCATTATAATCACCGACAAGTGTTTGCCAGCAGCGAAAACCCATCAGTTCTCTCTATTTCCTTATGAGTGACGTACGTCCCCCTCATTTCAATTCTCCCCAATAAATAAAAGTAATGCTAATGAAAAAAATTTATGATAAATGTCGCAATGAGAGTAATTAAAGGCCCGGTTGCATGACCCATCTGTGTGCGGGTGTTGTACCAAAGAGGTGGGGAACTGGTGACTTTAAAGACTATATATATATATAAAAAAATAACGTGAGAAAGGTGTGCGTCGTATTGAGAGCTTTTCGCGTATTGATTTACCCGTTCTCGCGATGAGACACTGGTGAACGCGCAGGTCCTCAAAAACCTCCACCATGAATGACGTGCTTTTACGTATGATACTCAAGTGTATTGGTGATAAGCCCGTGTGAATTCAACCAGCTGTAGACGCGGTTGCGAGGATGAAATTCGATCCTCCAATATTCAGGCTTTTGGTCATTAATTTGTGCCTCGTTATCAGTATCACCACTGGTGAACTTGAATATTATCAGGGTAAGTTATTTATTGTTGGTGGAACATGTTAGTATTTTTTTTTTTGGGGGGGGGGGGGGGGGAGGTCATCACAGCCTCTGCAGGGTTATTGACACTCCTTCAATATATTCTTTAATTTTCACTTGTTTTATTCTATTGTTCATTAGTTTAGTCTTGGATGGGGATAGAGGATTCATTTGAATTTTATCTTGCCTTCTTTTGCAACTTGTTATTACAAAATAGGAGTTTTTTTTTTTTTTTATAAACAGAAGACAAAATGTATCGGTAGATTAATCAACTTTCGTAAGGTCAACTACGAGGGTTGAAGGACATTATTATTATTATTATTATTGTAGATAATTATGTCACAAGACGGAATGTTTTTTGAGAGCTCAATCGCTACCACTGTAGATTATATTTATCATATAAATAAGAAGTAAAAGAACGTGATTAAACTCCAAGAATTTTATACATATGCTAAATCTAAACTCACATTTCCAGATGTCGAGCCAGAGCCATCAGAGACAGAGGTGAGGCTGAAGCAGCTTGAGCGTTATTTGGAATTACAATCGCGCCCCCGTTTCTTTCGCCGTCATCCCCAGCCTTATGACAATGACCTTGCCTATCGTAATCGCGAGAGGGAGATTCTGGTGGCTCTGGTTGAAAATCCAAGTATCCTGGATATTTTGGAGAAGAATAAACAGAATTACATAAATCCACATCCCGACTACAACAACAATCTACAATACCCAAGGTCACTGAGTCGTCCCTATATGAATGTCAATTTAGAGCCACAATTGGTCTATGAATATCCAAAATTCCACAATTATCCATTTAAATCTAGTCTTCCTGAGGATAATGTTGAGAGACTGCAGGAAAAATTATTTGCCCTCAACCAGAAGCATTACAAAACACCAATCAAAGTGTCCACTGATGAAGAGATTGACCAATTACCAGATTTTACGTACCATTTTAATCCACCGACAGTTGAAGAGTTGAAAAATACCTTTGCAGCAAAGCCAAATGATGCTCGTTACTATGAAAATATCGAACATGTCACTATTAGGAGAGAGGAACCTAGGGTTATTGATGATGCTGAGGAGGATTACAATCAGCTAGCTGACTCAGTGCAAGACAATGTAGTCAAGATGAATGAGGTTCAGGTGATGAAACCTCAAGTCACTGGTATCAATCGTATTAATGACAACATCAGGAGTAAAGTAGAGAGGATTGTGGAAATAATGCCAGAGCCCCAGAGACGGGCTGAGAAGGAGCCCATCATTACATTCACTAGGAGCAAAGTGAACAACGATGTTTATTTTATCGGTGAGTTGTGAGTCAAGGGATTTGGATATAAAAGAGATGGTTGAATTACAATGGAGATGTTTATTTTCAGCTATTGTTGCTGGCTGCAGTGCTGCTGCAATGTTTGCACTCGTTCTCATCAGCTTAACTTGGTGCCGGTGAGAATGATTTTTTTTTATATAAATGTGCCACACTGTAGAGGGAGAAGGGAAATGATTTGTATGACGAGTCTCACAATTCTCATTAGCAATGCCAAATTTTTAACTTTACAGACTTCAGCGTGGTGTTAAAGCAGCTGCAGACATTGAATACCCGGCTTACGGGGTGACAGGCCCTAACAAGGATGTCTCACCATCGGGTGATCAACGATTGGCGCATTCTGCGCAAATGTATCACTTTCAGCATCAAAAGCAGCAGATAATCGCCATGGAGAAGTGAGGATTTTTCATCAAAATTCCGAAATCATGTAAATAATTTAATGGAATAAAAAAAAATTGATGCATATAAATTTCTAGATCAGCAGCATCTCGTGATCCCGGTTCTGTATCAGAAGCTGAGAGTGATGAGGAGAACGAGGAGGGCGATTACACGGTGTACGAGTGTCCAGGTTTAGCGCCTGTAAGTTCAAAAGATTTTTATCCAGTACCAATTGGATTATTGACTCACTCTGACTTGAACAATCTCGTTTGTCTCAAGGCGGGTGAGGTTGAGGTGAAAAATCCCATGTTCCATGATGATCCAACACCAGCAACACCAACCCAAAACACCAAAGATGAGGAGGAGCCACGTCACTAGCTCCAGTACTAATGCAAGAACGAGAGAAAATTTCATAATAAATTCAAGGTGGGACGATCAGATATTATATAATTTCCTTCCCCCCCCCCCCCCCTCCACGAGTCTTTTGGCCTAAGACACCTCTCTCCAGGTGTTTGACTCATTTTTAATCTAATACCATATCTAAATATTTACCTATACATATATATTAACGGATATACAACTTTATAATTTTACTATTTATATAAAGAGCAGATAATTGAATTTTTGGAATATCGCAAATTTTTTAACGATTCACACAATTTGTTTGAAAGAAAAAATTTATTCGCAGAGTTGTGAGAGTGGTAGATTTTGGTCTGTGCTAATTTTACACGGTATACACTAATGAACAATTTTAATGAAAATTTATTATCCAATGTCACAATCGTCCATAATAGTATCGTCGTGATGTCTCAAACACTTCAGGTTCCAGTTTTGCATGCACCAAAAAAATCTCTAACAAAAAAATATATTATATAGAACAAAAAGCCTCATCATTCATTATTGCACCTCAACATCAGCCTAGATTTGAAAAATTTAAAGCTAAAAAAAAGTAAAATTAATATTATCTATGAGAAATTAGAATTCATCGTTCATTTTTAGAATTCTCTATTTTGACCAATATAAATATATTAAGACATATACGATGCAATAATAGAGTAAAAGTGAAATAAATCTGAAAGTAGTTTATATGTCAAGTTCTCTCATGTGCATTGTCCAATGTACATACATGTATGGTAAAATCGTATATATGATGTATCAAAATGCTTCATGTACAAATGGAAGCTCCATCGTCACGCTTGATTCCTCCCACGGGTTTACGTAATCATTTGAGAATTGAATTTCTAATTGTGTTATTGATTTATCTACTGTTGAGCTTCCCGCACCACCATTTCTCTTCTTTGTTTAATTAATTATTCCATGACAATTTAAATCTTCCTGAGATTCGAAATGTGCACGAGTGGAAGGGAAAAAGTACCTTGGATGTTGGAAAAAAAGAAAAAGACGCAATGTATCTCAGTCAGATGAATCAATTAAACCAGTTTTAATCTCTACCATCTAACAGATGAGATGCTATCACCCTATTAGCCCGCTTTATATTATGTACTGAAGGACAAGAGAATATTTAAAAAAATAAATAATGTCGTGCTGGCCAAAGACATATTATACAAATAAATAAATACATATATATATTTTAGCTGATCCACTGTGGGATTGTAATTAGCAAAAGAAAAACCTCCAAAAAAAAAAAAAAAAAAAAAAATAGAATAAAAAGCATCAATGTCTATATACGTAATGTACAATGTGATTAGATCATTATATTTTTTAGCAATTGAAAAATTTTAATTTATGGTGTTTAGTCCTGCTGTTCCTACATAGAGAATATTATTTTTTGCAATATACATTTGCAGGCACGAGAAGAAAAACAGATAAAACCTATTTTAGCTCTGCATGATCATGAGAGATGAATTTTATCAATGTTGTATTTATTATCTTCAGATTATATTGTCGTATTGTTGATGAGTCTGTTAGCATTCTTGAGTGTCTCTATATGGATACTGAATGGTCAATGTAAAGCATGAAAGGACAATCTATGTGTACAAAGAGGTAACACGATTGTATCACGTCTGTTAAGTGGTATTAGGAGTGCCAGTAAGTGGTTAATTAATAGAAAAATCTACTACAACGTTTTCTCATTTCACTAAAATTATTCATTATATCAATGGATTAATTTGCAACAAGGAGTCAAAGGGAATTTCAATGAGACTAGATTTATGTTGCTAATCTTTTGGCAATCAATCGCAATTATTATGAAGAAAAAAAAAAACTTGTATGGTATTATTATTTTCGTAAATAAATAATTTGTTTTTTAAATGATAAAGACTTTTTTTTCAATGGAATATCACTTTATTTCTCTTTATTATATCAGTGAACAAAGAATGAAGAATGAGAAAACAAAAAAAAAAAAATAAGAAGGAAACTTGATCCTGTGAAGGAGTGGCTATCGAACTAGTCGATTTCTTGCCTAAAGAATATAGAATATAAAAAAAAAAAGAAGAGATTGAAATACAAACGTGAAACAGGAAAAAAAAAAAAATATAAATTTGCGTAGAAATCTTGATACTCAGTGTCACGATTTGTTGATTTTTTTTCTTTTTTGTATGTTAGTTTGATGCAACACGAGCAAAGTTGCAATCTTCTTTGAGTGTCTTGAGCAAGTAGCTGTTGTATTCTCGCCAGTTGACTGGAGCTACCTTTTGGATGATACTTTTCACTTTTCTGTCATCCTGGTAGCTCTCCATCTTCATTCGAATCTTGAAGAAGTGTGGAGTGAATGCAATGGAGGCACATTTAGCGAGATAAGCGTCACGATTCAGGTCAGCCAGCTCTCCAAATTCCTGAGCTGTCATTCCAAGCATCTGTTCAGCTTCATTACTGAATGCTGTTGCCCATATGCTGCCAGTAAAGTCTGCAATATTCATCTGTGCTAGTATACGATATTTGAAATTTGGATACTCTCTGTCACATTTTTCACATCTGAAGGATCCTTCATGATCAATAACTTTTTTATTACATGAATCTGTGGGACAAGATTTGTAAAGAGCGTTCTCTGAACGAAGGAACGATATAGTAGCCTTGCATCTGTAGACTTGAGCCTCATCATTGAGTGTCTGCCCTTTAGCAACAGCAGTTTTTAAATCCATCCAAGTTGCAGACATACTCGTATTATCAATTCCCCTCGACAGACTTGTCACTTGCTCAAGATTTCCACCAGAGTTCCACCATCCACGAAGTTCGTGAGCTTTAGGATGATCAGGATCAATTCGAATGACAGTCGATGAAATGCTCCCAATACATTTCCCACCATTAAACTCCCCAACTCTAGCCCCTTTTGCTGCAACAACTGGATTATCTCTCCCATCGAAATTGCTGGCCTGCTCTCCCCAAAGAGTAAGTGTAATCTGTTGAAGATAAACCAATATATTTGAATAAATAAAAAACCCATCTCCTCTCTTCAAAAGTATCAATGAAAAAATGGAAAATTGAAAAGAAAAATACCACTGTCAGACTTTTATCGACGAGGGCAACATCTTTTTTTATAAATTCCTTTGAATTGTCACGAGATTTTATTGTCAACAGAGGACTAACTGCTTTGGCAATTCCCACAACATCTGAAACGAAATGACAATTGGAAATTATTACAATGAATAATATTTATGTAAAATCATTGAAACTCACCAATGATATCTCCTTTGTCACATTTTTCAATCTCATTGATGGTTGTAAAGGTAAAATTCATCTGTGGAATTTTTTCATCAGCAGACTCCTCACAGGGAATTATTTCAGTATCATTGGTCATGGTCATTTCGTACTCGTGCTCGAGATTGTTGAAGTTTTTGTTGGCTGGTTTCAGTTGACAGCGTGAAATGTAATAGATTTTTTTTTCCTGAAAAATGTGAAAAATTTCATCATTAATAAATTTCTCAAATCAAATTGATGGGGCAAAGAATTTTTTAATTTACCTCAATCATATCAAAGAATTTATCAACAGCGTCTCTAAAGCCTGTGCATCTGATCTCTCCACTTTCATCAACGATATCAATATTGAACAATTTACCTTCTCCACGAGAATTACTCCAGTGTCTGACGGGAGACTTACTGCTGACTCTAGCCTTTATTATCCATCTGTGAACGAGAAATGAAATTGTCAATAAATATTTAATTCATTGCAAGAGGATAAAAATTTTTCAATTACCTTTGTTGATATGGACTCAATGCAGCAATTGGTGTAGTTACAATTACAGATCCACTATTCACAGTGTCATTCAAGCGTTTTTTCTCTGGTACTGCTAAACACACAAGAGAGTTATCCAATTTCCGTCAATTTTATATTTGAAACAATCAGAATAATGAGAGTAGGTTATTTACTTTGCACTAAAGCTGCACCTGGTCTCTTTTGTGCTGTATTATTTGCAGTAGAAGGTGCATTTGCATTTGGGGCACCTTCTCCTGTATTCTCACAGCCCATGTGTTTCTCAACAGTAACAGGATTACCAATTTTTCCACCTACGTCACTTCCCTTTGCTTGTTGGGTGACTTCCAAAATTATCATAATGGGTCTGAAAAAATTTTCAAAAAAGCTATCATCAAAAAAAGGTCTGCATTGATCGTGATCGGTCAATCGATCTTGTCTTTTATCATTTGTGAAATAATTTCCATCTTCTCCTCTGTAAAAATCATCATTTAAAATTTTCCCCCTACTCAGCCACTCGTTTCCCCAAATAATTCCATAATTTATTTGCGGGGAGAGAGAGAGAAATATATATATATATATATATTGTGCGTCACCTGGGCTTTCCAGCATTGTTAGCCTGACTGAGTACATAACGGCCAATTTGAATGATGGAAAAATCAGCGAGTGTTCCATCCTCAATCATATAATTTAATTGTGTTGCCAGCATGGTGAATGAACTGATATACATGCCATCAGAGAGGAGTATACGATAGCGATCACCATTGGCCAATTTCTTAATGCCCTGTAAATACAATGATGGATGAGAACAAAGGCCTTGACCTTCAATCTTTCCCAGAACATAATAAACAACATTCAATGTATTAAATTATTCATATTGTTTCAATTACCAGTACTTGACAAATTGGCTTGTCAACATCATGCCCCTTGTAGATTTCCTGAAATTCAATGGATTAAATTGATAAATTATCTCTTCCAAAATGTCTAACGTTTTTTAGACGTTGATCGCACCGAAAATTAATAGAAAACTAATTACTCACCAGCAGTGCACCTCTCGAAAGAGCTGGGAATGACATTTTGTTTGTTTCAATGTTTAATCACTTTTTACAATGAATTTTACCTTCGATCAAACGTATTATTACGCAGAATGTGTGCAGACAGGTCTGATCCTGTCGATAAGGGGCTTCACTTCACTTGTTTTGGTTATAGAGAAGAAGAGGACGCTTAGCCATAACCTCTTCATAGAAACACGTTAAATTTTGTCGCCCATTGTGGGTATAATTCGTTTGAACGACAATTTCCGCTGATTCAATTTTTTTAATTTTAGCTAAGAAAATTTTTCTACAAAAAATAATTTTCGAGAATTAAAATTTTTAATTAACCAGTTAAATTTTCAACGCAGTAGATTAAAAATTTGTTGTTGACAAAGAAATCTACATCTCATGTTAAAATTCTTATGATAAGTTTGC
This sequence comes from Coelinius sp. EB29, assembly GCA_035578325.1. NCBI lineage: Eukaryota > Metazoa > Arthropoda > Insecta > Hymenoptera > Braconidae > Coelinius > Coelinius sp. EB29. The sequence goes on along the minus strand of JAOZGT010000001.1, from coordinate 21,545,810 downwards.
AAAAGGAGAGTATAATATATAATATATCTCGGTAAATATATAAAATTTATCATGTTGAAATTCCGAGTGTCTTGCGCACTAGTTTCTGGGCAATTTTTTCAAATTCAGCTCTATCCTCTCGCCACATCTTGGCAGCATCAACGTTTGCACCACTCTCGTCATTGGGCTCAGCTAGCATGCTAACAACGCTCAGTAAAATTTTTTCCACACTCTGGACCGGGCTCCATCTCTCTGCACTACTCTCGTAGCCCATTGGATCATCACCTGGGGCATGTAAAATGCTGATGCATACTCTACCATCTGCGTAAACTGCATTAAAACACATATATATATATATTTTTTTTTAAATCCAATTTTTCAGCTCGTTGAATTGAATTGTCTAGAGATGGAGAAAGTTTCTTACTGTTCGGATGAAACATTTCGCAAGTAAATTGCATTTTCGGTGGACTCAGGGGATAGTCGGGTGGAAATATGAGTTTTGCTGGAAAAACACCACCCTCGAAGCATGTTCCTTCTGGTCCACTAAAAAGAAGAAATTAAATCATGAAAAAAAATTGTAGAAAATTTTAATTATTAGTTTTAATGTCTATCGTTAGATCTATTTCAGTTTGGAGAAATTAAAAACAAAAAAAAAAAACAACTCATTCTGAGTGGAATATTGATTTACGTACGTAATGAGTGCATCCCACTCGAAGAAATTATCTTCATTAATTGGTCCTGCAACAATGCCCTCCGGTGGATTTAAGGTTAATTCTGCAAATTGTAATAGTTGATTGGAGTGAATTAATAATATTTTAATATAAAAAACATATGGAGCAACAGTGGAAATACTGTGTCGGTAATGGAGACAATTATAATTACGTTTATACTCGGCCATAAGACGTCTCAACGCCGAGCCCGCCATTATGATAATATTAATTATTTAACACTGGGAATAACTTGTTTCATGTCATGACAACTTTGACGGCAAATAACAAAGTGCTGGCCTACATTTCACTCTGTTTGTTTGAAGGTTGTTTTACAATTAACGGCGCTGGATTTATATGTAGATAGATATGCGTTGAAGGATGTGCGCACATGCAGAGAGATCGATATATATTCGCGATGTTAAATGGGCGCAAGGCGGCGCTGAAACTCACAATATGGCTGGCGAAAGATCACAAAAACAGATCTGTTTACTTAGCCCCCTTTGTATAGATTTAGCAAATTTTTTTTTTCATCTTATTGAAATAACATTGAAGAAGTTTGATAGTTAACAAAAAAAATTTGATAGTTGATATTTCTATTTTTTATAAATTTTTTAAAAATCGCACCTGAAAAAAAAACAGGTTCACCCGCACACCTCACATTAAAAATATAAAAAAAATACCATTAGATAGCAAATTCATTGAAGATTAATGATAGTTGAAAGAAAATGATCGATTGAACAACATCAGCGTATAAATAAATTATTTTCTATCCACTCAACGCAGCACAATTTTAAATCCTCCAATCCTCATTTCAGCCAGTATTTAAATATTCAGCATGTAAATTACGGGAACATCATCGATAGAATAGAGAGCTGTTGTTCTGTGCGTACAACAATCAGCGAATATCTTGTAGCATCATCTTGCAAAATCCTACTGCGACCATCTCTTCCACTGTAAAAATTTGCATGGAACATAGCGAAGCTCATCCTGATTAAGTACGGTTGTACATACAGGTCTAAAAAGGCCTAAGGAGAGTGATTGTTAAATTGAATATGCATTTCAGATTGGATTCACACTGCAAAGTAGTCTATAACACGTATTCATTTCCACGTTACCCAGGAGGTAGAATACACATGACGCGTTTTTTTTAACGTGGTATCCCCAGTAGGCCTAATCCACGGGGCTATATGGAATCTACATGCAAAATATCACCTGGTACCCGATGATGTTTTTTACATGGCGACTACATAGCGCCCAGCTCCCCATTGAAGATGGGAAGCCTGGTGAGCAAGTCTGCACTCCCAAGGGAAGTACAGACGAGCTGACGTCCCCACAGAAGGTGGGGAGCCTGGAGCAAGTTTGCACTCCCAAGTGGAGTACAAACGAGCTGACGTTCCCACAGAAGGTGGGAAGCCTGGAGCAAGTCTGCATTCCCAAGTGGAATACAGACGAGCTGACGTCCCCACAGAAGGTGGGGAGCCTGGAGCAAGTTTGCACTCCCAAGTGGAGTACAAACGAGCTGACGTTCCCACAGAAGGTGGGAAGCCTGGAGCAAGTCTGCATTCCCAAGTGGAGTACAAACGAGCTGACGTTCCCACAGAAGGTGGGAAGCCTGGAGCAAGTCTGCATTCCCAAGTGGAATGCAGACGAGCTGACGTCCCCACAGAAGGTGGGGAGCCTGGAGCAAGTTTGCACTCCCAAGTGGAGTACAAACGAGCTGACGTTCCCACAGAAGGTGGGAAGCCTGGAGCAAGTCTGCATTCCCAAGTGGAATACAGACGAGCTGACGTTCCCACAGAAGGTGGGAAGCCTGGAGCAAGTTTGCACTCCCAAGTGGAGTACAAACGAGCTGACGTTCCCACAGAAGGTGGGAAGCCTGGAGCAAGTCTGCATTCCCAAGTGGAATACAGACGAGCTGACGTCCCCACAGAAGGTGGGGAGCCTGGAGCAAGTTTGCACTCCCAAGTGGAGTACAAACGAGCTGACGTTCCCACAGAAGGTGGGAAGCCTGGAGCAAGTCTGCATTCCCAAGTGGAATGCAGACGAGCTGACGTCCCCACAGAAGGTGGGGAGCCTGGAGCAAGTTTGCACTCCCAAGTGGAGTACAAACGAGCTGACGTTCCCACAGAAGGTGGGAAGCCTGGAGCAAGTCTGCATTCCCAAGTGGAATACAGACGAGCTGACGTTCCCACAGAAGGTGGGAAGCCTGGAGCAAGTCTGTATTCCCAAGTGGAATACAGACGAGCTGACGTCCCCACAGAAGGTGGGAAGCCTGGAGCAAGTCTGCACTCCCAAGTGGAGTACAGACGAGCTTAGTTCCCATTGATGATGGGAATGACAAAGTAAGCCATTCCCATCATCAATGGGATGGAAATGGGCCCCACCCGCACCATTTCCGTGAGGTACGTCCTTATAGTACCTCTCCCTGAATCTCAAATGAATAAGCAGAGTCCGACTCCAGAAGGGAGTACAGACGAACTGACTACCCCATTAAACATGGGAAGCCTGGTGAGCAAGTGTGTACTCCCAAGTGGAGTACAGACAAGCTGACTACCCCATTAAAGATGGGAAGCCTGGTGAGCAAGTCTGTACTCGCAAATCACGACCCAAAAATAAAATTTGGCCAATCTTACCCGTCCAATGTCCAAGAACTTCTTCCGAGAATAAAATCACTTCCAGCAGAGTATTTAACTTTGTTTTTATCACTGTTGGAAGTTCCCGCAGGTTATTAAATACCCCACTGGGTTTTTTTAAATGATTTTTACGCGTTTTTTATGTAAAGAGAAGCTCGGCGTCTGTCTCGATGTGGAAATTAGCGACGCCATTTTGCCAATCCAAGATGGCGTCGGTTCAGGCAATAGAGGGGATGCGTAGTGGCGCCCTCTACAGTGTGAGTGTCGACAAACGTTTATTGGTTAATTATCAATTATTATTAATTAATAATAATCAATAAATAATTATATATTATTTATTAATAATAATTAATAAATAATAATTAACAAATAAACGGCTATTTCAGTGGTCACCACACAACAATAGAATTTGGCCAATCTAACCCGTCCAATGTCCAAGATTTTTCCCGAGAATGAAATTACTTCCACTAGAGTATTTAACTTGGTTTTTATCACTGTTGGAAGTTCCCGCAGGTTATTAAATACCCCACTGGGTTTTTTTTAATGATTTTTACGCGTTTTTTATGTAAAGAGAAGCTCGGCGTCTGTCTCGATGTGGAAATTAGCGACGCCATTTTGCCAATCCAAGATGGCGTCAATTCAGGCAGTAGAAGGAATGCGCAGTGGCGCCCTCTATAGTGTGAGTGTCGACAACCGTTTATTTGTTAATTATTATTCATTAATAATAATTAATAAATAATTATATATTATTTATTAACAATAATTAATAAATAATAATTAACAAATAAACGGTTATTTCAGTGGTCACAACACACGATAAAATTTGGCCAATCTAACCCGTCCAATGTCCAAGAATAAAATTACTTTTACCAGAGTATTTAACTTTGTTTTTATCACTGTTGGAAGTTCCCGCAGGTTAGTAAATACCCCAATGGGTTTTTATGATGATTTTTATGAGTGTATGACAAAATCCCAAAGAGACAAAATCCCAAAGCGGAAATGACGAAACAAATCGCTGAATTACATAGAGGCGCCATCTCATGGTGAATGACGTGTTGTTGCGCACTTACTCCAACAGATGGCAGAAAGAATACAAAAAATAGGATGAAATTGTAAAGATAAAGCTAAAGTGGGCATGGTTAATTTGTTCAGATGAGGAAAATTTTTTGCTCTTATAACCATTATTTGATGAAAATGTTGAGAATCTACCAGACAGGGCCGTTGCTTTTTTTTACAGGGAAAGTTATCTTTTCATAACCATTGGTTAGGGAAGATATTAAATATCTACCGGGTAAGCCCGGTAGAGTTTTTTTCCATTAAAAAAATTAATCTCCCTACAACCACTGGTCAGTGAAGATATTACATATCTACCGGGTAGACCCGGTGGAGTTTTTTTTAATTAGAAAAGTCAATCTCCCTACAACCACTGGTCAGTGAAGATATTACATATCTACCGGGTCAGCCCGGTAGAGTTTTTTTTTTATTAGAAAAGTCAATCTCCCTACAACCACTGGTCAGTGAAGATATTACATATCTACCGGGTAAGCCCGGTAGAGTTTTTATTTATTAAAAAAATTAATGTCCTTACAACCACTGGTCAGTGAAGATATTACATATCTACCGGGTAAGCCCGGTAGAGTTTTTTTCCATTAAAAAAAATAATCTCCCTACAACCACTGGTCAGTGAAGATATTACATATCTACCGGGTAAGCCCGGTAGAGTTTTTATTTATTAAAAAAATTAATGTCCGTACAACCACTGGTCAGTGAAGATATTACATATCTACCGGGTAGGCCCGGTAGAGTTTTTTTTCATAAAAAAAGTCAATCTCCCTACAACCACTAGTCAGTGAAGATATTACATATCTACCGGGTAAGCCCGGTAGAGTTTTTTTTTTATTAGAAAAGTCAATCTCCTTACAACCACTGGTCAGTGAAGATATTACATATCTACCGGGTAAGCCCGGTAGAGTTTTTATTTATTAAAAAAATTAATCTCCTTACAACCACTGGTCAGTGAAGATATTACATATCTACCGGGTAAGCCCGGTAGAGTTTTTATTTATTAAAAAAATTAATGTCCTTACAACCACTGGTCAGTGAAGATATTACATATCTACCGGGTAAGCCCGGTAGAGTTTTTTTTTTATTAGAAAAGTCAATCTCCTTACAACCACTGGTCAGTGAAGATATTACATATCTACCGGGTAAGCCCGGTAGAGTTTTTTTTTTATTAGAAAAGTCAATCTCTCTACAACCACTGGTCAGTGAAGATATTACATATCTACCGGGTGAGCCCGGTAGAGTTTTTTTTTTATTAGAAAAGTCAATCTCTCTACAACCACTGGTCAGTGAAGATATTACATATCTCCCGGGTGAGCCCGGTAGAGTTTTTATTTATTAAAAAAATTAATGTCCTTACAACCACTGGTCAGTGAAGATCTTACATATCTACCGGGTGAGCCCGGTAGAGTTTTTTTTTTATTAGAAAAGTCAATCTCCTTACAACCACTGGTCAGTGAAGATATTACATATCTACCGGGTAAGCCCGGTAGAGTTTTTATTTATTAAAAAAATTAATGTCCTTACAACCACTGGTCAGTGAAGATATTACATATCTACCGGGTAAGCCCGGTAGAGTTTTTTTCCATTAAAAAAAATAATCTCCCTACAACCACTGGTCAGTGAAGATATTACATATCTACCGGGTAAGCCCGGTAGAGTTTTTATTTATTAAAAAAATTAATGTCCGTACAACCACTGGTCAGTGAAGATATTACATATCTACCGGGTAGGCCCGGTAGAGTTTTTTTTCATAAAAAAAGTCAATCTCCCTACAACCACTAGTCAGTGAAGATATTACATATCTACCGGGTAAGCCCGGTAGAGTTTTTTTTTTATTAGAAAAGTCAATCTCCTTACAACCACTGGTCAGTGAAGATATTACATATCTACCGGGTAAGCCCGGTAGAGTTTTTATTTATTAAAAAAATTAATCTCCTTACAACCACTGGTCAGTGAAGATATTACATATCTACCGGGTAAGCCCGGTAGAGTTTTTATTTATTAAAAAAATTAATGTCCTTACAACCACTGGTCAGTGAAGATATTACATATCTACCGGGTAAGCCCGGTAGAGTTTTTTTTTTATTAGAAAAGTCAATCTCCTTACAACCACTGGTCAGTGAAGATATTACATATCTACCGGGTAAGCCCGGTAGAGTTTTTTTTTTATTAGAAAAGTCAATCTCTCTACAACCACTGGTCAGTGAAGATATTACATATCTACCGGGTGAGCCCGGTAGAGTTTTTTTTTTATTAGAAAAGTCAATCTCTCTACAACCACTGGTCAGTGAAGATATTACATATCTCCCGGGTGAGCCCGGTAGAGTTTTTATTTATTAAAAAAATTAATGTCCTTACAACCACTGGTCAGTGAAGATCTTACATATCTACCGGGTGAGCCCGGTAGAGTTTTTTTTTTATTAGAAAAGTCAATCTCCTTACAACCACTGGTCAGTGAAGATATTACATATCTACCGGGTAAGCCCGGTAGAGTTTTTATTTATTAAAAAAATTAATGTCCTTACAACCACTGGTCAGTGAAGATATTACATATCTACCGGGTAAGCCCGGTAGAGTTTTTTTCCATTAAAAAAAATAATCTCCCTACAACCACTGGTCAGTGAAGATATTACATATCTACCGGGTAAGCCCGGTAGAGTTTTTTTCCATTAAAAAAAATAATCTCCCTACAACCACTGGTCAGTGAAGATATTACATATCTACCGGGTAGACCCGGTGGAGTTTTTTTTAATTAGAAAAGTCAATCTCCCTACAACCACTGGTCAGTGAAGATATTACATATCTACCGGGTCAGCCCGGTAGAGTTTTTTTTTTATTAGAAAAGTCAATCTCCCTACAACCACTGGTCAGTGAAGATATTACATATCTACCGGGTAAGCCCGGTAGAGTTTTTATTTATTAAAAAAATTAATGTCCTTACAACCACTGGTCAGTGAAGATATTACATATCTACCGGGTGAGCCCGGTAGAGTTTTTTTTTTATTAGAAAAGTCAATCTCCCTACAACAACTGGTCAGTGAAGATATTACATATCTACCGGGTAAGCCCGGTAGAGTTTTTATTTATTAAAAAAATTAATCTCCTTACAACCACTGGTCAGTGAAGATATTACATATCTACCGGGTGAGCCCGGTAGAGTTTTTTTTTTATTAGAAAAGTCAATCTCTCTACAACCACTGGTCAGTGAAGATATTACATATCTCCCGGGTGAGCCCGGTAGAGTTTTTTTTTTATTAGAAAAGTCAATCTCCTTACAACCACTGGTCAGTGAAGATATTACATATCTACCGGGTAAGCCCGGTAGAGTTTTTATTTATTAAAAAAATTAATCTCCTTACAACCACTGGTCAGTGAAGATATTACATATCTACCGGGTGAGCCCGGTAGAGTTTTTTTTTTATTAGAAAAGTCAATCTCTCTACAACCACTGGTCAGTGAAGATATTACATATCTACCGGGTAAGCCCGGTAGAGTTTTTATTTATTAAAAAAATTAATCTCCTTACAACCACTGGTCAGTGAAGATATTACATATCTACCGGGTAAGCCCGGAAGAGTTTTTATTTATTAAAAAAATTAATGTCCTTACAACCACTGGTCAGTGAAGATATTACATATCTACCGGGTAAGCCCGGTAGAGTTTTTTTCCATTAAAAAAAATAATCTCCCTACAACCACTGGTCAGTGAAGATATTACATATCTACCGGGTGAGCCCGGTAGAGTTTTTTTTTTATTAGAAAAGTCAATCTCCTTACAACCACTGGTCAGTGAAGATATTACATATCTACCGGGTAAGCCCGGTAGAGTTTTTATTTATTAAAAAAATTAATGTCCTTACAACCACTGGTCAGTGAAGATATTACATATCTACCGGGTAAGCCCGGTAGAGTTTTTATTTATTAAAAAAATTAATGTCCTTACAACCACTGGTCAGTGAAGATATTACATATCTACCGGGTCAGCCCGGTAGAGTTTTTTTTTTATTAGAAAAGTCAATCTCCCTACAACCACTGGTCAGTGAAGATATTACATATCTACCGGGTCAGCCCGGTAGAGTTTTTATTTATTAAAAAAATTAATCTCCTTACAACCACTGGTCAGTGAAGATATTACATATCTACCGGGTGAGCCCGGTAGAGTTTTTTTTTTATTAGAAAAGTCAATCTCTCTACAACCACTGGTCAGTGAAGATATTACATATCTACCGGGTAAGCCCGGTAGAGTTTTTTTTTATTAGAAAAGTCAATCTCCTTACAACCACTGGTCAGTGAAGATATTACATATCTACCGGGTAAGCCCGGTAGAGTTTTTTTTTATTAGAAAAGTCAATCTCCTTACAACCACTGGTCAGTGAAGATATTACATATCTACCGGGTGAGCCCGGTAGAGTTTTTTTTTATTAGAAAAGTCAATCATAAATAAAAACTCTACCGGGCTTACCCGGTAGATATGTAATATCTTCACTGACTAGTGGTTGTAGGGA